>WAAD01016986.1:82512-125520 GCA_013389945.1 Fregata magnificens | reverse complement strand
CATTTTCTTTGGAAGACGATCTTCTAACTGTCATGAACATCACAGATGCTTGATTAAATCTGGAATACTTTTCCTCCCATTACGTATTGCCTTCCTAGGAAAGGTCCTGTCTCTGCTGCATCACTCCTGAAACCTAGAAGGCAGATGGTAGAACTGCTGCTCTCAAGTATTCTTTGTGTCATGGTCAGCAGGGCACCAAGAACACCCATCTGTGCTGCAGGACCCATCTAGGGAGGGATTTGGCCCTTTCCTGGGGGAAGCAATTGGGCCGGGCTGGGGGAAACCTCCTGCAGGGCTGGTACAAGCAGCTGGGGGTGTTAGAACTCCCAGAAGGAAGATGCTCTGGCACCTCCGAGGTTGGTCCTGCTTAGGAGGTGCCTGGAGAGCCCAGACTAATGAATTATGGAGCGTGTAATAAGTGGTGGCATAGGCCTATCTGATTTTATTCAGAGTTCAGTAATAGCCTTTAAAATAATTTTTAGACTAATTGAAGAGCTACCCTTCCCCATAGCTTCAGCCTGTCTTTGGAAAGAACATTTGGATGCAATCGTTTAAAAGATCTAAGGGCTGAAATTTCTAATGAGCAACTGTGAGCTTGTGGCTTCTTTCTTATTTGCTGTCAGTAAGAAAGAAAAACCTGAAATTAGGGAAAAGGTGAGTTGTAGAAGAGGAAATCAGGGTGGCCTGGGCATGCTCACAAGCTTGGACATGGAATAGGGCTATTCTAAGCATCTCTTGTAGAGTAAGAACATACTCTGCTACAGAGTGCTGCACTGCCTAAATCTGAGGAAACCTTCAGATAAGTGAACGATGTACAGGTATTGATCAAAGTATGATAAAGCTAAGGATAAATTCCAGCAGCAGCCCAAGACAGTGATGAGCCAAGTTACACTTAAGAAAACTACGGGAAGAAAAGCCAGCCTGAGAGAATTGCAGGTAATGGAGAGACAGGATAAAGAACAGGGATATTTTTTTATTCTCAAATTAGGTGTCACATGTATGGTACAGAAAAATTCCTGATAGAAATGTCCCATTTCTTTAAGCCCACTGAATCTTTGACTCAGGTGCCAACTTAGCTCCCCAGCCAAAATTTTCACCTGATTATGTAATATCAAAATCTATATTTAGGTCTCTAAATAAGTGACCTGGATTTGAGAGTTAGCTCCACCTGAAGTTTCTTTAACTCTGCAGAGAAGTCAGAGTACTGCAATTTAAAACCACTGAAAATTAGGCCACTTGGCAAGACACAAGACATTTATCTTGTGAGTACTATAGCTTGTTTGGGTGGAACAGGAAGAAGGGAGGACAATGGCAAAAAAAAAAAAATTGATATATGATTTTTTTTGTTGTTGTTCTTGTCCTTCCTCCTTCCACCTCTAGGCTGCTGTCTTAAATGGCACCAGACTGTTGTTCACAGGCAAGAGAACTGTGACTTCAAAATATAGCATTTGCAGTCAGGTAGCTTTCCTCCTTGATAAGCCCAATCGCACCTATGCACCCACCTACGTTGTGCTGTCATATGTGTGCGTGCAGGTGCATATTAGCATAACGCAGTTCAGACTGCTTTATTAGCTGAGAGACAGCATTGCACGTTAGCTCTGCAAATCATCCTTAAATTCTGTGGTGCTTTTGGTTAAACCATATATATGTGTGTGTTTATACATAGGTAGGTTGTTTATATGTGCACACATACATATGTATAGTTTATGGTTCATGTAATGTTGATAGAGAAAAAGAAATGCAGCACTGAGCAAAGCAAAAATGTTCATTAGAAGGCTATGTACTGCTTGGGGTATTTTTTAGCTGCACAAACCGTATTTTTAAGAGCCAGCGGTGGGGTAATGGTATCAGGCCTGAGCCCTGAGGTTTCCATCGAGCTATATCAGGAGTGCCTGAGAAGCCAAGCTTATAGAAAAAAGGAAAAGCTGAATAAGATCACACAGTTTTCTCTACCCTCACTGGTGTCTTTCAGTTTCAGTTAGACAAGTCAGTGCACTCTTCTCTCACAGGGACCTGACTTCAGGTTGGGAAACACTACGGAACTGAAATTAATGCATTTTCCAGTAACTTGTTGCATACAGATAGAAATTAGCAGAAGACATTTTGCTCCTTTCCTCTTAAACTGCTTGTTACCTCTGAGCAAGAGGTCTTGATTTTTATTTCCGAAACAAGATCAAGGAAAAATGATCTCCTTTCCTTCCTCCCTCCCTCCCCCCCATTAGCGTGTTCAAAAAATAGCAAAAGAAGGTACCTACGGGATTCAGGAGAATGGTGAGGAAGAGTTCACCTCCTCGGATACTTTTGTCCAGCTCCTGAGGACCCCCAGGATATTCCTTGTAAAAAATAGTATGAGTGAAAAGGCCACAGGTCTGTCGAGGGAGCACCTGAGAAGAAAATAACAGCACCGTTGTGACATTAACTTCCTTCTGGAAACTTAACCTGGCACAGCCACCCTAATCCCTCCAGCAACTCAAAGAAGCAAAACTGCAACCCTTTCTGCCTCTGTGCTCTGGCGTGTTTGTTTATGTGCTCCTTTGTGCCTTCTGTACTCTCGTGGTAAGCAAGTGCGGTCCTGCAGATGTGGAGATTTCCAGACACTAGCTCTGAAAAGCACACATGCGCTGAGCTTTCATGCAGACAGTTTTATTCAGCTCATACACTCATAATAAGTGTTTGTTTCCTGGCATTTGGAAGAGGAAGGAAACAAAAAGCCAAACCTCTCTTCCCTTAGCAAGGTTAGTTTATTAGCAGATAAGTAATGCTTCCTGGCTGTCTTTGCTCTCTCAGGCAATTAATCTTACTGTTCTTGAGACATCAAACTGAATTTGTATTCAAGGCTGCAGACCACAAAAGACCTGTTGCTTCATGCTTCCCTCAGTCCTGAAAACCATACTGACCCCCTCATTCCCGTTTGTGAAATGTGTACGGGACTGGTGGGATGCTCGCATGAGACCAGCCCGAGGTCAGCTCCCTGTCCCATCATAAATCAAGAGGCTGTGTGTCAGAGACAAGCCAGCTAGCAGGCGCGGGAAAACAAACTCTTCTTGGAGAACTAGATGGCTTAGTTACATTATTAGCTAGGTACTATCAAAGGGCTCTGGTAAAGTAAAGATGACAACTTTCAGGGCTTATGGGTATTGCCTAACCCGTGCAGAGACATAGTTCACCTGGGGAAGGCCTTTTGTTTCCCTCCAGTCAGTGTTTTCACTTTTCTACTCAGTCAAAACAACAAAAAAACCTACATTCAGCAGAGCATTTTAATACATGTGTAAATACACTGCTGAATTTGAGTCTATTCCAATAGTAATTGCACTCTGTGCAGTGACTTGTTGGTTTTAAGATGTTCCTTTCGTCTTGTTTAGAGGATCACAATTTTGACTTTCTATGCATAGGCAATATTCAAGTCAGCTGGGACTTTAAAGCATCCCAGGACCTGTCCTTGAAATATTTCTAACTTCATTTACACATATTCAATTTTTGTGTTTCACCTATCTATAGGCTTGCAGCTGGCTGGTAAGACAGGCCAAATAATTTTATATGTTTTCCCGCCCTTCATGCAGTTGAAGTGTGTATGTGAGGAACCTTCTCTCTCCTCGCACAAATGCATGGTCTGGAAGACTTGCGCATGTGTCTGGTCCCTGGCTCTGGGAGTTTCAGAAGCAAAGCTCGGAACGAAACCTCAGCCTCAGAAGTGTCATACTTGCTGGAGGAGATTACTTACACCTGCTCACCTTCCCAGGTGGTGGATTTCTAATCCTTTCATGCATAAAGATGAACCAGAGCTTGAAACATAGGTCTTAGGCAGTTTAATGAATTTCAAAGTATTCATTTATAACTCGGTTGATAGTTGATGGGACTACAAGTACATTTAATTTCTAAGGATTACATTTGCAGTTGCCTGAGTTTGTGAGACCTTTTTTTTTTTTTTTAAACTGGCTGCTTAAAAAATGCACTATTTTGGCATCCTTACAAATCCTCGGTCACAGAGAATTTTAATGATTGCTGTAAAACTTGAAGCATTTGGTAAAAATAGCATACTTTTGAGTCACTTAAAGTACTATTGCTATGAAGCATGGAAATGCAGTGTACCATGATGCCATTGTGGATGAAGCCCCGTCTGTACCGTGCAGGCTTCAGGTGCGGGTATTCTTCTGTGCTGGTCACTCGGATGCGCCAGACCTTCTTCCAGGCCTCGTACAGCTGGATGTGAACCGGGTAGACCCCAGAGTGGTGTGGTGCCACTGCGTACCCCATGCCAGTCGGTATGCCGTGCTCCTGCGACACAACAGAGGGAGGAATATATTTAGGAACAGAAAAAGAACATGTAATTATTCAAAGATTCTTTTTCCTGCAGACAGCAACATCAGAGAAGCTGTTGTCCTTGGACAGACTTGTATCTATTTGTATGTAGCACAAGCTAAAAATGGGAGGGAGAATGAGCAGGAACTGGACTTACAGTTTGATAACTGCAGAGTGATAAATAATCCTCTGGGATTATGTTGCGTTACTGTTATATGGAATAGATTTGCCTGCCTGTTCAGTACGTATTGCGTGTATTTTAATATGCATCCTACCTGTTTGGTTCTTTTTAAAGGTAATCTGGTGAACTGATGCTGGTTATTTACTAAGCTATCAAACAGCATTAGAGCAGTAAACAGATGGAAAAAATTGTTGCATTGACATATGTGGGATTTTTTGTTTCCTATTTCTGGAATAAGAGCAAGAATCCTTCCTGATTTAAAAAAACTAAATGAATATCCCCCACAGCTTCTGAATCTGCTTATAATTTTTCCATGGTATTAAGGTAGTAGCAAAAAAAGCTGGACATTGACAGACATCTTTTTAATTTCATAAATATTTATTTAGCTCCATTTCTGTGAGGAAAGATGTGCATTTTCGTGACCGTAATCTATGGGTTATCTTGAAAATATCTTCCGATGACACAGTGAGGTAGTTAATGTGCAGGCAGAAGGAATTAAGGAAGAAGCTTAACTGCGAGCATGCCAGGCATGTTCCCTTCACTCCTCATGCTGTCTTGCCTTTGTTCTGCTCCTCATCCCTCCTGCTCCCAACTTAGTGTGGGCTGTCTGAAACCCCCATCTGACGGTGAGGCTTGATAACCACATCTATAGACTGGGATATATTTAAAAGGGAGCAAATTATTTGAAGCGTAAGCTATACATGTGAAAACGAGGTAATTGGTTTCATTGGTCTGGGTGACTGTTCAGAAATGCATCCAGCATTTATCATCAGCTGCTGGCAGAAAGAAATGCTATGCTCTCCCTCTTCTCCTGCTGAGGCTCATTTCCAGCAGGTCCAGTAAAAGCCCTTTTCAACTCTCCCATGGCATCTCCAGGTTGCAGGATGTCCTGCCGCTGTGACTCTTGCCAGATCCCTTCCCATGCTCTGGGTGTTTACTGAATTCATTTTACTCCTGGTGCTACAGGATACATCAGCTGTTTTCTGTTCACATAAAATTGATGTTCAGAGGGAAATGGCTAACGTGTGAGATGATGTGTTTTCTATGTGGGGGAGTTTGTTTGGTTGGTTGGTTTTTTGTCCCCCCTCTTGCCCACATTATCCAAGAACTGTTGATTACTTTAATTCCAGGAACAGCAGGTTCTGCTGGGCATCTTCAAGTATTTTGCAAAGAAAGGCTTTTGGTTCATTGACAAAAATTAAGTTAAATCTGTGGGGAACACTTGTTCATGCATCACATAATGCAACCACTTAAAATTATCCATTCCTTATCAGTAAAGAGCTTAGGTTACTGACTGATCTTGAAAAAAAGAAACCCATCCTCACTATTTCGTAATTTACTGAGAGCAAAATGTAATTTTTGCTTATTAATGTTGTTACCTACCCGAAAGGCATGAGTCAGTTTAAGGGTGAAATGAGGAACAGCTCTATAATGAGAAGTGTTAAATCACTCTCTTCTCTATTTTTTTGCCATGAACATGTATAAAGGAAAAAGCTATATCTAAAGGTTTCTGAAAAATCTGGCCATCTATTAGTCTGCCTGAGTAGTCTATGATGCTGTCAAATATACTGTGTTAACTTAAATATACTGTATTAACTTGAATCTGCAAGCCTTCACCAAACCTGTGTTAGGGAATATACAGACATGTAAACGTAAGGCAAATGTGTCCTGAGCTAGTTAATGAACACTGCTCTGAATGATATGTCCAAAAGCAGGTATCTGGATGAATACATGCAAAATCCTGTTTCTCTACTTACTATTTGCTGCTGGTATTGCCATAGCAACAGAATGGTGAAATGGTAATCTGCCACTCACAAATAAAATAAGGCAGTTTTTCATAAGTTCTCAATATAAAAAGCTAATTAGCCTCTGAATAAAAGCTGCACACTACATAGTTCATCACACAAACACGTCAGTCACTTAGATACCCGATATGACTTTAAGAAGAAACTACTAACAAATAATCAGATTTTGTTTGGTCAGTTCCATGTTCAGTTTACTGGGGTAAATTAAATATTGTATGTCCTCTTTTAGTGATTTCTGTTCCTCTGTTTCCTTTTTTCCTCTCGTTTAGTTATTTAGTTATACTTTAGTTATACTTTTCATGCATTGGTTTGCATTGTGGAGCGGTCTGGGAGCACGCGACCTACCTTGTTTTAAGGGCTAGACCAGACTAGAGGATGCTGTCCAGGAGCACGCCTCATGTCCTCCAGGCACTAGTGAGCACGTGGTATGCGGATCAGGCTACTACCAGCTCAAAATAACCCTCCATCTGATGCCTGCATGTGGCCAGCACATCTGGCCAGTGGCAGCCGCTTCACGTGGCAGAGCCCAGGGAGTTGCTGTCTCACGCTCGTGCTGATGCACCCAAGGCAGAACAATGGGAATTGGAAACTCATAGTCCTGTCAATGCAGCCTGGCTTGTCTGTGCACCCTCCAAAGTTACGTTGCTCAAAGCCCATGCGTAGGACAGGTACTTTTATGGGTGATCTGAAAGGCTGAAGCAATCTGCCAAGGCTGCTTATCTCGCTCAATTATCAGCTTCATTCAAGCAAGTGAAGATTTGCTTGAAGCTCTTAACCTCTTTTGACCTTCCTATTTGTACAGAAATGAGCTGTGTTTGCCATTAGTCAGCATGTGCTGTGTGTATTTATTCTGCATTTGCAAGAAACCCCTCTGCTAAAGAAAGGGCAGGTAATGCAGGATGAGCACTGCTCTCCAGAAGAAGGTATATTCTCAGCAAGTAAGTTTGCATTCCTATAGCAGTTTTTCTGTGAGCAGATGTTGGAAATTTGAATTAAAAACAGCATCTGGAATATTGACTATTTACATTAGCAGGATCTTGTCCGACAGAAAACCCCCACTTTTTGATTGCACCAAATATTACATGTCCTTGTTAAAATGCAGTAAGAAATAAAACGAACCAAAACCTAAAACTGTTATAACACAACTGGCATTCTGGTTCTTAAAGATCACTGGTGATTTGTTTTACAGAAACATCTAATATTGGCCATTGTCAGAGAAAGAATAAAAAAGCAACCTTTTAATTTATTAAGTCTTATGTCTACTGTAGATCTTTTCACACAGTCAGTTGAACTGCAGCATTCCCTTTGGTGTAAAGACGTTAGATGAAAAAGTTAACAATGCAACCTCAGATAAGTTTGCTAAACTTTTTGACTCTGTCCAACAGTAGGTGATAGAGTAAATGTAGTACTTTTTAAGATGTTACCTTCCAAAGTTAAAAGATTTACAGAAGCTTTGCATATTTTTAGTACTGAGATATATTTCTAATATTGCTGCACATGGGTGAGATTTCCTATAAGGGATTATATGTTATTACATCAGTTTAAAATCCTTAGTAGAGTTTCTCTTATTTGGTAAATGAATTAGCTACTTTCTTGCTTGTCAGCACTCACAAAAATGTTTTGTATTTTATCCTTTACGGACACATGATTTTTGTTCTCAAGTTTTAGGTTTCTGGATAATTTTTATTGAATAAATGTTTCAGCTTTCAATTACTTTTAGTTGATTTCTAAACTTTAAAAATCCACTTAAAAGCTCTCTAGCTAGACAAGACTGTTCAGCAAATGAGGTGATTGTTATTGAGATATAGGGCCTCTGTGTGTTGGTATTTTTGGTTGCTTTCACTGTTGTTTTTTCATCTCTGTGGTGTGCTTCCTTTCCTTGTGGCTGTACAATGCACCAGGCAGACAGTACAAGGGGTCTTAACGAAGCCAGGTTTTTTGGTGTCGGCATCAGATCCAAGATTGACAGGGACATGGGAAACACCAGCTTTTCACCAGTCTTACATAGGAGTCTCACAGATATCACCATGACTCCTGTTCTAGGCATGCTTCACACTGTAGCAGACTACCAAGAGGCAGAGATGATGTTGGGATGCAAGATCTTAGGTTTCTGAGGATGTGAAATGAAGAAAGGAAGTCCAGCACTGAGGAAGCTATGCGTGACTAGGGAACGCGCAGACTCTGCATGCCTATGGTACCAAATAAAGCTGAGAAAGTAGAGGCAGTCTTAGAGATGTGCTGTCAAAGCACACTCCTGATATGGACAAAAGGTCTAATGATGATGGAGTATTTCGGAAGGACCTTAAGTTTAGGCAGAATCATTCTCATTCTGTCTGTGCAGGACAATGTTATCCTATACATGCAGACCATTTACAGAACATTTTTTAGAGGCAATCTCTAGTGGGCATCTCTCCTTCCCAACATTAACTATAGATATTAATAATGGGACAAATTAGACTCTCTTTTCATCACATGTAGATACTTTGCCTTTGATATGGGGTCACTGGTCTTCATTTTCTTGGTATTTAATTGGTATATTAAAAGCTCATGGTTACTTTGTGGTTTGGGAAGCTCAAAAGTTTTAGGCGGAGTGCTAATGTGCATCTGTGGTTGGTTTATAAACCGGAGATTGAAGCCAAGGAGTGTTACTAGACAGGCTCTGAATTGATTTGTTTGTTTTGTATATATGTCTCTCACTTCTTCATATCAGATCACACCTACCTTTTTAGTCAATGATAGTTTTTGCCCTACCTCTACAGTGCTTTGGACACATGTGCTCACAAATGAGCACAGAAGATAATCACTGAACAAACAAATTGAGGGACAAAAAGAGCTACAGGCTTTGGATTAAATATATTCTACTTGTTTTTGTAAGATAAGGATGTACAAAAGGGGGGAGGAAGGACATCTTGTGATTAAAGGATGGCAATGAAGACTTGGTTTGTTTTATTTTTGGAATATGTACTTCTGCTTGTGCAATTTGTTTACCTCTGTATCAATTGCATTGCCTATAAACAAGGTGCATAATACTTGCAATATTATCAGTTTGCAAAATTTAATCCAAGGCTTAATCCATTAGTGTCTTTAAAGGATTTTTGGGATCCGCTGATAGAGAGAAAAAACCCAAACCACACACAAAAACCCCAACCCCTCCAAACACTCCCAAAACATGATCAAGTCAAATCCAACTGATAATAATGTCAATATAAGTGTCATTTGCCATTTCCTTAGCCAGATGCCAAAGCATACCGTCCATATCTACGTAAATAAGATGACATTGGGATAGCAAAATTCTGAGTAGTGTGCAACTTAAGTTTACCACAGTTAAAATCTCTGGCTCTTGTTCCTCTGAGGCTGAGGATATCGTGAGCACTTGAGATTTTGCAGTGAGGGCTGTGGGAATGGGGCTATGGATGGGGGCAGCTGTGGGGCCCATCGCTCAGGCACGCGTGGACAAGGATTTTGTCAGGCAAAGCTTCCCACACTGCCTGCCGGATCCAGAGCAGTGGGGCAATAGCATCTATGAAAGATGTGAGAAAGTCTCTTCCTCTCACCAACTAGACATGAAAGAGTAGAAATGATAAACATCTCAGTGACGCATAAAATATAATAATTTGGAGGGTTCTTGTTAAAATCAGTCTCCTCGTTCACAAGCAATTCACATGTGAGGGAATCCTTTAAAGACTGTTGATTTTTACTAAGCCCCAGATACCCAGGGGTATACATATCTGCACTGAAATCAAGGCAATTAGATACCTAATTAGCAATTAGTTGTATGTATACAAAACTGTTTAGATATCAGATTGCTACATGTGTTTTGTGATACAGCTGTTTGAGGCAGGCTGCAATTGTAAGCCCCCATTTTATAGAGAATCATTATGAGGTATGGATATATCCGTGTAAAACAGAACCGAGGTCTTTTTTCTAGTTGCTAGCTGTAATACCTGTATTTCTTGCCTGTGTTCAGCAGACTGTATGCGTACTTGAGCTCCTGCAAACCAAAGATTATGCATACAGTGTAAATACAAGAGCCAATAAAAATTATACTTATGTACATTTATAGCTCCATGTGATAATATCCATGAAATACTGTTTCAGGTGCACTGGCTTGTGTTTATTAAGCTTGACTTTAATCCACAATACTCAAGAGAAGGATATTCCTTTCATGAAACATTTTCCCCCCGCGAACGTCAATCCCAAGCCTGATACTCTCTTGCATGGAGAAACTGCTGACTGTGATGGGATTTGGGTGCAGGTTTCCAGACAGTGAGATCTGTTTTAGCTTGCTTCTAAAATGATAAAGCCAGGAGGAGCCAACAGGTCTTAATGAAGAGAATTTTTCTTGTGGTATTTGGGATCTTAAAGCAACCTTGACTGTTCTTCTCGGGTATAGTGAGGTGCTCTCCCATCCTGAAGACCCTGTTACCTTCTTACCCATGTTTAAAAAAAATGAATGAAGAAATACCACATTAGATGAAGAATGAATGTGATGATACTTCCAAATAGTTATTGTGGCTTTCCTTGCAGAAACTGACACAAAGTGTCACCTCTACCTGCAGCTAAAAGAGGAGGTGGGGAGATACGGTCAATAAATGGGAAATGCAAGAGAAAATGTCATCAGCATCAAGCTGTGTTCCCCTGAGTATAATAATAAGTAAAGACATTAGAGCACAATTAAAACATGTACAACATCAAGCAGATTTTCTATGTATTGTTCTAGATCTCTAATTTAAATTTGGATCCACACTGTGAAGTCAAAGAATAATAAAAAGGGGTTTGCTTTAACTCTGGAGGACTTAAGGAAGTGCAGCTGTAGAACAGGGAGTTCCTTTCCCAAGCAAGATATGATGCTGAGGATGAGAAAGCAGGGAAGGGTACAAAACTACTCTGAAGTCATAGCTGGGACCTCTCTGATAGCTATTGGGAAGGTTGTCATATCAGGAAGATAAATTTCTCCCATAGAGAGGATTTCACAGGAAGCCTTTTGATAAGAAATGTTCTCATAAGCAAACTGTACAGCTCATATAGATTCAAGGTTAAGAGGTTGGTACAACCCCTGTCCAAATGTTAGAACGAAATAAAACTGTAATAACAGCAGCCTTTCACTGACATCAGCTCCTTATTTATAGGCACCCTAAGGAGTCTCTACCCTTTAGTGATGATAGGGACATGGGCTTTATCTTTCTGTAGTTGAAGTTGCAAACAGATTCTACTACAAGCCCTGTTTTCAGGCTATGCTGTAGATTTTACTCCTAGAGGACTTCAAGTTTCCTGAAAATACTAGGAGAATTTCCCCATAGGTTTAAAGATGAACAGACCATGTATTTTTCAGATACAGATTATTTTAAAAATAACTCTTGCATTTAAAATCTGAACTATGTTTGCGTCTCTGGGCCAGGCTGCACAAAAAGCATGAACAGGCCATGCCAGGAATGAAGGCTGGCAGTAAAGCAGAATTGTAGAAAGTAAAAGAAGTCATCCAAAATGCCTCTGTACTAACACTCTGCCAAGCAGGAGATGGGAAGGGGGGAAGTCTGGCAAGAAGAGTAAACAGTTAAGCCATTTTTAATGAATTTGCTTTAAAGGTTGTTAGGAAAATATTTTCATAAACAAGGGAATGATTTGCTTCCCACTGCTTGTTCAGGCATCTGCCTCTGCCGGTTTCCTGATGTGCCTTGGCTCATGTGAGGGACGGGAGGAAGGGGCAGCTGCTGGCTGGCCCTTCTGAGCTGCGAAGGGCTGAGACTTGTGTTTCCTGAGCAGCAGAGAAAGCCCCACTGTGTCACTCCGCTCTTTTCAGTGGCTCTGGTTGCTTGGCATTTCTATGCCTTGTCAAAGACCACACAGTGTCTTTTCCAAAGCGAGCATTTATGGATTTCAGGTTTTCTTTGTCATGCTCAATAAGCAAGTAGAATTACCCTGAAAAGACTCTAAATGGTTTCCACCTGACCTTGGAGTACAAGTACTCTGAGCTCTGGGCAATGCTAGGAGGATAGCTCTTGCAGGTTAACAACACAAATGAGCAAAAATGAAACACCATTATCGATAAATATTAGCAACAGGTTAGCTATGTAAAAAGCATATTTTCAAGCAGGTCATCTAAAAAAAGCATGGTGAAATCCAGCAGCTTCACTTATTTGCTTCATTAGCTTCAAGATTTCTCACAAACCATGCACAACATTTAGGGTTCACTGCAACTTTCTCCCTCCCCTATTGAGGATGTTTGCACCAGGCTTCAGGAAGCTGAGAACCTGTGTATAAACCACTTCCTAAAGCGTAGAAGGCCAGCTGATATCTGCTTCTGATCCCTATGGTCTCGCAAGGTTGCTTGGGTGAAGGGCTGCTACCTCTCCAGAAAGCCCATGTCAATTAAAAAGGCTAAGACAAAATTCAGCCCAAGTTTGAGTCACAGAAAGGCTTTTTTTGGGCTGAGTTTCCAATCTTGCCGCCTTATTTGCATATCTATGTCTCTGTCTCTCTCTCTGTATTATATAGATAAACATAAAAACAGCTTGGAAAGCATAGCTATAATATGCAAAGGTATCCTAGTGAACCTTTTGGTAACTTTCACTTACTGTTGCAAATTCTTTGTTGAGCATCATCTGTTCCACCAGTGATGACTCATTGTGGAAGAGGTGAGGCTGCATGTGACTCCACATATGGGGAAACCACCAAAACTCATCCACAGATCTCAACAGCAGGTCATCACCTTCATCTTCCTCTTCAGTCCCTGCAAAAGAAAGAAAGAAAAAAAAGGTAATAGAAAAGCAAAAGCAGAAAATGCCCATAATTGTTTTTTAAACACAGAAGAGGCTGCCATAAAACCTAATGTCCTTGCTCTGGATGTCTCACCGTGCTGCAGACAGGCTCTACCATACTACAAAGGAGTGAGGTGAATTACCATGGATGGTACCTATCCCTTTCTGTTCCTGGCATGGTGTTAACTGACAGTAATTCTAACAAGAATTAGTCTTCAAGTGCTGATTGTTGTACTATGTAATGCCCTAGGAATATTTAGAAGTTCAGGTTCCCCATGAAGGTGGAGATTGGATGGACTTGTACCCACCTGCTTTGGTCCTGTCAGACACTGCGTAGTTGTAGCTGGCCAAGGTGGCATCACCGAGTGCTGTGGGCCAGAGTCTTGCCAACCCTGCCCTCCCCTGACCCATAGCTACCTCATTATTAGCCTCCATAAATTGAAATCTGATAATTTCTGGTAAAGCGTGAAACAAGTTTGCAGTAGTTTCGAAATATAGTTAGGTGGAAAACCTGAAGTTGTAATGGTAAAGGGATTCCAAATGTTGTTTCCTATGGTTCAGTATTCAATTTTTGCCAGGTTTAATCTTGACGTAAAAACAATAAAAACTCCTGTATTAGTGAAGAGTATCTGCTTCAGGCAGAAGCAAGCATGTGCGGTTATAACAACGAAAACCTTCCGTTTGAGAAATGATACAATGCTGCTTCCACCATCTGCAGACATATGTCTGCAGTGATTTTTCAAATTGGAAAAGCAAAGTTACATTTCAGTAACTTCACCCTCAAATTCCTCAACAATATTCAGTTTATTAGCAGCCTTCCTTCTTGTTCCTTTACCACTTAAATGCTTTTATTTAGCTTCAGTCAAAGAAATAATTGTCAAAGTCAGTCTACTGATGCAAACATAGATCTCTTTTCTTCTTATAAGCCTTTCAATGTTTTGCAAAACTCATTGGAAGAAAATGCTCCATGGATGTTACTGTTTACTTTTGTGGTGTGAGGCAGGAACAGAGATGACTGTTCGGTGCATGCACTTCAGCTCTTTATTTTTATTTTCCACTTCTGCAGTGTTTTTGAAGAATGCTGCTACATAAGGAGAGCATTACTTTGAAACTTTCTCCTGGTGTCACTGAATCACTCTACTCCCCTCTTTGCAGCACTCTGCAAGTTCTAAGACAGTTGCTCCTGCTGATGGAGTGCTGCTGGAAAAACAAAACAACCTTGTTTTCTAGGTAATTCCTTATTGAAAAGAAAGGACTGATGGCTGCTCCTTCTGAGAATGTCTGCTCCTTTGTGCAAAACTTCTGTATACTGCATCTGTTAAATGACTGCTCTCTCGTTTTTTGGGGTGTGTGGTTCACTTGCAGTCACCCAGGCACATGCACGGGAAATGTGATTGGGGGAAGAAACTTAACATAAGCTTTCAAAATAGGACAGAAGAGAAAGGGATAGGAGTTTGTGAAGCCATTGAAGATCTCTTTGGTAGAAAACTGAAGGTAGGGACGGAGAAGAAAAAAGTGGATATTTGAAATATATAAAGTACTACAATCAGTTGACATAAGGCTAAGTCAAAGTATAATTTAGTGCCTTATTAACATTTGAAGTAGAATATGCTTCTTGAAATAATTTCATTGTTAAAAACTATATTTTAAAATCCTGTTTTTCTCCGACTAATTTCTTTGAAAACTTAGATACAGCTAACCAATCTTTGCACTTTTTTTTGCTGTAACAAAAATCAAACAAGATAAAGGATAACACTATACAGTTTAAACGAAAACAACCCAACCCTGTAATGACAGAGCTGAAACAGAAAGGTTGGAAGTTTAACAGTTGTTGGTGGTGTTGCTTTTGAGGATAATTTTCTTTACAAGCCTTTAAAAAGAGTGTTGTTTGATTTTTTATAAATTCTTAAACAGCATTATTTCCAAAAAATCTCATGCAAAGGTTTAATGGAGCATTTGGTGAGCGCTTATATTGTTTATATATTTTTGCCCAATCCCTTATTCAGAGTACTGGAGGCAAAAGATTTTGAGGTTTTAATTTCTTGTACAATCAAAATTCTTTATGTAACTTTCTATCTTCCTTTTAGTGTGAAATCTGAAAAATGCAGTAGACCTACAGTCAAGGAGGTGAACATATATCTGCTTTGAGATGCAGTATGCACTTTACACAGGTAGGTAATAATTCAAAGTTTGTTTGCGCATGATAAACAATCCCATATTTTAAAACTACAACCATAACTTAGAAGTCTGTTTTGAGCTCAAAAATGAAACTACGTTTGAAGGTGCTATCAATAATCATATAAATCTTAAATGCAAATCCTGATAACATTTTAATTTCTATTGCCACAGCATGAACAAGTAGAAAGTGTTTCCTAAAACTGCATGACTAATAGGGTCTACTCAGTTTTTCGCTAGTAGCGTTACGTCTACAGTGCATAGTTTACCAGTGCCACAGAAGGGAGTACTGGTGGTGAGATGATGAGCAGTGAGGCTGATGTGTCAGCTATTGTACTTGTGCGCAGGCATGCCAACTAGAATTGGTTTCTGTAGTACAGATGTCAGCAACATCTTTTGATGAAAATGTATTACTGTTTAATCTGCCAACACATTCCCATGCTCATCTCCCTCCTGTAGTTTTAGAATGATCCAAGTTTTGGAAAAGAGAGCAAAATCATACATTAAGGAAGTCAGTAAGGCACAGCAGTTGCAGTGTGCTAATAAAACATGTTGAATATCTGATACTAAAAGCCTCTCTGGGTAAACAAGGCACATTTACAGTAATTAAAGCATACTTTTCCATGTTTTATTTATAATGAGTCAATAAAGTGTATATTGCATGGAGAATACTCTGAAACCTTTCCACTAAGCTGATACGACAAAATGCCACCACCAACCTGTAAATGAAACGTTCACTTAAAAACTCAGATGCATCACTGAGTGCAGGCAGCAGCAGGTTCCTTAATGGAGGCAATGACATGCTTCAACTCATTAAGTAGTTCTGTGCTATTTTTGTAAGCCTTGAGAGCCTTAGGAGGACAGGCACACATGCACGTTCTCCTATTTTCTCTCTCTACAGCAGTAGCAAATCTGAAATTGGTCACCATTATATCAGCTGGGCAAGAAAACCTGTGACAACAGTATGGAGGCCATTGGGATGAATGAGGAAAAAAATGTATTGGCAGGTCAGGGGTTGGATTTTGTAGAAAGGCTGCGTGGTTTGTGCCAGCCACTGTTCAGCACGTCATAGTATTTATAAAAAATGATTTCTTTCTCCACCTCCTCCCCTCCTTGAATTACCTTTCTCTGCAGTGGACACTGTGGTGACTGATACCAGCTCTACGCTGTAGATGGCCACAACCGAGCAGTGTCCTACTTTAGAGCGTCTCAGAGCCTTGGTCTATTTTTGTTTATTTTGCTGTATTATGTGTGTGTCCAATTAATCTCCAGAAGGAATAACTACAAGGCAGGTCAAGATGAAGTGAGGAGAATACTGAAGTTCTGTCTCCAAAGTTGCTCTCTAATCACACATCTGCCACTGGCTTGTTATATGACTCCAGGCAAGTAATTCCATCTCGCTCTACCTCTCATTTTTCTCAGGCTCTCCAGCCTAAATCTTTAGTCTGTAAGGTTTCCTGGGCAGCAGTTGCTTAGCATTATGTGCTTGCACGAGGGGAAAACAGCCTGGACTTTGAAGGCGACAGTGATACAAATACATAATTTTGGTTTCCTTCTCTCTATTCATCCCTTAAATACTTCCTCATCTCCCATTCTCTCAGGGACCTCTGTACTCTCCTAACGGGCGGTGAAATGGAGACGTAAGAGCTGGGGAAGCTCATCTGTTTGGTGTTCAAATACTGGCAATGAAAAGGGGAGTACTGCTATGCCTACACTGAGAGGGGTGACCTGCCTTACTCCACAGCTACCTCATGGCCCATGACAGCTGGGACTACATTGTTGCTAGCTTTTAAACTTACCCTCCCATCCTCTTGCTGCTTTAATGCCTCCTCCTCTGCTCCAGATAAGCTTCTCTGCTTCCCTAGCATCACTCAGTAAGTGTCACTAAATATGGCCGAATGGGTTGACAGCTGAGGATTTTGGAGCTGGTCTTCAAAGGTGGGATGGGTGTGGGGTTCTGAAAGGAGAAGGACAGGAACTGTCTCCTTTGAAGTACGTCGATGAATATGTCTTTTTTTGCCTTAGCAGTACTAGGGACCAGCATGGCCCAGTGGCAGCAGAGGGAAGCCTGAGTGGAGGTGCAGCAAAGCGTTAAGGAGAAGGCAAACGAGGAAGAAAAAAAAAAAAATTTTAAAAAAAGGGCATTGTGCTGTGGAGAAATGGAGCAAAGGAGAGAAAGGAGTCATGAGGAGGAGGAGGAGATGTAAAAGTGCTTAATCTTCCACAGCAACACAGTACAAGTGTGCAACCTGTTACTGCATAGAGTGGGAAAGGAGCAGAGTTTCAACACAAATTTCTTTTCATCTTGTTTTCCTTTTTATCACCCCTCCTGATTTGCAGACCACTGAGATAGATTACCTTTACGGTCATAACAAAATCTTGTGCATCCCATCTGCCTCTTCAGAGGTTACGAGACGTGATTTTTCCAATCTCTTATATTTCATCATACCTATCGTACTGGAAAAACCTTAGTATGTCTTCTGTGCTCTCCTGTCTTTTGTTGAATTATAGAGATCTTAGCAGCTGCTTTGCCTGCTTTATAATCCTAAGATTTACTACCACACGTCTTTCAGAAAAGCACCAAGGGCATCTATGTGTTCCTGAGAAGCTCATCTGTAGCGTACCTTTGCCCCTTTGGACACTGAATTAGACACCGTATGCTAAAATGGTGGAGCATGTATTTCCCGCTGCTCCATTGAGTCAACATGTTATTTAAAAAGGGCATGTTTAAAGCTAGGTTTAAAATCCTGTCACCTATTTAACTGCAGCTACCTGAGAGCATGAAGTTCCTTCTTACCTGTGTGGTAAAATTTTCCTGAAAATCCAAGGTTGAAGGTAAAATTTGCAACCTGAGTGCGCAGTAAATTTTGAGTCTCTAGTAAAGCCTGAAATAAATAAGAAATTAACATGCATTTAGAAAAATGAATATTAATTTTTGGAATGCCTCATTTTAAAGGTGTGTCCATCTGAGGAGATACAAAAAATAAGATCCTGTTAAATGTTTCACATTTTATCTCGGCCTCATTCTTTTTTTGTAAGACTATTACAGTGAGCTTAATTTGTTCCACCAGAGTTTGATGGTCTAGCAATGCTAGTAATAGTACCTAAGTACTAAAGTAGGTGATGGTTCTGTAACTTGGACCAAGATACTATACATCGTTTGCAGTGATCTATGGCAGGACTTCAATCTAGCCATTCAGAGGGAGCAATATATTAAATCACTAAGTCACTCATGCTTTGGGGTATTAATGGAGCTTGATAAAATGTGCTTAAAAACCAAAATAAAATTAGGAACACTACTTGCCATCCAATGTGGAGGCATTGGGATTTACTTACCTGCAGAAACATTTTTGATTGTGTCTGAATACCAAATTCAGGCTTAAGTGTGAATGAGGAAAACTCTAGTTTTGACCGGTGCTAGAAGTAGTGTCCCTGTTTATTTTTATTCTCTCCTCCAAGCAAAAGATAAGACCAATCTAAATGAAATGGAGGAAAAGGGTATCACTTATAGAAGAAATAGCTGTAGTCTTGGTCACCTATCCATTTTTTCTTAGACATATTTCCAGCCACTAGAGAAAGAGAAGATGGTTCAGTCTGCATGAGCTCTCTACATTTACTGTTAGTTGTCAGCTCAGCACTGCTTCTAAAGATAGTCCTTGCTGCACAGATATCTGTCCGCTTTCAATCACCAGCCCACGTAATTTGGACATGCTACATATGTGAGACGGATAGTGCATTTATCTCCCTATTGGTCTTGCCAATGTTGAATGGGTTATAAGCTCTATTTTCATCAATTTTCTGTCTCCATTATGTGGCTCTTGAGAACTTTTCCCATTATCTATTAATAACATTTCTATTGATCGAGTGTTCATGTTCTTGCACAGTTCAAAGGCAAAATGAATGCAGTGGTTTACACACAGTCCGAGTCCAGCTAATGTTTCCTTTCATTCGAAAAAATTACTTTTTGTATGGTCATTAGTAATTTCACTTAACATTACAGGAAAAGAGTTTTACCTTTTTGCTCAATCCACTGGTCTAATTTAAAAAAACAACAACAACAAACTCTACTTGTGACCATAAACCAAAAGTATTGCCAGTCCAGCGTAAATGATGAAACCAGGGTTTAAGAAGCTGAGATGCAGACCAATGGCCTGTGCAATCCGAGTCCAGAGCGGAGCTGAACTAAGCAGGTCAGGGTTCTGTGGTCTCATGATTTATCACATTTCCTTTGCACTCCAATGGGTTGGGAGGTGCTGTCAGCTACTGTCAGCATGTGCTGTAGGACATTTAACTTCTTAAAGTTACCGACTCCCTCCTAATTACGCAAATATTTGGCCACTGTGCATGTTGGAGCACAAGCCTCTTCTGAAGCCTCATTTGCTAACGGCCACCTTCTAAAGAGGCATCGTTCGGGTGCCAGGCAGCTCAGGAGTGTAATACAAAAGATTGTCAGACAGTGTGCATCTGCCTTCGTTTTTTAAATACAAACATTTATTGGGTGTTAAGGAAGACGTAAAACAAAGATAGTGGTTATCGGCTACACCAGTCACCAAGCAAATTCCTTTCCTTGCTAAAGGAAATAAAGTAATCTAATGACAGTAAATCTTGTGCTTTAGCATTAAATATTAAGATAGCAGTATGGCTTCCAGCCTATCTTGCCAGACATTTAATAAGTTGATTATTTCAATCCTGTGACAATTTCACATGTGGGACTATATTTACGTAATATATAGCAACTAAATGTTCGCTAAAATGTAAAACCTTAGAGATCAACGCCACTGTTAGCTAAGACATTGAGGAAAATCCCCGGTTGGTAAAAACTGGCACTAAATTAACACCATTAAAGTCACAAGCATAGCATCTGAGTCATTATATTTTAGAACATAATTTTCCAAGCTATCTAGAGCATTTTATGTGTGTTGAGAAAGACTGATGGGCTGCGCAAAATCAATTCAATTTTCCTTTGAGGAAAGAACATATTGAGAAATTATAATCACTTAACATATAGTACAAGAAGGTACATGAAACAAACATCATTATATCACTTCGGTTTTTCTCTCTGATTTCCCTCACACTCACATCTCAGTAAGATGACAGAACTGTGGGATAGGCAGAAGCCTTCCAGCCCAGTGAGGTCTCATTAAAAACACAGAGCGAGGATTAAGATGTAAATCCTGTAACCTGCAGTGTGTCGAGCATTTTTCTCTGTCTAAAGGGCAAATCTGTCACTCAAACTGGATTTGACTTGGTCCTAAAGACTTTTTAAATTGCAATTTCCATATATGCATATTAATTTATATAATATGCAGCTAAACTTAATTTTCATGACCTCACCTGTTTTTAATACTTAGAAGATACTGTTAGCTAAGTCAGTCCAAACTTATTTTGTCACTGCTTGCCTGTTTGTAGAGGAGGGGGTTAATGTCTTCCACAACCTTAATATAAAAAAACTCCAATCTTTGTTTACGTGATTAGGGTTTGCCTTCCCTATTTGTAATAAATATATATTCAGACAAAATTGCTAATGACTCACACTTCCTTCACTGGTAATTTTGCACAGCAAATAATGAGAACTTTTGTCTCCTGTAGGTACAGACCTTAACAGCATGCAGCATAGAAAAGTGCCACGGCAGGAGAAGAGCAGATGGTTTTCTTCCATCACCCTTCTTGCACTCTCCTGGGTGGGTGAACCCCTGCTTGTTTGCCTGTTTGTGAGGATAGCTGCAAACACTGCTGCTTGGGCAGTCCTCTGGCTCCTGGATGGTGCCGGGTGGCGGAGCTGTGCATGCTACCATTCAGTGCCAGTAACCTTTCCGGAACTTGTGCAGACTTCACGCGAGGCAGAAGGTATTTATTTTATTCTGAAGGGTTTGCAGGATGGGGAATGGCTATTGAATTTTAACAGCTGGAAATCCTACCCAACACCAGGTGCAAACATAGCTATTCACAGTCTGCCTGGTCCTGCTGTGCCGTTCCCCGCTCCCCTTGGCAGCACTCCTTCCCTGGGGGCTCACCTGTCCCTGTCCCATCCCTGTCCCCATTGCATGCTGACCTCGGGACTTTGCTGCCTTCACTGAGGGAGAAATGGTAGGTGCTGCCCACAGCTGCAGCAGAAGGGAAACTCATATAGAATGTGAATTAAAAAAAAAAAATCTTATTTTGTAGAGAAGATTTTTCTCCTGGATCGTTCATCTGACCACAGTATTTAAGTTCTATCTGCCAGTGTGTGTCTTTTCCTCAGAGTCAGTGGGATTACTTTTTTTTTCTCTGAGTGCTGGGGCTTAAAAGACCTGTAAGTGGAGGAAAGCTACTTGCATGTGAAAATACGATTAGCATTCCTCATTGAACTCAGAGGGGTGTGTTAAAGCAACAGCTGGAACTCACTGTTGTTTTATTTTTGGACGGTTAAATAGATCATGCTAACTAATTATCGTTCTGCAAGGAAAGAACCATGGACCACACCTGCACATGGACAAACAGGCATGTCTCAGTGCCAGGCTAAACAAAGTGCATTTTTGTTGTAGTTTGTGGTGTTTTGTTTTGTTGGTTGTTTTGGTTTTGTTTGGTGGGTTGTTTTTTTTTTTGAAGGTAATCCAAGCTGTCCTTTCAAATACCAAACCTTAATTGCCTGGAATCTCTCAAAACTCGTGTGTTTCATTTTATTAATTGATTCTTTGCTTTGTCAATGAGACTTCTCTCTCTGACATCCACAAGATACGGTTTCTTTTTTATATTGCATTTACATTCAGCAGTCTTTTACATTAATCCCTATAATTACCTTTTGTAGATTTGAAGTTGCCGTGTCTTTATTCTTCATAATTGGTGCATCTATTAACCAGAAGTGATATTTTCCTGCTATGTCCTTGTTAATTATAACTCTATCCTTCATTTACATAATAAACTTTTTGGGGCAATTTCTCCAGTAACATTTCATGCCTAATAGGAAGCAATTTGCTTTCCTTTATTAAGTACATTAAAACTTCATGCCCCAGACATCATTGACTGTAAACATTTGATTCTGCTCAAATTTAATGCACCAAGGCATTTTGCTCTGCCATATTAGGTTTATTTATGTGCTATGTTCTGGATTGTTAGCTGCTAATGAGACTTCGGCTCTTATTGCTCTAAGGCCTGAACGCTAACCTCATTTTAATGAGTTCATTATTTGCTGCCTTCTGAATGGAAGACAACAAATTTTCCTTTTAATTAAAGGTCGAAACACCTCTGGCTAAAGAAAGTGAAGAGGTTATCAAATCCTTAGAGAAGGTAAAAGAATGACTTTTTCTGGTTTTGATGCCAAGCATGGGCAGGCCAGGCTGAGGTAGAAGGTGTTTCTCTGGGGACCAAAACTCCAAACCTAAGTTAAGTGATAATACTAAAATGTGGCACTAGTCTTCCCAAGACATTGTTAAAAAAAAAAAAAACAAAAACAAAACCAAAAAAACCCAAAAAAACCCCAAACCCGAAAGCCAGCCAAAGTAATTAAAGAGGCTTTACTCCTAACCCAAAGGTCTGTGTGGATCAATACTACTGCTAAACCATGAGCCCTTCTTTGCATGTGCAATGATTTATAGGGTACAGAGGACAGATGCCAGATTAATTGAGCCAACAAAAACTAATCTCGCATTTCTTCTCGGGGAAAGTGAGACAAATGTGATCAATATCGGGGGCTGTTTGTAGTGAGACGGAAGTATATGCAGCCATGTGTTTGTGTGTGAGCAAATGCATGTAAAGGGGATTGGTGATCCCTTTCTTTGAAAATACAGAGTGCAAAATTTAAACAAACCACAAAAGCATTCATTAAAGGAATTAATACACAGATCCGTGTCCTTTGTCTAGCATTTTATACCTGGTCACCATCTTAAGGCAGGCTAACAAACATCGGTTCATGTACCTCTCATTCAAGAAGCTGTTCACATCACAGGTAATACTGTTAGAGACAGGAAGAGTATTTGGGAAAGAAGGGACCAGTGTCTGTGAGAACAGCTGGTGAAAACTTAAAATCTGGTTTTGGAGGAAAATCCTAACAGTTCGTGAAACATAGACATTGTTTAGCATGAAAACTGAAACTGTCAAAATGTCCTTATAACAGCTCTAAACGTTATTTCTGTAAAACTGAGCCAAAATTCCTGACTCTTGCAGACGTTTCAGGGACCTTCCCAGAAGTTGCTGAACATGTCCGAGAACATCAGGAGAAGCCTAGGAGGGACCTAAGATTTGCAGGACTCAACACTGCCCCAATGTGGAGCAAGAAGCCCAATGTTTCGTTTGGGCTTCTGGCCATACATGTGGCCTTCCAGAGGCAGTATTGTGAATGCGAATTTTGGGAACCAGCAAAAACTCAAGATCTTGGAGGTTCCTGCCTCTGTGGCAGGGATCTCTGTGGTCATGGTGCCCAGGGTCCCCAGCCTATGGGGCACTCCACTGGGTAGAGCTGCCCAAGGAAACATGATCCCAAGTTACTATATAGCCTGTCCATGAGGACAGCACAATGTGGAGGACAGATGAGAAAAGATCTAGTTCTTCATGCAGTTTGGAAGGAGATCAAGGGAAGGAGGGGAAGTTAGGTATTTCTGCTTTTCAATGTATCTATAATTCTCTGTCATCATGAATTATTTTATTTCCACAGACTCATTCTAGGAAGTGCTTCTGGCGCAGGAGGATGTGCCAGTGTCTGGCATCCCAGGGCTATGTGGCCAAGGTTACGTTGCCCCATCACCATCTGAGGGATATGACTGAGAATCTTGTCAAAAATGTGCTAACTTGCCATTACTCAAAGTCATCATTCATTTGGGAATGGATCCTAGTGCTGGGTAGTGATTCCACCGCTGAAGTTTTTTTTCTTTCTTTCGTGTGTGTGCATAAAATATATATATGCTCACTATATACACATTACTATTTATTTATATGTACTGTAGATATAAAATATGTGCAAATATAAATGTAGATATTCTTTACAGTAAATCTTCCTATATATGACGTTTATACACACTGCTTAGGAAATAGCCTGGGCTAGGCTGCCCAGAGAGGCTGGGGAATCTGCCCTTTGAGATATGTTCTGATCTAACTTTGAAGTTACCTCTGCTTTGAGCAGGGGCTTAGACTAGATCACCTCCAGAAACCCCTTCCAACCAAAATTACTTTAAGATTTGATGAAGATTTTCCCTTTATTTTTCACTTCAAGACAGTTTTCTCAGGCTTCTATGCTACATACTTATTATTAATACCAGGAAGTCTTTTAATGCATTTATTCATTTTTGTTCCTAGCATCTGCCCTTAATGCTTTTGCAGTCATATAGCCCTGAGGTTCGTTCCCAAGCTGTTCTGTGCAGCAATTGGCTGGTGGTCTGTAGAAAGCTGGAGGATTACAAAGTAGTAGTTTTGGTCTTGATTTCCAGCTGAAAATTTGCAGAGAAAAAAAGCAAATACTTTCAGCAGTGTTTCTTTCCATTGCAAGCAGCTGTTGTCAGGATGTGATTTTTGCCTCTTCCTGTTCTTGCTCCCTCCCTGAAATCGATGCTAGGAAAAAAAATCTGACAATGCCTGATGTGGTCCTGGCAATCTTCAAAGCCAATGCAATCTTCATAGGACTACCATGAAATAGTAATAATCACAGTAACCCTTGTAAGGATGGTGTGAAATAGCTAGTCACTGTTTTTCTGATAGGAAAACTGAATTTAAAAAAAAAAAAAAAAACGGTCTAGCCTGACATCACTGACAGGGTCACTGCAAGACCAGAACTCCAGGTTCCTTAGTTTCAGGTTTTGGTTTGGAGCACAAATTTCTGCCATAAGGGGGACAATCAAATCAGCTGTATCTGCACTTCTTATAACACAACTTGGTGAGGAATTTATAAACCCACTGAAGCTGAGTCATTGATTTCTGTGTGGTGAGGTTTTCAGCCCACTTCACATGCTTATAACAGAATTTTAGTGGAAAATTCTTTAATACTGTAGTGTAGGAATTATAAAGAATTCACACTATTGACTTACTGGTTAGATTTTGAAAGGAGTTTAGGGGTTAAAGTTAGTCAAATCCTTAATGGGATTTTGAAATCACTTGTACTATTTACCCCATGCCAAAACTGATTTGAATAGCTGTTAACCAGGCCCTGGATCAATGGGCAACTGTCAACTCTCACAGATTTACATTCCCTCTTAAGACACTTTTCACCCAGTGCATTATGCAAGTGGTGTAATTCCCAGTGCTGGCAGCAGACCACTTGCCACACCCAGCGAGGCGAGCAGGGCTTCGGCCATTGCCCTGCCTTCCTGAGATACAGGACTTCACTTCTTTTTGTATTTATTTCTGTGAAGTACTATGCTAATCTATAGCACCATGTAAATAATTAATAGGAAGGTCTCTGGTGCTGAACACAGCCAGCTCTGTCTGCAGATCTATTTTTTTATTATAAAGCTATTACTTGAGTCTGTTCAGCATTTCCCTTGAGTAGCTCTCTTAGTGTGAGGTCTGAGAGGATATGTGGGTTTATTTGAAGCAAGAAAAAAGTCATGTTTTGCACTCATATGTAATATGTTTATGGCAAACAGAAGAATTTGGTTTTCTTTTATGAGTGGAATACCAAATTTATCAGATCTACTTCTGCTGCTATTTTGTAACTCTGTCCTAAAGTCAGAAAACTGTCAGGAATCTAATTGCATTTAATTCAGCACAGAGGAATGCATCTGTTCCAGTAAAGGTTCAGCTAGTTTCAGCTGAATGAGATGAATGGGGTGATATCGTGCCAAATTTACTAGCTACTCATGACTAACTGGCTAATAACATCACTTGAGAACTCAGAAGATGGCTTTTGGTTAAGTATTATAGGAGAGATGATGCTGTGACAGTGACACAGACACCCCGGCAGTGAGAGCACCTTGACCAACCGCACACGTGTGGATGCATGTATATAAATAGCCATGGCAATTATTCAGTCTCTCTTCTTAGAAAAAGGAATTCATAGCCAACCACCTTGTACTTGTTAGAAGAACTAGCAACAAAAAGCTCAAATGAAGAGCAAGAGGACAGTCTAAGAGGGCAAAAAGTATAAATTAAAAATAAAGAGCATTAATAAAAAGCAGGGCTTATTTTAATCAGGACTACATAGACGAGTCAATGCAATTGCTTCAAATTCTCCAGCAGTATCTGGCTGGGGAAGATCAAAGGTGTTAGGTATGGCAGTGAGCAGCCACAGGACCTGCTGCTGGTACTGTCGGAGAAAGGTATGGCTGCAGTGGTTACCTGCTAGCAGTGATTGCTGTTCTGTATTGGCATTATCTGCTGAAAAGGTTTACAGCCTATCTGGGAAATCACTGAGGGTCTTTAATATAAATCACTACTGATTCTGAAGGATTTTTTGGGAATACTAACCAAATCTGCTGACAAATCCTCAAAGGGGAAAAACCAGCATGTGCCCAAGCTAAGAACCGGTGGCTATTACCTGTGGCTGTGGTCGGGGGAGAGCCTGCTGGCACTAGCTGTGCTGCTGACCAAGGTCCCTCCCCACAGGTTGCATGCAGCAGGGACAAGAGCCGGTGGCACTTTCAGTAAGACAGTGAAGGGGCTTAGAGCTTATTTCTTATCAATTCTGATTTTTCAAAACCTTAAGTGTTTTCAGCAAAAGAAATCTCTTGAAGAAAGGCTATTCAGGCTTGGGAATCAGGAGAAGGTAATCTGCCAGCTGTAGATGAAGGATTTTCGGTCCAGTTTCTAAAACAATGTGATCAGGAATGCTTAGTCTAATTTAAATAGCCGTCCCATCTTCTCCCAGGCCACCTGCCCACTCAACAGAAAACTGTGGTCAGTATTTTGCTCTCTGAGTGAGATTACAAGTCAGGTACAGTGTCCTTGCAAGGCCACAGCCCTTTCTTCCTCGTTTGTAATGTGACAGCAATATCAACATTAGCAATGTCGCAACTAACTGTTTGTCATTTGAGCCAGAATTTAACAGCTGTAGTAATAGCTCAGGTTTCTGGGAAGGAACTGAAGAATCTATGTGATGTCTGTCAACCATTCCTTGTCCTGTTGTTACAGACCATGCTGGAAAATATGCTTAAATGTGAGATTTCCCCACTATCTCTCTCTTTTAATCTGTTCAGCTGCAATGGTTTTGTTGCCTCCAAGCGGAGTCAGTAAGGGTAGCCCTTCATTAAGAGATGCTCATCTGAAAAACAGGTCGAGTCTGCAACTTTCTCTGCTGGTTCCTTTTGCCCTTGGACATAAGGGTCTATTTGTCTTGAGGCTGGATCTGCCTCTGAACTGCGGTCCCATACTCGCCCACCTCAGACTTCGAGCTCATGGCATATCTCAGCAGCAGGATGCCGCCCCATTGCTAAACTAGTTTCTCCTGCCCATAGACTGCACCCAACACAGGCTTGGAATGACAGTTTGGAGAAGGAGCTGGTCCATGCTTCCCTCAGCATGGAGGCAGCCAGCCCTACTGCGTGGTGTGCCATGAGAGCCTTTCCCCTGCCAAGACAAATGTCCCAACCCTTCATGGAGATGAAGGCTGTTTCTCTTTGCAGTCTGATAATTTTGCTGGCTGCTGCCTGGGGAGTGCTGAGTACAGCATTACGCTATTTTCTGCTGTTTTGTACTCCTTTCAGAGGTTGTGTGGTCTCTAAAGAGCAAAAAGCCCCAGCTCCCATGCTCCCTATGGCTGCAGTTCTGCTTGGCCAGTACAACAGCCACTCAGGGGAAAGAAGAGGCGCTTCTTGCATCTTGCCCCATATCCACATCTGCACGAGGCAGGTGGGGGTTGTCTGTCTATAATTCTGTTGGAGTGCTAGCATGAGAGAGGCCAGAAAGGCAGAGGCAGAACCATCACCTAGCTCCGATCAATCACAAAAAAAACCCCCTAAAATAAGTATTGAAAGGGAAAAACATCTTGAGGCTTTAAAGGGACAACATCAAGATTTAAAATAGTGTGTTAATAAAAAATTCATGTTCAGTGATCGTGATCCTGTTGCAGTAAACTGTATTGGTGTCAGTCACTGTGCTGCATGTCACTAATAGTAAAACATGGAGACTGGTATTTACAATTCCTCTCAAGTAATGTTTAGACCCTGCCAAAAAAAGATCGAAGTTTCCCCTTCTTTGGCACAATACAAATACAGAGTAAAGGACAAGTAACATCAACAACTGCATTTTCTTTTAGTTGTATAAGCTATCTTTCTTTCTCTTGTTTCTTGGTTGTTCAGAATTGCTTCCTTAAGCAAAAAAAACCCCAATAATGAAAAACCCCCAACCTGTTATAGGTGGCCACTCAGTTGTTATAAATTATTTAAGGACTGGACTAATGGAGGCTGCCTTATTTATCTTCTTTAATTTATGGATTTGGATGTACTAAGGTTTAATCAGGATGGTTTTCTGCTCCTTTACTGCCCTTGGAAATCATTTACTTGGGTAACTTGTCATAAAAATAAAAATTCCTTAAAATTCTCATCATGGACATTTATCTCAAAATTCTGAACTCCTTCCAGCAGTCTCAAATTTCTACTTTAAACTTACTGCTTAAAAACTAATTGATGTATATGTTTTGTGGTGGAGTTAGGCTTTTTTTTTCAACACACATTGAATCATAAAGGAGAGGTTGGAACAGAGGTGATATATTCAAAATTCAGGTCTGTCCTTCAGTTTTCAGGATGGGTATGTTTGCATGATGATGGATATAACTAGTGGTTTTAAGAGGGTACCTCTATATGTTTAAATGAAGAGCTTCTAAAGCTTTTGGACTGGGAGGGGGAACAAGGAAACCACAGCAGTTCCTAATTTCTCTGTTCCTGTTCCTTCCGGCAATGATAAAAAACGGGAATGTCCAAAGTACCCAAATGCAGGATAGAGCAGAAACATAGCTCTCCTCAGCATTTTTTTGTCTGTGAACAGATGTTTTTAAACACATACGCTCAGCGTGCAGACTTTTCTAATGTCGGTGTCTTTCTTGCTCTTAATTGCTATTTTTCCTTATGATCCCTTCTAAAGTATGTAATGGGAATCTCAAATCATTCACTCAAATCGTTTCTATATACCTTTTAGATCACTTCTAGCACCTATATGCCAGCTGCATCTGTAGTCTGTTATTTTTTTCCCCTTTGCAAGTCTGTCCATTGCCCACCCTCTCCGTAAAAATCAGAAACTAGGGAGTCTAAGTTAATGGGATACTGAGGAGCACCATAGAATCTTAGAATTATTTAGGTTGGAAAAGACCCTTAAGATCATCGAGTCCAACCATTAACCTAACACTGCCAAGTCCATCACTAAACCATGTCCCTAAGTGCCATGTTTACACGTCTTTTAAATACCTCCAGGGACGGTGACTCAACCACTTCCCTGGGCAGCACAGAGCGGCTGCTGGGCAGGCACAGCACTTCTTGCCTTCTACCAGCAGCTACAAAACCCCAGGTCTCTGTGGACTCCATAAACACCGATGGTTGTGCTGAGGTGCTCCCAGAAGCTTTGGAGATAGGTGGGAGCAAGGAGCCAGGCAACAGTCGTTGTCCTTTCTCAGTCTAGCCTTGCCCATCTATTTCACTGTGCTCTATATGGGGGAGAGGAAAGTAGATCCTGAACAAGTAGAAAAAGTCACACTTAGTTGCACTGTAAGTGAGAGCATACCTTGCAGCAAAGTGATAAAACCATTTTCTGCTAATCTTTTTGGGCAAAGTAAAAAATGCCTTAAGATTGGGAAAGGGCTGTCTTTTAAATCATTCTGGAATATTTCTCGACTGAATTACAAGTAACGTACCCGTATCGCACAGTCTCCTTTGCGTTTACTTCCAATGATGTAGGAATGCTTCTGTTTCACAGAAAGCCCAAGTTGTATTTAATCAATCTGTTAGTTTTACAGGTCCCCTTTTATCTTCAATGGATTGCAATTAGACATCTGGCTGCAGTCTGTAAAAAGTGTAACTGTGCTAGAACTGGAGTCCCTAAAATTGAGCGGGCTCACAGAAATCTGTGTCAGCGCAACATTTTTCTTTGTTCTCGAACAAAAGGATCGCTCACTAGGATACTCCTATCACCAAGCTTTCCCTGGTGGTGCTGTGGAGACTTCCATGTTCTTGTCAGTTATTCTGAAAACTTGAGTTTGCAAAATCTTGACAGGTAAGGATGTGCTTTAAATAGCACTAGGATTAAGTGTTGCTTTTTAATATTTTTGAGATGTTTGATACTTGTCTAGCAGAGCTTAACTTTTTTGACCCTTCTTCCTTCCTCGTGATGCTGCCTTGCATTATCTAGGGAGCTCACTTCAAGTTTTGATAGCGTTTGTTAATTGAAATTGGAAGTTTCTGTAAAATGAAAAGGGAATTGCAAGGCAAATGTTCTCGCTTTACACCATGCTCATCTGTTTTACAGAGATCAGACTGCTTCTCCACCCACATGTCCTTCAAGTTTAGAGTAGAGGAAAATAAAACCTGTTTTGTCCTCGAGCATGGGTTCAAAATCCCTCTGTCCCAGAAAATCCTCCTGCTTACCACTGCATTATTATCCTTCCTAGCTTGAAGACAGCATAGTAAGTTGTCCAGAGAAGGAAGCTGGAAGATCCTAAGAAAATTACAACACCCATGGTAAGTTTCTACTCAATTCTCTTGAATAGAAACATCAAAAGCCAGTATGTTCTCCAATAAAATTAAGCCAGATCACCAAATGAGGCTGACAAATTTGAAATCAACCATTTCAGGGGTTCCAGTAGGTTACTTTTTCATAAAACTAAGTAATTTTAGGTAAAATTGAGAACAAATCTCTCTTAAGAGCCAGAGGAAATGCTTCAGGTCATAGACATACGGTTAAAGTGGAAAAATTATACTCAGAGCAAAACTGAAGTACTGCCCTTCCTCATATCATTCTGGATTAGAGACTTGAAAAAAACTTAAACCTGCACCCTTGAGAAATTCAAGTGGTACGATGTAATTGTCGAAAAGTATGAAGAAGCCTTTCAGCCCTTCCAGTGACTTCCTAGGAAGGAAACTTCTGATAACAGGGAGCCCTTCTACCTGGCACCACAACCCAAGGCAGATCCAGGGGCAGCAGATAAGTCCAGGCTTCTGCTGGTTGTGACAGATAAAGCTGGATGCCCAGATCACTGGATGAGTTTCTACACCCTGTGTTATTTAGGATGTCACACCAAATTATCCCAACGGTCCCCTCTGGCCTTCCCAGCTTAACCTTGTGTAGGTGGTCACAGCAAGCCAGCCCGTCCCAAGCCCCCTGAGCAGGGAAGAGGACTGGCTGACTTGCTGGGCTCCAGAGAAGAGCCTGAGCAAGGACAGTAGCTGCTCCCTTGCCCCATCAGTGGGAGGTCTGGCAGGGAATTTCAGCCACCAGAGAGAAAAAGAGGTTTTGGGTGAATTTCCTGCCCTCTGCTGCAGCTCATCCCTTTCTAGATACTGCTAAATCATTCTTGACAGGGATGATTTATCCCCAGGGCTTCTAAAACTGCTTCTGACAAACAACATTTTTTGGTATTGGAATGCATTGAATTTTCCCAAGCATCGTGTATCTATGAAGTATTTCCTGTTAGAAAGGTATGTTTGCGCTCTCTTCAAGCTCCTCATCCCTGATTTTCTACATTACACAGGACAAATGCTGTGCTATGCCATAAGTACACAAAGTGAATTATTTGGAAGGGAGAGTAAACATTTCTAGCAAGCATTTTTTTAATCAGAGAGTGTTTACGGATGTCTTTTACGACATGTTTTCTTGGCTGCTTGGAAGAGAATGGGAACATAATTTTGAAAGTTCTTATTTGTTTCCCCAACTTATCATTTGTATAAGAATAGATTCCCGTAGTATATAGAACCTTCCACAGGGAATAGTTTTTGGTGAAAGATTCAGCCGATGCTCTAGAAGAAGGCTATATCTTCCAAGCGTAATAAAGTGTGATGACAATAATAACACAGTAAAAATCAGTGTTTCTAATGTTTGTGATCCTTTCGTAAGTCTCCCAATAGTTGAAATTTTTGGGTTTTCTCTGTTCTCACATATATGAGAACACCAGCTGTCAATCTTTATGGTCAATAAGTTTCTAGCACTTAGGAACAGTGAAGAAAGCTGAGATCACCAGCACATGAAATGCTTGCATAGTATTACCTCAGAAAACAAAAGATGCACAGAAAGGTTTGGCGGGGGGTGGGGAGGAGTTTGTTTTGGTTTTTGTTTAAAAAATATTCCTATGTCAAAGCCCTTCATGTGCATTTTGGTGGCAGGCAGGAAGTGGCTTTACTGAGCCAGTGAACTTTTAAATCCAGTTGCTTTTGATCTTAGTCAGTATAGGTAGTACTTTTACTCTAAATATTCCCATTGAAAACTGTGTAGCTACTTGCAGTGTAAAGTATGAATCCATGTAACTTAGGATCATTAAACTGAAAAAAGTATGTTTAGCGAAGTATCAACCTTTTAGTTATAGATGTTACACTAAATTTCCACTCATTTCTGAAGTGAGAGGTTCTATTACTCTCCTAGCTGTGGGGGAGTGCCATAATTTTATTTTATATGGGAATAGCTGTTTAAAAATCACAAATACTGGATTGTTCTGACAGGTTTTACTTGGCTAATACTCTGCTCCCTAAATGGGATTGTTTGACAAGGTGTACATTCAAATCCTGAAAAGAATTTGCAACTCTAAGATGAGAAATAGCTAAAAGACAGGTGGTATTTTTCCATTGTGGAAAATCTTCCTTATTCCTCGAGCTCTTCTATGGGCTCTGCATTCCCCCTTCTTTGTCCCCTCTCTCCTCTGCTGGGGTTTAGCACACCTCAAACCTTTGTCGTCTGAGGCTATAGCACCAGCAACCAGCCACTGAAATTACTAAACCCAGAATATTTCTATATGATTAATATCAGCTGGGTTTGATCAGTTTAATGGCAGAAGAATATTAGAAGACTGGTTTTAACTGTCCTACAGTGACCTCTTTCCAGCCTTTTGCATGCATGTAGATCTCCAGGCACGTACCTGTGTCTACATATATTGTGATGAACTGTAGCTTTTCACATTTACACGCTCGTCCTCTTACACTGGTGTAGCACAGAATATTGTCCAATATAGCAACAGAGGAAAGCGAGGACAAGTACTTATGAAAGTACCTGATTCAGCCAAAAATCTTCACCCAATGCATTTAGTCAGTTAAATGGTTTCAAGTGGTTTTACTCTAGCCTGGTGCGTGCTCAAAGGGTGTTCAACGAGCACCGGGCTGCCCTGTTGTACCCTGATGTCAATGGATGGACTTTGTATTGCCTTCGGAGAATGCCCAGTGCAGTATACAGGGGCTTGTTGGCTGTACCCCCCAAAATAAACCATAACAATAATGGTAAAAGAGTAATAAACTCCCTTTTCTAAAGACAGTTTCTTTTCCCCTATGGGTTAGTCCACTGTAGTATCAGCTATCAACACACCGGGGAATAGAGGGGAGTTTCCTCTTATCCTTCACAAAATCTTGGAAGGAGATGCAAAGAGTAAGTTGAGCATAAGTAATTTTACATCCAAGTCTCAGCCGAGATCCTGATCTTTGGGAATTTCTAAACCTCCCTTCGGCATCATCCTAAACTCCTAAAATCAATGTGCGTATTGTCAACTCAAAATATTTCCTTATATTAAGCAAACGAATGACAAAGTGTCACTAGTCTGAGGCTTTGCCTCTTGCTGCTGAGCTTTGAAACATACCTGCTGCCTGAAGGCTGAGAGTAAACCCCCTCTGGTCTTTAACACAGAGCTGCTCTGTAACACCCACCTGGCAATATTTACAGCAGTGATGGGTAGCTTCTATTTCCTGATAATGTACTGGCAGCATGTTCCCAGTTACAAGAGAAATAATAGTGAAAGCATATGGGAAACCTTATTCCCTTTCCTAATAACAAATACAGTGGAATTACACTTTATAATACCACAGACATATTTGTTTATGATGCACATAAATCTTGGGATATGTTACTAGGAAGACACATGCAGAGCTTTTTTATTAAAGAATTCACATTCTGCAGCTGAACCTATTTTTTTAAAAAGAAATGCATTATTATTATTAACCATGCAGAGTGTAGCCTCAGCAGTTCACACTTATGCCTGGAGCTCCACTAAAGATTTCCTAAATTAATAAGATTATAGATTATTTAGTCTCTATTAATTATAGATACATATACATTAATGCTTATTTATCCATGTATATTCAATTAATTTCCAAACATTTGTGCTAATTTGTTGAAAAACCTACAGTAGATATTATTACAAAGGAGGTCTTCAGTCTTTATAGCCCTTAGGGATTAATATTACTGGAAAATGGACGGAGCATAGTCCTGATGCAGGGTCTGCTTTGATCCTCATCCCTTGAGCCTCTCTCCCGTGTTCTGTTCTTTACCACAGTGCTTTTCCCCTGGTACAACCCGCTTCCTGTGGCATCTTACAGCCCCTTTCCCATCTAGGGTTCCTGCCTTTCTTTTCTCCTTGCACGTTCACAGCAATAAACCAAGCAGAGGTAGCGGGTCTGGCCTGTCATCTTTGCTTATTACTCATTATTTATTTATTTTATCTGTGCCTATGGCTATAGGAGAGAGGGTGGGGGAGCACCCAGGCACCCCAGAGATGGCCAGCTGTGGCCTCCCCCCTCTCCAAAGCCCTGAGATCACGGTCAGAGCTGCTCTTGCAGAGAATATTTTTGAAGCCAAACCCCCTTGATATTGAAATCAATATCAAAACTTCTATTAACTAAAATGATCCTGATCTTGGCTTTGTATCTACACTATTAATAAGCCCGCTAATGTACAGACCAACAGACTTCTGAGGAGTTTAAAAAGCCAGGGAATGGAAAATTATACTGAGACTTGCCCTGTTAAAACAATTGGACCTCAACCAAAAAAGCACTTGTGCTTTCAAGAATCACTGACAGTTTTAAGAGCCAATATTTCATGAGTTTTGGGAAAGGCAAGCAAATACGGTATGCTGTCAAAAATGTGAATTCAAACATTCTTTATACAGCCTTTACTTGAAGGTCTGATGTTTTCGGGTGAGAAACATAGGTCCTTGAAGCCCATGACACGATTCAATCTGATTCAATCGAGGCAGTTCAAGTATAATATTGAGACAACTTTTAGAAATTGCTTAAATGTTGATATTTTGGATTTAACATGTAGTGTAAAAGGTACATCAATAATTCTGGCTTTTACATAAAATGTAAAAACCTGAAATATCCATTTCCTGGGATATTTTCATATTTAAAAAGTCTCTCAGCAGAGTATGAATTATTTGCATTTTTTAATTTCTGGAGGATCAGCAATTCCAAAGCTACATTTAATTATGATCTTTTGGAATTTTTTTTTAATATTCTTCAAACTGCCCACTTTTCCTTCAGCCTGCCAGAGCAGACGAGCTGGCAGAATATAATTTTGTCTAAATCACATTCCAGTGGAACATTCTGCATTTAATAAATCAACATTTTGCCACGGGAAACTGTTTCACTGGAGCAGTCCAAGTTGATTGAGTAACAAGAATATAAACCTCATTTTCCCCTGCCTTGCCAGTTGGCCATTTTGGAAGGATTTTTCACCCATTTAGTCCAAGGACAAATGGCTAAACAAGTTGGAAGGAAGGAAGACTAAAATCCTACTCTAATTCTTTGAATTTCACTATACCTTGATCAGAAAGTATTGGGAAGCAGGTACAAGTTTTAATATATGTAATTTGTGATTTTTTGGAAAAAAATGCAAAAGTGCCAATTCAATGACTACATCAATTAAAAAAATTAAACTCTCTCAGATAACTAATTCAGCCTTCTCCAATCAGAAGTGTTAAAAATAGCGTGGATGTTGTGCTAGAGAAGCTGAGTGTATATCACACCATTGATCCCACTTCTGTTTGGGTGCTGTCTGGATGAAAATGTGAACAGCAGATTAAGAGAGCCCTGGTAATACAAGGAAAGAACAAAAATGTAGAAAAGGGTAAGGTTTACAGATATTTAGAGAAACTGTTATGGCTTGGTAAATGGTATTTATAATTTGTGCTCCAGAAAGGGAAGGAAAAAAAAAATAATCTGTGGCTTTATTCCCTCAAGAAAGCATCTTATCAGAGGTTAACAGCAAGGTGATGTTTTGCTAATAGAGTATGTTTGGGGATGGGGTGGCCTTAGTTTCTTTCAGGTGAAAGTTAAAACAGCCGGTTGCTGGTTCTGCTTTTCTAAAATGAGCCACAGGTGGGATAATGGCTTTACTGCTCAAATTTAATGGCCAATGGCCTCAGAAAGGAACAGGCTATTACAACCTTCGCTAGCTTGTTGTAAATCTTGCTGCTAATTAAACAAAAAAGGAGACTTTTTCTTAATGGAATCCAGGATTTAGGAGACCCTGTCTCACAAAAACCAAATTAAGAAAAACATAAGAGTTTCACTCAGCTTCAAGAATTTCAACTTGTTGAAACTACTTTTGTTCCCAAACTGTATCCATGTATAATTTAACCTATCCACAGAACAACACTTGTGAGCTCTATGGACTTGGATGACAGACCTGGGTAAGACAAACTCCGGACTCTAAACAGGCAAAGTCGCTCTTAAAGAAACTCTCAGATGTTGCCTTAGTAGTCTTTTTGTGCCAGCCTTCACTGGAAATACAAGAGCTTTTTATCGCATGCTATACTAATCAAGATAAATGCTGGAGTTTTAAATCAGAAAACTTTAATATATGCAATGTGTTGCAATAAATCAAATCCTAATGAACAAAACCACGGTTCAGAAAGCTCCAGAGTGTTTTTACTAATACACTGGTTTGCAGAAAATTATGAATAACTTATCCTTTCATTTTCTTGTTAATTTTGAAAATGAAATTCTATTTAGAATAAAAAAAGGTTTTGTTTTGTTTTGTCTTCATCCTGGCATTTCTTGAGAGAAATTCTTAACTTTTATAAAATATTTTGTATAAAACATTGTAACTATTGACGCTATAATTTATCATATTTAATATTTCCATTACAAATTTAGAAATTTTGTCCACATGAAATGACATATTTAAATCACTAAATAGTCTTATATTATAATATTATAATTGCCCATGAGACCAAAAAATTCTTTGGTACTTTTTTTTGAGAAATGAATTAATAGCAACCAAAAATCATTTTTATGTAAGTATTGTAGAATTAGCGAGTTTGTTTTTTACAGTGTTATAGTCAATAGTAAAAACAAGAATGTGAAAGAAATATGATTTTAATAAATGAAAAGACACTTATACTGTAAGGTCCTATGTAGATGAATCTCATAAACAGTTAGAAACTTTGATTTTAGAACCACTGCATACTCTGGCACAGATAGAAGAATAATTGTAAGGAGAAGTATTACTTTATTAGGACAAATTTTCCAGAATAAAAGGTTGCCATCAAAATAAAAATGTAATGCGTGGCTTCCTCTCTGTGGGTGATGATGCTCTATGGGCAGTAGTCCTCAAATTACTTTTGCTTCTTATCTCTAAGAAAATCTCTGCAGAAACATTGCCTTGTGCATTTGGCCCATAAGGAACAAAGTTTTATTCCTCTCACCTCCTGTATTGCTGTAGTAATTGTGTTTGCTGCCTGCAGAAAATGATTGCAGCTGGATACAAAGCTATGCTACATCCATGTACATCACTTGGAAAGGGTACCACTGTGCATTCAGAACAGGTGCTGTAAAAGGGATGTGTAGATAGCAGTGCTAATATACGTACGGATAAAACATTAAAGACCACGAAATGAAAATGAAGGGTAAGCTAAAACTGATGTTGGCATCCCACTACCAAACTGAGAATAGGCTGGCAATGAAGAAGCAGGGGGATTTATTGGAGAACCTTGTTGCTGCTAGCATGTGTGTGGCAATAAATAAATGGGAGCTCTCCCGACCTGGCGAATGAGTAGTCTGTACTGGCAGCAAAAACACATGAAAGAACTGAGAGTCTCTCTGTGAGGGCGTTCAAAGGAGCGGGGCAGCAAACAGTGATCTCTGCAACCGGAGTCGTGGGGGGTTGCATTTGAGACGTGTTAACCTCTAACCCCCAGCAGGTGCTTCCAGGTATGCATGCAGCACACAGCAAAAAACAAGTCATCTCATAAAATTCCTAAGCAAGGGGGCTCTGGGAGTCTATGGAAGGGGAAGACTTTTCAGGAACTTCCCAGCACTAAGGTGTCCACATTTTCACTGTTTTGTAAGTTTATGTGAGCATGGGCGAGGTTTCATGGGTGCTGCAAACTGCTAGCCCCAAATAACATCAGCACTGTAGTGTGTCTTGGTACAAATATTCCCAGTAAACCCTAGTATGGAAACAACCGAGGCAACTGAAAAAGAGCTTTATACTTATGGCTGTGCGCACTGCCCTGCTCTCTGAGCACAGAGAACAGGCTGCCTCTCCTCCTGGGACACTGGCAGTGGCATGCACCTGTAGCATGGGCCACGGCAATGGAGAACAAGGTGATCTCCCACGTACTTCTGGTTCAGNCCCCCCCCCCCCCCCCCAGAATCAGCTGAAACTATAACATGTACTGGAACCTGACAATACAGATGGATGGATCAGTATTCAGTACTGCTGGTGCAGTGCTAACCTGGTGTGCACAGATGTTAGCCTTATTCAGGAGATTGGCATCTGGAGAGTCAACCATCTGCAGTTTCTTACCATCGTCCTTTGAAAGCCCTAGCAATACTTCATTGCCACACGGTCTGGTATAAAGCAAGAGACTGACAGACACCATTTGGTGCCCAAGACTCCTAAATGTGTACCTGTTCACAGGAGCTGGCATTACAGCTATGATAGGTGTACCTACCAGACTTTCCCAAGACATCTATTAAATATGAGCAAATAATGAAGGGTTTACCCATCACTTGCCATTTGTGCTCTTGGTTTGAAGCTGGAGAGCCTTGATTTGTGTCTCCACAAAGGGTTGGAGAGTTGCCATGCCAATGGTCATAGGTCAAAAACTGACCATCACGTCTAACTAGTCGGCATCTGATGGAAAACCACGATGCATCATAGAGTGTTTTATTACAGCTCATGCTTTCACAGCAAACACTGAACGATTTGCATGATTTTATCTTCTTTTGCTTTGCCAGTCACGAGAATATTATCTGGTGAATAAACAGAAAAGGCAGGATGATTTTCTCATCAAACTTGATTCTTTGTGTGTGTGCTTATGATCATTGCAAAAAACCCCAAGAAACTCCCTGATGCACAGACATCTCCTTCAGTGGTGAAATAACTACATCAAACTGTCACAATTTCAAATGTTCAATGAAATAATTCTTTTTTTGCTTATTTATTAAAGTAGCTACACACAGACCATATGAAATTTCCTAAATAAAATAGTTTCTTGCGAAGTTAAGTTCTCCAGATGAATCAATGTGTTTGTATGCAAGCACTATTCTCCAACAAACTCTGCTGAAAGCAATGTATGACTCATTCTAACTATTCCAAGCTCTGCATGACTCATGTTGAACGATGGATTCAGAAGGTCATGTGTTCTTAAGTCTCTGTAAGAGTATTTGGACTCTGTGTATGTCCAGAGGAAAAGGAAACCCTTATGAAAATTGCCCAGCCCTTTGGGGAAAGCCTAAATCTTCCTGTAAATGAATGCACAGGTCACTAGAAGCAATGATCACGTCCTAGATTTTGACCAAAGGCATTTTTTTTCTGGAATGAAGCAGGAGGTGTAGCTTGAAGGTTATCCTATTATCTGGTATCATAATCTGCTTACAATTTACCAGTTTTGAAGATCCACATGCTGGCATGTGATGTTTACCTTCAGGAATGGTAATTAATAGACAGTGTCCTTCTACTAGAAAGTAATTTTGCACTTTAGAGGGACACCAAGCCCAGTGCTTGAGGTGCAGTTCTTGCTAGACCCTTATTCCGCCCTCTGTGTAAGCTGGAATTTGGCAACTTTTACCTAAAAGCCCTTACATTATTCTGCCTGTATGGAAAGAAGACAGGTGGAGACGTATAACGTTAGAAGTAAAAGTATTAATTGAAGGGGTCTATGGCCATATTCATACAAGAGACAAAGAAGATCATAAGATGTAATTTGGGTGAGCATATGCATATATAGGTATATGTATAGATAGATAGAGATGTCTAAGAATTTGAAACCAGGTATAGACGAACATTTGTTTTCATACTACATTATGACACAGAGGTGGACAGAAAATGCCTAGTTAATTATTGGTAAATATTTTAGGTTTCAAAGTTCTTTTCAAGATTTTCACTATTATCTCATCTGTCCATCCTTCCATCTCTTCACCCTTTTTCTGAGCATTGCCATTTTCAAATCATTTGAATAATGCTAACGATACTAAATTGAGCTTTTGCTCTAAGGTGGTTTTTTCTGCTCGCATTTGGATGACAAAGGCATATTTAAAGGTACTTAAGTAACACTGCTACTAAAGTAATGGCATTTTATATGGCATTCATGGTAATGTGTTTATTGCTGCATCAAGTGCTTTTAAGGCAATAATTATGACTGCTCTTTAAGTCTGCATTGGCTAGCCTTTCTAGAAAGGTATTTGATCATTTCATAGAGTGTTATTTTACTATACAGGAAGCAATTGTTATTGCTCCTTTTTAACTAATATGCATTGTTTTAAAACTCAGGTTAATGTAGGCCTCTTGAGAGGTTGATATAAAGCAACCATGTTTTTTGGCTCCTACAGATTCCCTAAATGTTATGAAAATGATTTAAATTACATTAAATGATGCTAAATTAAATAGAGTACCACATATATCCTGCAAAGATACTGCAGTATGATACAACCCATGGCTTCAAAATTATTTTGGAGAAGGGATTGGAGAAATCAGTACAAATCCAGGAAATCAGCAGAAGTGTAGACAAAGGAATGTGTCACAAGACAATGATGCTGAGCACAGGCTGCGAACACTAGATATTTCTGAATTAGACCAATAACTAAAAAACCCTGCCCTTCTGTATTTTAAAAGGTATTGTGCTGTTTTTTAAAATTTCAGAACTGTTTATCTTTTTCAAAATTAAGCTCTATCGAGTTCTTACAGCTAGTTAAAAAGCTGGAAGAATGAAGGATGATTTTTCTCTGTTTTTTTTAATTCATTTGCTTGCTTTGTGAAGATTAAACTTTTTTTCTTGGAAAAAACCCATTCAGATTTGTGATAATTCTGTGGTGCTTGTACAAACAATATCAAACTGCACTCCTTGGAGTCTTGTAACCCTGCGGACAAGAAACCAGTGTGCCCTCTGGCACAGAACACCAAGTGAGTTTTCAAACATTTAGGAAAATCTTGCTTAGACCGTGTGACATGTGTGGGACACATGGAAGGAACATAATTTTCTAAACTAATGAAATGAAAGAGTTAGAAAATTAGAGCCACCAGAATTTGTTTTCTGTCAAGACTGTATAAGACACTGTCAAGACCTACCATAGCTTCAGTGGGAAACCTGGCAGATAAGAGAACCCCAAATCTATTATAATTCAGGCAGGGTACTCAGATAGACAGTCAGTCCGCCAGGCCGCCAAGGAGAAAAATAAAGGTTTTGCTGATGACAAAGGAATTGTGGTTTTTAACTACATCAGTACTGAAATTCTGAATGAAAGAACAGGCTTTATTGAAACAAAAAAAGTATGAAATGTTTTGTGTGATGTATCTTGACAAGGCACTTGAGCAGTATTCAACACTCAAATTATTGCAGAAAGATTTGGGTGATTCAAGAGACCTGAACAAGGAAAATATTGAATGAACTGTCATCTCTGCTGAAGCAGAATGGAGTAGACACTCCCATTTTTAAAAAGATTGTCTGATTATTAAATTTTTCTTATAATGCCTTCTCAGCTGCTTTTTAAATTCATTTTAAAAGTCTTTAAGACCATCCAAAAGTGGGAACTCCAGAATTTCGCTTCATTGTACTCTTCACTGGCACTCTGAGGTGCTTTAAAAGGTGACATAAGGGCAACACAGCCTATAATGACTAATGCTTGGCTGTCTTCTCTAGCTTCCTATGCTCATATATCTTCTGTTTTTAGTTTCTCCCTGTATTGTCCGTTGGTGTGGTTACTTTACTGGCAGGAGTTTATTATTATAAAAAGGCTACAGGGATGACTATTGTATCTCACATTACCGGCAAGGAAGCGATTGCTGTTTGCAGCTTCTGCTGAAGGAAAAAGCCACGGATGAATGAACAATAAAAAAAAAAAGATTTGTTTCTAGTTCCTATTTGTAGCAATAGGAGTTTCAAATTTTGATCAGGCACTGGGGATTTTGGGGATTGATATTGAGTACATTTGGAACTAACTGGATGCAAATTGAGATATTGGGCTGCTGTAACTTCCATCATAATCTTCCCTACAGTTGCGTGTGAGTACAGGCAGGGTACTAGAGAGTACAGTATCCAGGGAAACTCTTCAGAAACCTGAGTTAGAAATCCAGGTATCCGTTATAATCCTTCCTGATTCTTAATTCTGGTCTTGACCACTGCCGGCAAATTTCTACAGAAAGCTGGGTATATTCTGTGACACCAGATGCCAGATACTGTAAAGGGATGCAGAAATGTGTTCTAGTCCATTGTTAAATAGGGTTTCTTCATCCACATGCCTGGCTTGGGTCTGTACCACTAACTCCAAACAGCATGAGAGGTAAGGCATCCCAGCAGAACTGAAGTAGGAACAAGCATTGGTCTACAAGTTTATTAAATTCCTTCTTTCAAAGGGCATTTAAACTTTGCATGGACAGGGAGGAGTGTTTGCACACAGCAGCACAGAGAGCTTTACCCACCCTGTGCACACCCGCAGCTTTGTACTGACTATCATTCTGCCATGCCTGGTGATGTGGCCCAGGCGTTTCT
>WAAD01016986.1:64534-82312 GCA_013389945.1 Fregata magnificens | reverse complement strand
AATTATTTCACCTGAAAGCAATTGTCCTTGCAGAAAGATCAGAAAAAGCATATGCTGGAGAGATTCAGTTATTGAGCTCAGCCTCCTGCTGAGCCAGTACTCTTTAATTCAGAATTATCAGAAAAGATGCAACTCCAACATGAATTATTATCTTTAAAATACTAAAATGAGCAAGAAATCACAGCCTTTAAGTGTTCAAGGCATTTTAATGGTGGTGAAGGTCAAAGACAAAGTGCAGACTTGTGGAAGTGAGGAGGTGTCAGAGACTAATGTAATTCCTATTTCCACTGACGTAAGTGGACTGAAGCTTAGAGTGGAAGAAGGGGGGAGAATGCTGATGGGCTATTCGGTGCTGCAAGGAGAAGGAGAGACTGCAGTCAACAGTAACACAAAGGACATTCCCAAGAATTGCTCCATCATTTTATAGTATCTCAGAAAACACAAGGGTGCTCCATGCCCTTATGGCAGCAATTAGAGGGAATACAGAAAAGGGAAGTGTAGGTTTTAGAGAAAGGGGCTTTGTGATATGATGGTGCTGGGATGAGCAATTTCTCTTTGATTATCAGCTCCAGCTGGGAGAGTGGGGGAAGAGAGGGAAGCAGGTGGCTCCTGAGAGAGTCTGCCTGGAAGAAGTCTATAGAAGGGAAGCTGTGCAGCAGCATAAGCTCTAGAGTTAAGAGGAGGGTAGAAAGTGAAAGGCTAATGCTGTTTTGTTTTGTTTTGTTTTGTTTTGTTTTAATTTTTTATTAATTAAAGAGTAAGAGCTTTAGCTTGTGTTGTAATCTTGCAGGGTTTTTTGAGTTAATAATAGAAAATGTGTTTGTGAAAGGTGTTGAAAAAGCCCTGGTCGCTGTATTGAGCTCTTCCTATAGCAACAACAAAAAAAAAAGACTTTAGCAAGTTCTTGCTACCTGTTTGGGTAACGCAGCTCTGTTCGTGCTCAGTTAAAAGGAAACTTTAAAGGTAAAAGTTTTGTATTCTTTCTGCATGGCAATCCCAGACACAGCATAACCAAGCATTTGTAGGGTTTTTTTTTGCTAAATCATTGATGCCAGTAATCCTGGACTTGTTGTGTGGCTGGGAACCGATATAATTTGCAAGTATGTGAATTCAGTAATTCTGCAAATTAACTGATGAATTCTTGAGTCTTTTGCCTTCTAAAATCAAGCAGTGAGATAATATATTGGTAGAAGGAAAAGGGAGAAATTCATTTGTAGAGGCTCACTAGGCTCAAGATAGATCTCCGCAAAGCTTGGGAAAATAGGTTTCTGTGGCTCTGCTGAGTTCCTGTTTAATTACTTAGCCAGATATGACCTTGCACAACTTCTGTAATACAAGGGACTAGGACATCTTTTGTGGTAAACAGAGGCCATAATAACTCTGTTCTCTAATCTCTGTTTCTCTAGGTGATGCCACCCTTTATAAAACTATATATATCTCTGAAGCACCTAATTGAGAAATGGCTTTATGAGGGGATAAAAACATTTGAGTTGCAGGAAGTAATTACATAGGAACAGTTGCTTGGTTGTTTTTTTTTTTTATTGTTACATATGAATACTGTTATCGGAAGACTCATTTCTAGTTGTGTGTCCTTTGGGTTGGCAGTTATTATATGTTTGGTCACTGGAAGGAAATGCCTAAGAGGTTGAGCAGAGTGATGTTATTTAGTTGTATTTTTTAATATGGTTTAGGAGGAGTGTAACTGTTCATTTGCACTTTTCTTGCACGCACCTGAGAATCTGCTGTGTATGAAAGCATTCCCAAGGGACACGGGTGTGCGTGGGACCTTAGGAGAGCCTAATGGAGAGTCCGTATAACTCTGTAAAGTGAACCTATGCTGTTTGCAGTAACAAATGCCAAGAACTGAAGGAATTGGAGAAGTAGTGATGTGGCATAATGCAGTGGATTGTACTGTGGTGAGAAATTGTTTCATTACAAGTGCTGCTTCATATGGTTCTCTTGTTTTTGAAACCTGTATAAATAACAAATATGTTCTTTTATATTGGTGATGCTGATGTTTTAAACTTGCATTGCAGGGGACAGGATGAAATTAATTTTGAGGTGTATGACATTATAAACATGGACTGTGGGGGTTTCTTAGTGCTAAATATATAAACATACCCGTAATATGCAGTTCAGGAAAGAAAGGAGAGGGTCCAAATTCTGCTATGTGCTTGCTGAACAACATACAGAGCCTGTGCTAATCCCTCTAGCTATCAGAGCCATTCACACATCCACCTTTATCATACCCTTACAGGACAAGCACAACCTGCCCCTAAATCTCACTGTGCCTCCGTGTGTCAGCAACAGCCTCTCACCTGCTGTGAAAATGCAACCCTCTCTGAGCAGCTGGCCACAGCTGGTGCTTCAAAATGCATGGCAATACTTTGACATCACTTAAATATCAGCCTCTTAAATATTGTCTCCTTTTGCTATTTTGCCTTTTGAGCAAAGAAGCTGCTCTGCCTCAAGGGGTGAAGGCAGGCTCACTGGTTCTTAATTGCCTCGTTCCCCAAGTGACTTGGGAGATTGTTCTCTAACTGGCTGTAATTATCCTTTACTGTAAACTACCCAAAGTACGCTCTGATTTCAGTGTTATGTTCATTAGCAAGCATCCTGTTTTGAATGTTAATGTATTCTGGGAATGTCCAGTCTATAAGAATGGACTGATTTGTGTAGCAAGTGTTTGTGAAATACCCTGAGGAACAAATTTGCACCACTTAACTGATTTGAAATGAAACCCATGATGTTAAGGACAGAACATCAATGGATGGTCAAGTTGCAGAGTGGCTTTACATGTGAACGTCGTCTAAAAGGGAGATAAAGCTTTTATTGTCCCCAAAAGACAGCTTGATGGGAAGGTTGGTTCTGAACCTATGCCTGCAAAAGATTTCTCCCCGTGGTCAGTGTTTGTAGTGTGATTTCTTGTTTGAGGTGAAGAGGGGATTTATCCCATGAGTGGCACTACTGGTGGTTTTACAATGGAAGTGGGCTGCTAATTTAGCATGGGAGAAATGTGGGAAGAATGAAAGCTTCCCTTCATACCTTGACTCAAACATAATCCATAAAAAGAAGACTCATTGCACATTCCTTTAAAAAAAAAAAAATTAAAGTCTGCATCCTAGCAGATGCTTTCTCTTGCTATTTTCAAGGTATTCAGCAGTGTGGACTGCTTGGTTTTCAGATGGATAAATGTGTGCAGTATATAAAAGTGATGCTGAATGCTTTTAACAGCTATGGTTCTGCCATCCAGCTCCTACTCAAGCCCCTGGATCTGGAGTTTTCTGCCATGTCTGCTATAATGAGCAGTGAAGCATGGCTGCTCTGCCAAGCACAGGTGGAAAAGTTTGCCTAGTACTGTTGTCAATTACTGGATAATAAAGGCGGTGACTTGGGGGGTTTTTCTGCCTAGTGTGATTATTCCAGTCAAAAGTATGATTTGAATTTCCAAGTGACTGTGTGTGGACACTCTTCTTACAGCAACAGGGGCTCTTAAACCAACGTAGAATAATAGACTTCCTTAGTGGAGCAAACCACATCAGAAAAAGACACTCTCAAAAATGTGCATGTAGAAAGCTATTGCTGAAAAACTTGTTCCACAATTACCTCTTTAGTTAATTTCCTCTTGTATATAAGCCCTTTCTCAGAGCACTTTACCATATATTTCCGGAGTGAGAGCACTTGATCACTGAGTTGTGCACAGTGCTTAGATCTCAAGACACCAGGCACTTGGAGTGCCTGGTGCTAGAAATCAGCCCTGACGAGCATTCATATGCCTGGTTTGGCTAATAGAATTACCCAAACTGTTCTGATGTGCAAAATAGTTTTAAGTGTATATGAGACTACTGCTTTTTCTGGGTATTTTGATATCTCTTAATGATCTGGATGAGGAGGCAGATGAATATAGAAGTTGTAGAAATGGAAATAAGAATTAAGAAACAAAATAGAAATCCATGTTTAAAAACAAAAGGCTTGCTTGTTGCTCATGAAAGCATTAGAGTATTTACAGGAAAAAGCCCTCTAGAATAAAGGCTTGAGAATGTGATGTTGCGTGCTTAGGAACTTCGATTAATCGCTGCATATGACAATTCCTGCATGTGGAAAATTGCAAGGAAACAACTGTCATGCTATTGAGTTCTGTCTATTCTTTCCAAGTTGCACACATCTTTGAAAATTACTCTGAACAAATCTAATGGCGTCCCTGGATACTACAGACTATGAAAATAAGTTTAAAAGAGCCCCTGAAGAATAGTCTGTGGGCTTTTCACCATATCAGATGGTTATGTGAGTTAAAGCTAAGTGTAGGCTATGCTTCTATCCCGTCACTGGTAACTTTAAATGCTTATCTGCTAGTCTGCTAATGAAAATTATCGTGTTAATTCTTGTAAGTCAAAATGTGACTGTAACTTCAGGCTTTTTTACCTTTTGCTCTTTTTGTTCTTTTTAAATATAGTGATAGTTATGAGAGATTTAAAAAGGTAACCGTCTTCTATTGTTCTGTCTAATTTTCAGAAATAGTGAAAGAAAGAATACAGAAAATGCCTATAAATGGTATTATAGATGCCACATATATACATGTGTATGTCTGTATGCACATAGGAAAAACAAATTAATGCGGTGTAAAACATGTGTTGTTATCTAAAAATTCAGATATCTCGGCAGCAAACTTGCTCCAGAAACAGAGGTCCTTTTATTTATTTTAAAGAAAGATCTCTGTTATGTGAGGTATAAAAAGCCTCCTTTGTTACCCAGGTGCTCTGGGTAAAGCCCTTGAGCAGAACCTATATAAGCAAGAGGTAGCCAGTACATTCACTTTAAGCATTAGTGTATGAGGCCATCTCTATGTATCAACGTATATGCACATACATGAATGCATCTCTGTATGTATGTGGGTAAACAGACTTCTAAAGTAATCTCAGGTTATGGTTTCTGTATCTGCTAGCTACACTTGTGTATTTTCAGCCTTTACCAGGAAATGGACCTTGCCAGCTTTTTCAAGCTTTGTCTCTTTCTTTTTTTTTTAAATACCATCCCAGATACCCGTATGTGCGAACGGGTATCCCCCAATTCTTGCCTTACCTTCACATCGTTGATGTTCATCCTTGTTCCCTCCTTCCCAACAAAGATGTCATCTATGTCAACCAGAATGTACCTATCCAAGGACAGTGTGAGCTTCTTCCCTGACAGGAAAGAGATGGCATCGATGAAGATCAGTTTGTGCAACCAGAAGGTTAGGTTGTTTCCAAAAAGGACTCTTTGAATCCCGTCATGAAGGCCCAAGTCTTGGATGACAGTTGCATACAGAGCGGCCTTTGGCAATGCTGTGGGGGGCGGTCTGGAGGTGTGCAGTTCAGTTAAAAGCACAGGTTGATAGGTCGAATGGTTAAACTGGAAAACTGTCCAGTCTTCACCAGGCAGTGGACCTTTCTCAACTCTTGGTGCTTTGGTAATGCGCAGCAGGGGAGACTGAGGGTTTACCACACAGTCTTTGAGGGCTACATTATTGTAGAGATGTAATGGCAATCCTTTCAGTTTTGTACTTGGGGAGCTGTTCTCGTTGGCTTTATGAAAACCAATTATGCTAACACTGTATTCCACACAGTATTTTTCCAGAAGCTCTCTATTCCATGAGTCCATGGATACATACTTTAAAATATTCTCGTATATAACAATCGTGTATTTTCCTCTTCCATTGTCTGTGAGAGGGGGAATATCCCCCTTAGCTGGCGTGATGACCATGTGGTACTGAAATCTGCTGGACTCGAGGATGGCTATGATGTCTTGCCCCAGCTGGGAGTACTGGCTTTCCACGAACAGGAGGACAGTGGGATCAGTTTTAGACGGATCAATTGGCTTAGCTGTTTTCAGGTCCACGGACCTGTATGGTAGAAGCTTGAGGTCTTCGCACTCCACTTCTCTGGTGGTTTCCACAAGGGCCATTTCCTGCTTGTAGCTGGTGTAGAGGTAATAGGCAGAAATGATGATACTTGCTAAGCAGAATGTCGCCAGGAGAATGACCAGCGTTCTGAAACTTCTGCGGAGCTTCACGATTAGATTCATTTTTCACAGGACTTCCAACTTCTGTTGGACTTGCCGCTTTTTTGGTTCTCTCTTCCTAAAGTGCCATAGGAACGAGGAGATGCAGAGGTGCCAATTCCCCTCCCAAGACGTTCATGTGACCATTGCAGTGCATTTATGAAGCTGTCAGGGAGGTTATAAAGCTGTTGGAGCGGGAAGTCAAAGGATCCAGAAAGCTAAATTGAAAGAGGTTTTCTCAGAATGCAGCAGCTGCCAATAATCAATGAAGAGGACTCTTAACATTATCTGCAACAAGAAAAGAAGAGTAAATAAAACAAAATCCATAAAGCAATTAAAATCACACGTTAATAAAGATGGTGATTGATACTGGTAATCTGAGTTAAGAGGGAAGTTTATGAACAATTCAAGGAGCACTCAGTGTCACTTGCTTTCGTGATGTATTAAGATGAGCTGCATTAAACGGCTCTCCCATATTCTTAGGGTATAAAAATAAAGCCTAAACATAACTTTTTGAGGACATGTATCTCTTCATTTATGGGCATTTCTTATCTAAAATGGTTCATTTCTATTGCAAATGGGAATGACTGAAGATTGTAGGACAAAATTAGGACAAAGTAAATGTTTGTTAAATATTGGGCCACGTTCCATGTCAAACTCAAACTACGTAAGTATTTTGAAAGGGGTAACAAATTCTGTGTTGGACTGTGAAACTAATGAAACCAAAGTGAAAGACAAGAGGACTTTGAGGAAAGATTTGTAGGACTTTTCTCTCCAGTTTTCTTTCTGTACCTGGAGCGATCAGTACTTTACAGTCTGTTTAAGGACTGTCTGGAATGATAAAGGTTGTGCATGGATTTCCCAAGTGACTGAGTAGGCTACTAAAGCTGCAGGGTGCAGCTGTGCATGCCTCTGCCTCCATCAGGGATGAAAGGGAGTTGGTACATAGCATAGAAGGGAGTTGTTCGGTGGGTGCTGGGTGGACATGTAGGGGTGTGCCCTGGGCCATGACACCTCCAGCTAAATGACTGGGGCTTCGGTCTGCCACTGCTGTGCTGTATGGCTGAAGTACGAGGTGCTTAAACCTGACTGCCTGGCCAGCTCTGAAGCCCTTGTGCAATTCCTGGTAGTGCTACCTAAATTCGTGAAAAATTACCATTTGTAACAATAAACCATATGACTCAGAGGCAATTAAAATGACCTAAATAAATAGTCCATGCTGCTCTATGGATTTAAACAGGAATTAACATATTTCTGAATTATTTATATTGTTTACCTATTGGAGCAATGTGAGACTGTGAACAGTGGATGATTTTTGAACTGCAAGGAAGAAACACTCTTTCCAGGCAGATATTTTTCAGTTGATGTGTCCTCCTCCATCACCTCAGATTACACTTTTGAGTTTCATTCTGAAAACTATTCATTCATTTTAAGCTTTACACATAAAACTGGAAAATGCTTGTAAGAAAGGTATTGAAGAAATTTGTCTAGCAGTATATTTTATGACTCTGGCATACAATTCTAAGGAACCTCTTGATTGTGTCAGTTCAGGATCTTAAAAATGCAAGTGAAAAGTTTTAATTTTGCTTTAACTGCCTCGTATACCACTGGCCTAGTATTACTCTACTGCTTTTGGGAGCTTCTCAAGCAGTGAACAGAATGCTGAAGTAATTGTGAATTAATAGGTCTGCTTGCTCATGAAAGGCTTGTTGCTGCTCTCGCAGTTTAGAGAGAGGGAGTTGTTGCTGAGGCTATTTGTGACTTTGCCAGGTTCAGGTTTTTACCTGTTTTACCTTTCTCAGTTGGAAGCTTGCTACGAGATTTGTACCCCTGTATTGTGGGCTACTCCATCAGTGACCCTGCTGTGTGTCTCACAGTAATTGGCCAAGAGGTGAGCAAGGTGGGTAGTTTATCCATGGACAGAAAGTAGTGAACAGAAATGAGAAAAATGTTCTGTATTTAGTGATGTCTTATGTATGAGAGAAGAAATAAAAAAGAAATCACCGCTATTACCAGGAAATTAAAATTATCCTGATAATTGTAAGAGTATTTGCCCCCCTCTGGTGCTTCCCTTGTTCTGCAGTTCTGTCTGCTTGCCGGGATCTCGCTTCTTATTAAGTCTCCAATTAAGATTTTATCAAAAGATAAAACTGGATCAAGTGAAGCATCCTCTGTGAGGCTGTGTCTAGTTTTGGTGATGTTGATGAGTCACTCAGCCCGACTCCGAGGGTTTATCGGATCAGGAGAGTTGCTCTCCATGGGAAGGGCAGCCTCGCTGGGTGGGTAATCTGCCCACAAAACAGCTAATTGCAACAAGCCTTAGTTTTGTTAGCACGAGATAGGCAGGTATCTTGAAAACAATAATTAAAACCCCCTCTTGGACTCTGCATCCTCTGCTTGCTTTCAGCACTAGAGGGCAATATTTTCTTGCTTTTCAGCAGACAGCACCTGCTCTCACCTCGACTCACAGAGCAGACAGCCCTGCCTGCAGGCAGGCTCTTTCCAGAAGGGTCTGGGAAATCCTCAGGGCCAGGTAAAACACCTTGCTTAAGACTCTTATGTTTAAAAATAAATAAAAATCAGTACTTCTGCTCTAAGAAATCTGCCACTAAATCACACTGAATGCTTACCAAATGTCTCAGCCTACACCTGTAGCACAAGGGAATAGCATGCAAGGACACCTAAAATTGCACATTTTTTCCTCACTGTTCTGTCCTGCTGGATCTCCCAGGTACTGGTATTGCAAGCTGTCAAAATAATACACTTCATGAGCCAGATCTTTGCTGCTATTATTGCTTGTATTACTAAAATATGAGAAGCCCCTGACTTTATACTAGCCAAAACAAAAATATGGTCTTCATATAAATTATTTGATCCAAATAACATTGGTAAAATCTCTTCCAGTTAAAATAGTAGTAACCAGATTTAATGTAAACTAGTACATCTCTTGTATGCAGATGTTATAACAAGTGCAAGTATTCACACTTATCTAGATGTCTAAATATTAGAGTTGATAAGGAATTTAAACTTGCATATGGAAACCTGGCATTGGAGCAGATCTTTTTAGTTTGCGCATTGTTTTTGAACTGCTCTGTTGAACGGATTATACTGTTCAGTAAAAAAAGAAGTGTGAAGTAATTAAAGTTTATGAAAATAAATCAGCTATATTAGCCATTAATGGGACATTTTCCAAGACATAATTGGAAGTTAAGTGCCATTTGTGCCTTTGAAACTCTCCCCCTTAAAGTTCAACAGCTTTATATTCACTCAGAAATTCAAATATCTTTGGAGTATTTCTGTGCTATATTAATCTGAAAAACATGAAAATAGGCCATATTTCATAATTAGCATTACTAATGTAGTTTTGTTTTAGAAACTGGTGTTTGAGGTCCTGTGTTCCTATGGTCACTGGTCAGCATTCATTGACTCTTCAGGGGTAAAGCCCAAAGCTGGGTACATTTGATCAAGGAATCAAGGTTACATTCATCCAGAGTTGGTCCTTCAGTAGATCTTCAATCTTGCATTCAGCTGACTTCCTAGACGTGGGGCCTTTCCCCAGAAAGAGTAGAACTCTGCAGCGTAACTCTGTTGTGACGCCATAGCGGTCTGCAGGAACTGTAACTTTTCTTTAATTCAGGCAGCCAAAAAAAAGCAGAGGTTTAAAAATTGCTGCCTCCTTGCTAAATAATACTTCCTGCTTCCCCATAAAATGCATTTGATTGATGACTAAAGCATACTGATTTTTGAAGACGATTGATTGGGAGATTAGGACTCAACTATTTAAAACCCATAGCACAATAGTGAAGAGAAACAGCCTCTTATTAATACCATGTGACATTGCATCAGGAATTAAAACTGATTCTCTCATGGTCCATTTCCTGTACACAGACCTTCTCACAGGGCTTAGTGATTTAACAAGCATCTTGACCAAATTAGGTGCAACTAATCAGTGGGGGGAATACAGACATTGCAGAAGGCAGTTACATATTGCAAAGGTAACTGTTAATTGCTAATGAGGGATAGCTGAAATAATGAAGTTATCTGGGTAAATAGGGACAACTCCATTAAGAGTGAGGGTTGCTGCCTTCCATCATCCATCAGGAGAAATGGGTGATATGTGAGCAGTTTGGCTCTGGCAGGAGGACAGCGGTGAGTACTCAGTGCGTGGGCTGCCAGCCTGACCAAAGGGCAGGGATAGCGCTGCCTCGCAGGGCTGTTGTAAGCTCTTCTCCTGTGCTTACTTCTCCTTTTAGGTAGGCCAAGGATCTCTGATCTAGTTCAGTGTCTGGAAAGCAGAGACCTTAATGTTAAGCAAACAGCTGTGTTTACCCACCCTATGGATTGAGCTAATAGACTTCACATCTGCAGCAGGTTAAGAGCCTGTTGCTGATTACAGTGCTGAGTAGAGGAGCAGGATGCTGGTTGATCCCCTGCAATACAGCCATCTCTGGTCGCCTGCCCGTAGCAGAGTGGAATGCTCTATGGGTAATTCATCTGGAGGCAGGCCGGAGGTTTCCTCTCATCGGACTCCAGCATAAATCAGAAGTCAGAATGTCTTTATTTTCTATACGTAAAACTTCCCTTTAGGCTTAAAAATTAATGTAAACTCTTTCCTCTTTTCCTTTCCTTCTAAGATTGTATGACTCCTGCCATTTATTAGCAGTCCAATGATCCATGATACCTACTTGTTACTCCTTACATATGACTGCTCATTCAATACAGAAAAAAGCAAACTGATTTAAGTGAAAAATTACTCCTATTGACCATTAGCAAAAGTTCAGGGTTTCTATTCACTGCAGAGGAGAAAACAGCTTTTGTTTTTTCCCCCTCAGAAAAGTTTCCAAGAGACATTTTTACTGAGGTCATGAAACTTGGGTCCTTCTTGAAAGTGATTTTTTTTTTCTTTTTTAAGCTTAATGAAGTTCAACATGTTTTCTGTTCATCAATGTGGCTTTGCTCATGAGGGGTGTTGGTGCCAGCTGCTCATAGCTTACCACAAGATTTTAGAAAACTCTTTTACCTAGGATAAGGACAGCTTCTCAGCTGGTAAAAGCTGTTGCAGGTTTTCTAACTTTGTTCTAACTCTATCTTATAATTTCTGAGTGGAGGGGCTGCTCAGCACTTCCACCTCTTTTGTTTGTTTTCAATACATAATCATCTGTAAGTTAAAACATCAGTTTTTCAGTATTTTCAGCAATTTGATCGGTCTATCGTGCACATAAAATCTTGTGTGATTCCAGAAAGCTAAATGATGCCAGAGTTTGAAGTCGATAATCAATGAATACAAAGCAAAGTGTTTGAATACCTCAACTTGTGCACAGAATGAAAGCTGGCACGATCTTATGCATGAAACAATACTTGGAAGCTAGCTATCTGACCCTTTTGACTTCTGTGTTTCTTTGGCTTTAAACTTTTCCAGGTGATTTCAGAACTTGGAGCTTTGAAGAAAAAAGGCTCCCTGGTGGAAAGGTGGCTAAAGGCATATTTGGAGATAAGTTTTACACATATACATACTCTCACACATGTGTACACATATGTACACCCCCCCTCTTACTGTGTATATAAGATAGTTGGGAAACATGGTGTAAAGGTACTTAGGAAGTTTGTAAACTCTTCACTCTTGATAAACTGATAACACCTGATCGCTGCAGACAGATTCATGCAAAGCTAACAGTTTGTCTCACTCCAGGACCACCAAAGTTGATCTGATTTTATCATGGTTAGTGTTGTCAAGCATGATTTGAAGCATACTAAAGAAGCGGTTTTCTTTATTTTCAGTGGTTTACTTGCCTTTTGACTGAGTAGGGGAATTGTGATTAGAGAAAGCCTTGTAATAATTATTTCTATTGCTTTAATACTTCTGAAGGTGTGCGGATAGCCATCACTGACTTGCCCCAAGTCCCACTTTCTTGAACACATATGACAGATGTACTGTTGTAACAGCATGTAAGCAGACATATTTTGTTCTCACTAATGCATATGTGGTGTGAAGTTGTTGAACCACCAAGTGTTTTTTTTCCTTATTGATGCTTTTAGATAGGTAATTATAACGTCTGCTAATGAGATCCCCCACAAAGATATTCTGTGTGAATCGGTGGGATGCTTTTACAAATGTGAACTAATGAGACTCACAGAATTGTTGTCTCCTTTGATTCTCTAGCCCATATGTAACACTTCACATTGCTTAACTCCTAGTAGAAACTTATTCTAAGATTTAACCAGACCATACTTCTGGTGAATGTTGCCTGATGTTCAGCCTCAACACTTCTTTCTTCTGACCCATTAACTTCCAATAGTCCCACAGTCATTTGGACCACCCAGAAATGCACATAAATATTCCATCCGTGGTGGTTCAGTGACATTTCCTCCAATTGTCACAATTTATCAATCTCTAACACGTCAGCGTTTTTGAACAGAAACAGTTGTAATATTTCCTCAGAAATCAGTGACTGCTAATTTTTCTTGAGTGTCAGGTGTGGAAGCTCCTAGAAACCATTAATTTAAGTATAGTCTTATGAGGACCATGCATGAAGAGAGAACCTATACATACACATATATATTTTTTGTTTCTTGACAGAGGGGCTCTGGTCACCATCGCAACAGGTAGGTGTTAATGACCACATTCACCTTTTGTGCAGCTCCATATGTGGCAAAAATGTTGCATAGTGATATCAAAATATACCACTTTATATTTTGACAATATTTTGATGTCGTTAGGCAAAACACCTTAGCTTTGTGGCCAGACTTTTAAAAAAAAAAAAAAAAGTATTGTCTCAATGCCATTTGCAATGAATGTGTCCATCTTGTCTGAGTGATGGTAATAAGATTTATCACTTTTCACCAGGAACTCATCAAAAATTCAAAAAATCTAAATAGCATTATTCTTGGGTACAGGTCTGACTTTTCCAAGGGTCATTTGGCAGACCCGTGGCTGAGCTGGAAGCAACAGCCACTTGCTCTTGCATAATGCCCTTCAACAGATAGGTGTCTTTACAACCCTCATGACATCTGTAGAAAAGTAGCTGAACTGCCAAGGATGAAAAGAAGGTTTTGAGAGATGATCTGAATGTCAGAAGCTTACTGCTTAAGCCGTGATGACAGAGCCAAAATGTCATGGCAGAAAGTTGTGGCTGAAAGCACAGCAGAGATTCCCATAGTACAAAGTTGCGTGTGACCTACAGGATCGAGTCCTTGGAGCCGATGCTTTGTTTTTCCAGTGGGATTAATGGCGGGTGCAGGGGTAATGAACATCCTATGATTGCCCCAGTCCTTTTGAATGAAGCTGGTGAATAAAAACAGGCTTCATATGTTTTCCTGAGGCAGCCTGCAAAAGATTCCTCCTGACCTGATGCAACAAATCTGAGCTCGCTTGGTTAATAGCTCTTCATCACTTTTCAATTCATAGTTTAATGCTTCAATGGAAGCCAATTTGAATTCATTTAACTTTTCAAATAAAACTTTTGTGAGATGCTCTATCGTATGTTTTATTACAGTCCATCTATTCTGTTTCTATTTTCTACTTTTATAAGGCTGTCAATTAGCTATCCAGTTTCAATAGAATCATTTGTGTTGTGAATTCTGTTGAGACACAACATTTGTGCAATATAATGGCTGCCTAACTAGAACTCCTTAAAGTCTGTCAATGCAGTAGTCAAACTCTGTACATCTTGTTTGACCATATATAAAAGCTAAGGCATAAAAAAAATAAAAAAAATCTTTTTAGAGTTCTATTAGCATCTAAATAACTGCAGATTTTCTGTATCTACTTTGAAAACTTACCAGGGATTACAGGTTTGCTGGATAGCTATTGAAACTTTACTTTTTGGAGGTTTCTTACACAAAAAAGTTTAAAAGCTTCCTTTTTAACAAACAGGCCCTTTGCCTACAAGACATAGTCACAGGCTCTGGAATAGCTTATTAGAAGCTAAACTCTTTGGTCTTTATACTTCTTTTTTTTTTTTTTTTTAGTAGTTAATGGTTTCCCACACTTTCTGTTTTCCTATTGCTTTTATGGGACCTAAAAATGTTTGCCACCATACAAGATAATTAAAATGTCTCCACCCTTATGTCAACGACAATATATTTCACTGAATAACATGTTTTGTGGTGTCTGTATCCTGTCACAGGGACTAGATGTGAGTGTCTGATGTGGTCACATCTGTGCTAGGAATTAAAAGGAGGCCACTATCTTATTTCAGAGAGACTACTGCTGTCACATAGTAATGATCTATTACTACTGCAAAGGAAGTCTATTTAAACCCAGATAACAAAGACTTTGTGCCTAAATCCTTAGAGCAGCATGTTTACCACACGAAATTTAAACACAGGTTTGTTCTGAGTTTACTCAAGCCAGGGTCCAGCTAGCCAGAGACCGTTTTCAGGGTCTGGGTACATTAACTCTCATTATAACAGCTTCCCTATAATTATTATTAAGGTAAATTCTCCTGGAGTCCCCTCTCCCCATCTTTGTCCTTGTTGGCTGAAGGGTTTTGTTATTGAGAGGATTTGGTAGACAAATGAATAGAATACTTAGTGGGTGAATTTGGTCCCAGCAACCTCTGATCGGAGCAGGTGTGTGGGCTAGAGCATCATCTAAGCCATCAGCTCTGGTGACAACCTGGCAGGTCTTAGCCAGCAAATAGTGGTAATGGCAAGTAATGGCTTTTGAGCAGAGTGAATGAGGACAGGGTCACCCTCCACATGCCTCTTTTTTTGTGTGTATGTGCCTCTTGGACTTCCAAACAGCATTGTTGTAAGGAGGAAAATTCAAACAGTCACTTCCACCTTGCTCATAAAATACTTGCATTTATCACCGCTTTATTACATGACAGTTTGGGGGCAAGAAGTTAAGTTTATAGTATCTCTCCTGTCTTTTCCATATATATTTAAATTGCTTAAGTTAGAGCTTTAGTCCTAGACCAGGTTCTAGGCAGTCCTTCAGAAAATTCTGGGTCTTATTATAAGTTCTTTAAAACTAGAAAGATGAGCTTTTTGTGGGAACCAGTTATGGCTGCACATGTTACTGTTTTCAGTAAAACTTATCTAGACAGAGAAACTTCATCATGTACTAAAAATACAATAATACCCAACAGACTATATCCCACTGTAATGTATTTAAGTATTTCAGACACTGCCAAACAGACAAGATAGTCCAAGGAAGTTTTATGGAAGATACTAATACAAATTCAACTTCTTTTTATCTTGATATGATTGGATGGGTATTGTTTGTCTGTCGAGAGGAAAAATGCCCAGTGGTGAGAGGATAAGGCAGGGAGCTGGAACCGTGAGTTCTGTCTCTTTCTGCTGCCAACATCATGTATTGCCCCCTGGAGGCCACTGATTTTTTTTTTTTTCCAGTACTTCAGTTTTCCTGCCTGAATCGTGGGAATAATCCCCTTTTCTACCTTTACGTGGGCATTAGCTCTAAACTGTTCTAAGATGATTTTTGTTTGGTTCAAATGTGTATAGCATGGATATTGCAATTAGTGCATTTAAGAAAGCCAGTGCAAAATTCATATTTTCATGTGCAATCAAATGTATTTGCAGTGCTTGGTTCCTTTTTCTTCTTGTTCTTCATACCCTGGTTACATTTCTTTGTGTTTATTTCTGCCACTGTTTTATGGGGTTTCTCTGAGAGAAGCCACTTTGTCAGTCAAGTGAAAGATCTCTTTTGAGATTTCTGGTGTGTCATCTGTGACCTATAGATACTGTTTTTCTTTTGGTTCAAAATATAAACAAATGTTTCCTTTCAAAAAGATCTGGTCTTTGTTTTGTCTAGATAAAGTTCAATTTAGAAATGCCACTAGTAGGATAAGGGTCCTATTTGGGAATTCAGGGGATTTTTTGTTGAGTCATGCTAAGCTCAGAGCCTGGAACTAGAACTAATACCATTAGAGCTATGTGATAGAATAGTGAGGCTCTGATTAAACTGTGGGTTTTGTGAAAAATCTCTGTTTATTGAACTACTGAGGCATTAACTTATTTTTGGAAGGGGGGGTGGAATAAAAAAAAAAATGCAACTGGTTATCAAAATCTTTCTGAACATACTGCTCCTGCACCAGGCTGGAATTAGTTATGTTTCTTTACATTCCTATTCCCCCCTGCAGACTGGATGCACAACTATACTGTGTTTTCCAATATGCATCTTCAGGATACATCTTGGAAGAGGAAATCCAGCCTGGCTTTCTGGTTTATGGAAGGGGCTTACAAGCCAACAAAATGATGTCTCATTAGTTGACACAATGATATGCTGTAATCCATGAAGTTGTGTTTTAGACATTATATACATAGATATTTAATTTTCTGCCTGAATGTAAATATTTTCCATGGAGGAGAAAGCCTTTTTGGAGGTACTTTAGTTAAAAATCTGAATATGCAGAATGACTGCTGCTGATTCATGCTGGCATGTGGATCTTGCTACCTCCAAAGCCGATGAAGAGTTAGTCTTATGGGAGTCTGAGAGCGTCAAGTGTTTTGAGGCATGCGCTGCTTGCTTTGCTTGTCACGCAGACAGTAAGTACCACAGAGGTCTCCTGATCTTTAATTGTGATTTCTTTTTTTTTCAGGTACAAATTATAGTAACATGCACCCCTGCAGGTAATTTAGAAATAGTGAGGTGTGGGGAAACAAGACTCAGTTGATACTCTGTTAGAAGATGAAGTTCCAGAATCACTGCTTTTTGGTTACTAATGAGATAGACCTTAAGAAGGAGGAATGGTCGCTCTTTCAATTCAAAACAAACCTGGACCCTCAGTTGTTAACAGTACTTACTGGCTTGTAAAGTGCCCTGTGCAGTAAGGGATTGTACACTGTGTATGCATACATGGTTCCAGCCTTAACAGTGCAAATCATATGGGGGAAGAATAGTGAAACCACTTAAAAGGGCACAACAAATACAATCTACTGACTAGTAACGAATAAAAATGCCCTAGTCCACTATACCAGCTATTTAAGTAGGTAGAATGCAGGTAGTCCGGCAAAAGTGTCAAGGCAGATGGCCCTGCTTTTGTTTAAATTTAAAACAAACAAACAAAACCTATGAGAGTTTTAAAATCAAAAGTAACCAGTAAGTGTAACTTCTTACCCAGAAACCTAGACACTACTGCATTTTCCTCTCATATCTAAAAATTTCTCTCTGAATCACCAACCACCTGCCCTCCCCTCTGGTGGTTTAAGGGGTGATAAATATCCCAGTGAGAGAGAATAAAATCAAAGAACACCCTGAGGGTCTGGAAGTCGAGCTCTGGCCTTCTCCTTGCAAAATATGATCCCATGCAAAAGGAAAAGATGTTGGATAAAACATCCCCTGAAACTAGAACGTAGAGGTGGGTGCGTATTTCATGACACTGTTTTAACTTTCCAAACAGTCGCCTCTTTTATGGCCAGCAGCTACTATTAATTATTTATCAGAACACTTATTTATACACNACCACCTGCCCTCCCCTCTGGTGGTTTAAGGGGTGATAAATATCCCAGTGAGAGAGAATAAAATCAAAGAACACCCTGAGGGTCTGGAAGTCGAGCTCTGGCCTTCTCCTTGCAAAATATGATCCCATGCAAAAGGAAAAGATGTTGGATAAAACATCCCCTGAAACTAGAACGTAGAGGTGGGTGCATATTTCATGACACTGTTTTAACTTTCCAAACAGTCGCCTCTTTTATGGCCAGCAGCTACTATTAATTATTTATCAGAACACTTATTTATACACTAAAAGCTAAATGCAATCCTTTCAGTGGAAGCCT
>WAAD01016986.1:4196-64501 GCA_013389945.1 Fregata magnificens | reverse complement strand
GTGCGGGTTGAAATAAGTAGCTGTGGATAGTCCTTCAGGAGGATACGTTTCGTGCACAGTTCTGCTCAGGGAAGAGCCTGTTCACATTATTCTGTCTGCTGTGTGTCTGGTAGTGATATATACGTACGGGAGATTAAAACCTAGCCATTAGCAAAACTCTATAGCTATAGATGCAGCGCATTAGCTGTGCATGCATTTCTCGGTGCTCTTGTGGGCTGTGACAGGATGGCAGATGCTCCTCTCATACTGTGGCTGCGTAAGGACTGACTCTGAAGTTGCAAGATTGTCCTAGCAGAAATTCTGCAACAGCAGCCTTGGCTGCAAAAGCATGCACTCTGTAAGTTTAGCTATACCATGGTCTGGGACAAATGCATCAGCAGCTATACGTGTACAGATTTTAAACTGCTGTCTCCGTTATACTGTCTGTTTTGGGGCTGTGCTATGGAATAGTTTGTCTTAGCATGTTTTGGGGGAGGAAAGAAACTTGCATAGTAGCCTCCATGTGACATGAAGCAGGGAAAACAAAGACCTCCCTAGTCATGACAGGCAAACCAGAGATCCAGCAGGTTTTCCCTTGGCCAAGCTAAGTAAACCAAGTACAGTTCTTATTTCATCACCTTCCAAGGAAGAAGAGGGAACCTCTTTCTTTTTTGCTGCCTTTCTCATGAAAGAAGCCCACCCTACCCTGGCTTCTACTTCTGTATTTGCTCTGGCTCTGCAAAACCCATCCTTACAGTGGAGGAGGGAGGATTAATTTGCTCCACTTGCCTGCACTTGGGGAAAGCAGTTGTGGCCCTCTTGTAGCCAGAGGGGAGGAAACAGGTTTAAATACTTCTCTGTTCCTTTCAGAATTGAGTTTAAATCATCTCATCACAATACATTACTGCTGGTGCCAGTGTGTTTTCTTCATCAAATACTGACATGGTTTCCACACTGTTGTGCTGTTGCCATGTGATTCTGGTGGCATTACTGTTTAGATAAAATATTATTACTTTTCTATAGCAACTGTTAATTTCAGAAGAATCTGTGATTTCATTGTAATTATTACTGACAGTAGTTGTAATAAATGTTTTAGATTGACATGCATGGCTTTTATTTTCTTCTAGCACCTGATTTTTTTTTTATAGCTCAAACAATTTTTCTAATTTAAATGTTGACATAGATGGAAAATAAATTCTGTATTTGTATCTAGCACTCTTCTGGGTGGCTTGGGCTTCATGAGGGGCATTGCTTTAATGTCTCAATAGACATAGACTCGTTGCTGTGATATAAGCATTCTTCAGGCTTTCTCAAAATGCGAGACAGGACACTTTAAGTTAATGCTCCAAGCAATTTCCAGCACAGAGACCCTCCCTCTCCCATAGTCCAGCCCCTCAACCAGCTCTAATGGTCCTCAACTGCATCCCAGGCCTGAGAATAAGGGATCTGCTAAACTGCCACCTTACGCTACTCCTTAATCCTTGCAAATGGTTTCAAACCCAGGCTCCCCTCACCTTGGAAAGTGTGGAGAGCCCTTGGCTCATCTTAAGCTCAGTACCCTGTTCCTGAAATAACTCCACACGCTGGGGAAATCGCAGCTTTCTGCACAATTCTGAGTTATCCTTTCCTTCAGGCACCCAGGCCCCAACTTGAAATGCTTTGCTGCTCTTAGCCCAGGGTTTGCTTTGTTCAGAAAAGCCCGTTTTGCAGGTATGAAAAGCAGTTTCTTGGATGCACCTAAGAAGCTGAAGCATTATGAAAGCTTTGCAAAGCAAACACTTGATGGAAGCAAACATCAGTGTATACATGCTGCTGAAGCTGAGCCAGCCCTATGGTCACAGAGGCAGCCAAATCAAAATTGTTTGTGAGCTAAATCAGAGAGATTTGGAACAGAAATGATCTTTTTTGGTAAGAGATCATGATATTCTTTCCCTTATTGCTTGTAGAAAAATAAAATGAGAAACAAATCTTTTCTGGTGGCATATGGTTAAATGTAATTTTTTGTTTATCTAACTGAAAACTCATAGTCACAACTACTAGTAACTCATCAGCATTTTCTTTGATCAGTATTGGCCTGGGTTTGCAATATGTGGCCATGCTTTCCTTTAAGTATCTCATTATACCTCTGAGATAATTCATGTACTGTAAGACTTAAAATCTTTACTCTTAGCATATTTTTCTCTCACTCATACTGAATGATAGTTGAACTCTAGAGAAGCTCATGATTCCCTGCATGCTGCCACATCAGCTAAGTTTGATCAGTACCATTACAAAGAGCAATATAGCAGATATCACAACCTCTAAGCATCCATAAAGTTTTAATAGGACTTCCAGAACTTTATAGTGTGAGGTAACAGTGTTCAGACTGAAATAGAAGTATATGTGGGGGCATATATATGTGTGTGTGTGTGTGCAAGTGGTCAGTCACTCAAGCATCCTGCTCTGTGCTTAAATCTAACCCTTTGGATTTGATTTACTCCAATAAAATGAAAGTTAGAGGAGCATTTCTCCAGCCTCACAGAAAACAGTGGTGTCAACAAGACATTAAGGTACTCTTGCTTTCATTTCTGAGGCTTTCAGACAGTAGGCATTTATTATGAATCAAAAAAATGGCCACGTTCTGAGGAAATGGCACAAAAACTAATACGCAATCTTAAACTTCTGCACAGAGCAATGCCATTGGGAACATCTAATCTAATTGAGCAGATCATATTCTTTGAATTGATAAGATTCAGAAGAAAACTGGAAGCCAAGAATTTCCTTAGTTAAATGCGACTTGGCATTTCCCCCCCTCCTCCTTTAGAGCAGCATTTCAGAAAGCAAGTCAGACGGTGCAGCTTGGCTGATGGTAAAATGTGCGTGATGGAAGTATGCAGACATGATGGGGCAAGACAGGGAAGCACCTGGCAACATTGCCAACTGTTTAAACTTTATGAACAAGGAGATTCTGCTATTATTCCACAAGCTGAACATCTCATAGCAGGAGAATCATAATTAAAAAACTACTGAAGAAACAGGGTGAAAATGACTGACTTCTCTTTTTTTCTTTTGCTCTGATAACATTCAGAGGTAGAAAAGGCAGAATAACCTGCTACACGGGGTAGGCCAGATTCTGCAGCATTTATTCACAGGAAGGAACGATCCAACCAATGTGATTAAGAGCTGCACAAGTTAGTAAAAAATTATATGGTAAATTCCCTGGGGAAAAGAGAACTTAATGAGTGTGGGTTTTGTATGTATGTGTGGTTACATTAGTGTAGTGCCTGTAGGAAGCGACTTATTCACGTCTAAATATTTTTCCTTTGAGTGTTTATTCCCGGCAGCAATGACTTGGAGCTGGTGTGTCAGCTGTAAGATAAAAAAGCTGGGCTGCTGCTGTGCTCTGACTCTGTAGACATCTGAAGTGCGAACACTGATTTCTTCAGTTTACCTCTTACTACCTGAAACAATCCTTACTTCCACACTATGAATGATCATGCTGTTTTAAAAAAAAGTGTTGCTGACGAATGTTGTTTGGATATCAAACTGCTGGAAGGGAGCAGATCTGCAGGTCTTGGCTTCCTCACAGCACAGTTACTCTTACTTTAAATGTTATATGTTTACTATATATCCATGGAAAGCTTTCGCGTTGTCATTTTAATACACTAGTTTTGCTTAACTTTGCTACATGGTAGCAAATAAAAGAAAAGCATATGGAGTAGACTAAAGAACTGCAACCTTACCCTCTTTTTTTTTTTTCCTCACATAACTTCCCATGCTCTAACTTCTGTGGTCTTTCATATATTTAGTCAGACGACTGTTTCCCCTCAGATGGCACACATCAATTTACATCGAGGGCACTTGCATGCAAACGTGGCAAAGACTGTCTCAAACTTTCAAATAATCCCTTGAATGCCATGCTCTAGGCAGCTTTTTGAAGTACTTACTATACATACTTAGGTTCTAGGCAAAACATTTTACACACTGTGTGGATATTTATACTTGCTCAGGAACTGTTTTATTGTCTCTGAGTACAGGCACTGTCTATATAGTCGTATGAATATATACCCAGAAGTATAGGTTAATGTAGTAATATGTGCAGAAGCTGAATGATAGCTTACCTAGAGAAGATTTTCTCTTCCTAGCGTGCAGGAAAGAGACATCTGCTATTCAAATCTCTTCACATGGCTCCAGGTAAACTAGGGAGAGTTTTCAATTGATAGCAGCTGTCTGAGCGGCATCCCGGGAAGGTTCCTCTTGCTCCAGCCCCGGTAACTGAACTCTACCAGCACAGTCACATCTCGTTTATACACAGACTGTCCTTTTCAAAACAAGCAGCCAGCTGGAATGATTCAAACCTCTGTTCAGCACACTGTTAAAAATACAGCTTCCTTCTTGGACATGGGGATTACACCGGGGAGCAACCAGGCTACAGTAAAAAGGCTGTGAGAACTATTTAATCACCCAAATACCAGCTGCTCCCGTTACTACTGCTGGTGCTGCTGCCGTGCCTCCTGTTTGCTGTAGTCAGCCTCCCTCTCCCTCATATCTACAAGAGTATCGAGGCGGCTTTGCAGGTTGGTGATTGGCAGAAGCGGCCAATTCCTCCAGCTAATCAACCCCCAGACTTTCAAGGACTCGGAGCTGCTCTGATGTCATTCCAACTGAGGGGGGATGCTTCACGCGAGGACACGGCGACGGAGGCAAATTCGGAGATGAGCTGCATTCCTCTCCCACTGCTGTGATTGATTAGATGCTCCAGGAGGATTTGCATAATCTGTCATTGTGCAGTTGGACCACCTCCCCTCCTGCCTGCCCGCCCAAAATGCGGGAGGAAAATGCCACTTTCAGCTTCTGACTTTACACCTGGAGTCTGCAACTGAAGGCCTTGGAAAAAGGAAAAGTTGAAAGAGTCATTTTCTGGCAGGAGAATGCTTGAGCCCCCAGCACACCCCACCCCACCCCCCCATCCCCAGATGCTAAGGGAGGCTCAAGAAAATCACAATACTAGGGGACTTTTTGGTTCCTACTGTTGTTAGGTCACTGATAAGATCATCTGGTACAATAAAAGGTGTTTTTTAATGCATGACTAAAATCAAGCAAAGGTCACCCAGCAAGTTGGTTACAAATGATCTCCCTGACACCACCTCTGGGTGAATACCAGCAAACATGTGGCGCTTGGAGGTGCAAAGTATTTTCCTATTATATGTGACACAAATTCCACCTATTTGTTGCATAATTTCATATTAAAATCCTTTATCTAATCCAGCTAGAGATGAAACCTAACTCCATAGCCAGGAAACAGGATTGTTATGCGACTTTAAATTGTATTACAGAGGAAAAATGAAATACTTTCTATATTAAAAAAATTAGATTTTATACCAATCTAATTTTCAATTTTTGCCAGCTTGACACCTTTCACTCCAAAACTGTTCTTTGTACGATACACCTTAGAATTGAAATTCAGCCAATTCTGTGCAGCAAATGTGAGGAGAAAATAGTTTTGTTCAAGGAGACTGGAACAAACCCATTCTGAGATGATGAATGACGCTGTAAACTCAGATTTGAATCATAGGAGGGTCGGCTCAACCTTTCGTGTTTCCAAAATAGTGTAAATAAATGGTGTTCCATGCAGTTTACCACTTACATCCTTCAGCTGGGACCTTCTACATGAAGAGCTATTTGCTCTCTGTGAATATCCAAGTTTCAAAGATGGTAGATATTCCTAACTGGGGACTAATTTATTCCTCCTGGCTAAATTAGAAACTGAGGGAAAATTAAAATTCAAAGTATGTCTGAGTCATTTCCTGCAATTTCTAATTACAAAGCACTCGCTGGGGGTCTTTTAAAAATGCCTTACACCTATGGCTGGCTCTGGATTTGGGATTTGTTTTCCAAAGACTATTGTGAAGGTTGGGTGTTGGGTTCCCACTGCAACTGGGTGGCAAGTGGGTGTCTCCTCGCATCCTGTGTGAACATCAGAACTTAAGTCAGGCTGTAAACTAAAACCTCCAAATCAAGTGAGAGGATCTCTTCCCAACATAAGGAAGACTTCTGGCGCAAAAAAATGTGAGAGCTTCCTACTACTACTCTGATGGTGCGAAAAGAAAAAGTCCAGTTGTTTTGTTCCTCTTTCTATTTGTACTTTGACTCCTAGCTGTACTTCAAGCACTGGAGTCATCCCTGTGAGCAGAAGGGTTTGGCCGCGGGGTGCGAGTATGCTGCAGGACAGCTCTCGGCTGCTGCCAGATGTGGTGAGAGCAGCCGTCTGTCCCTTTGAAGCCGCAGCTGCAGATGTTCCCAGGGCGGGCCAGCAGCCAAGTGGTTACACATACCACTGAGCGTGTATTTGAATTCAGATGCTAAAGTCACTCTTTGAACTTAAATCCTTGGCTTTAAGAGTGTGCCACGCTAGATGAATTCAACCTGAAGAAGCATGGCTGTTGATTCACGCTGCCTCGATATCTGTTTGTTTTGTTAGTGATTCATTTTAAGTGGTGGATCCGGCGACTTACTATGCCAGGGTCTGCCCTTGTTAGAAATGTGTGGAAATCAGTTGGCAGAATTGCTCTAATTCTCTTTATGTAACAAAAAGAGCACACCAACCCTTGGGAAAAAGACAGTACAATTTGAATTTTCACTTCTCTCTCCTTTGGGTAGTAGCGAGAATTGAACTCTTCTTGCTCAGACACAAATGCACTTGAGTTACCTAGAATGTCCTTCCAATCATGATATTTCTCTCACACTCTGGTTTAGGGAAAAATATACAAGAAAGAAAATAGGACAGCGAGAAACAGAAATGAAGTATGGATGGAGAGAAACAGTAAAAGAAGGGAAATTCTAGTAATAAAACACCATATTAATGAGGTACTTATGCTGAAATCCTTGCCACAGGATGTGTGTTTTTCTGGATCTTACCTGCAGCACAGATTTTGCATTAGCTGGTGGAAACTCTGTATTAGTTAATACTTCTGTGATTTATTTCCCCCGCTGTATAGGTAGGCAATCACAACTGCCTAGCCCTCCTATCTCAGTAGTTCAGAAGTTATAGATGAAACCTACCAGTACTTTGCCAAAAACTAGTATTACCTTTCTGAAACATGACTTTTTGGTTTTATAACTGTGGGTTTGTTGGGGGCAGGAGGGGCATGTTGTTTTGGTTTTGTTGGTTTGGTGTTTGCGGTTTGTTTGGTTTTCTTGTTGTTGGTATTTTTGTTGGGTGTTGTGTGTGTGTTGTGGTTTGTTTTTTTTTTTTTTTTTACTTCAAACCCCCTAGTGGAAGTAAGTGTTGCTTTGTTCTGTACAAATTTTCTTGTAGCTTACACACATTACAAGACATACAAATGCTTTACTTTTCTAGACCTAGTGCTTTCACATAGTCTCTCTGCTTAGTTAATGAGACTTTGAATCAGATTTTTTTTTTTAAAGGGGCATCTGCATTTACACTAAAGGCAATTGCTGAAAATTCAGCATCCTTCTCCTATTCAGATACTTAAATCCAGACTCTAATGCTCATAGTTGTCTATTCTAAGTACTACACTATCACTACAATGTCTGCACACTTATTTTTAATGTATTTCTCTTCACAGCACATTAGGAGGTAGAAAAATACAATTCCTGCAGTTCTGTGCTTAGAAACATGATACAGAGCAAGCAAATACTTTCAGAAATTAATACATATAATATATGGTATATCCCTGGTTCACTCTTCTAGACTATTTGAAAACTTCCACTGAAGTATTTGGATCGATGTTCTGTTGTTGTTATGTAGAGCTTTTGTTTACTCTGTCTGCCCCCAGTTTTCTCACCTGTTATTACAGTGCTCTGATGACACTTTAATAGGTACTCTCTACTTCTCCTCTCAAAAACTACCTTGCAGCATGAAGGCCATGCTTCAAAATTAAGTTGACTACAATACATATAACTGTCTCTTTCAGCTAAAGACACCTTTATGGCCTTTATTGAAAGAAAGATGGCTTTTGACACTTAAGTTCATAATGAGTTTAAAAGAACAAAAAATGACTATTGCTGAAAGGACCAGCTTTTCCCTGAGCTGTGGAGACTTCTTATGAACTTCCCTGTAATTAAACAACAGTGTGTCTTTTATTAAACACACAGAGCAGTTCCTCAGGTGGCGTAAACTGTCAAAACATCCATTGATTTCAGAGGAACTATGACAACTTAGAAGCGTCATAGATTAGTCTCTAATTCTCTAGCAGCTCCTCGAGATATGCAGGACTTAATTATGCTCACATCAAAAGTGCAAGAAACATGAAGGCATAGCAGAATGTGCTTTTTTTTAGAGTATTCAAACATATATTTCATTAAGAAAAGTCTGTTTGGGTTTTTTTTGATGTCTCAATAAGTTGTTAGGTGTTTTAATCTGAATATTTTGGCTCTGACTCAAAATGTGTTAGAGGTTTTATATGCTCAGAAATGTAGGGATGAAATATAGATACACCTGGAGCTGAGTTTCATGCATCACAACTCAGTTAAGGCACTCATGTCTTCTACTGAAAGTGCCTGCCTTGTCATGGGTTATTCTTATTTCCCAGATGACAGTGGAGAATATGCTGCTAGTAGTCCGCTTAAGCATGAAGCACTGATTTGAAACAACATCAACAGCAAAAATGATGCAAAGTCCTAGAGGCAAAATAAAAAAAATATGCAAAAACAAAAACAAACCAAAAAACCTAGATTCCCTGACTGCCAGCTTTCTCCAGCTACATAGTTTCTGTTCAGCTTCTATTATCCTCCCCTGTTTATGGTTGGACACACTTCTGCAAATGATAAAGGCAAATCAGTGCATACCAGTTCTGTAATGACCTTTACCTTAAACTTTTATTCCTTTGTAAAATAACTTTGATATCCTAGTGTGGTTTTGTTCCTGTAAGGCTTCGGATGTATTCATTTCAGAGAGTGTGTCAATATAAACTAATGTTGAAATATCTGTTAAACCAACATCCATTCATTAACATCTAGCACTAGAGCTGGTCCACATCTTTCTAATTACATTACTATTTTATGTCTTAAGTGCTTACTCAACTGTAAAAATATAAGCTCTGGTCTTTTAAGTACTGTTATCAAGATACTATCAAAGCAAAAAATGAGTTTGTTCTGCTTAATCCACAGTCTGATCTATGTCACCACTTCCTGAGTTATCAGCTCACTGTGACACCGAGACAAAGGTTCATGTTGTGTGTGACAGAAGCATTTCTCTGTGTATTCACAAAGCCTTTTGGGCTCTTTCCCACAATTTTCCTTACAGAATCCTTCCTGGGTTCAGCTTTGGCCTGAAGTCAGCAGAAAGCTCCTGGAAAGTAAATGGGGGTAGGACTGGAGATTAGAAAGAGAAGAGCTTTTTCCCAGGCCACACTTTAATGCAGCAGGAGAGACTGAAGCACCAGAGAAGGTTTATGTTCTGCTCAGCCCCCTTGTGATTTGTGGTTGCACTTGTAACACCTTAGCAATGTACGGGAGCTCTTTCTTATTTGGTCTGTTTTCATGAACACTGTTCTTGTGACCTCCCTGCTGAAAAGTAAGTCAATCTATATTTGTAAATGCTCACAAAAACTAGACTAAAAGCAGGTCCAATTCATCCAATGACTGCCTCGCTCAGAAAAGCTCGCTGCTACCTCCACTGCGTTGCAAAGTGTTGAAAATATGGACATTTGTTGATCTAGAAACTCCGGTAGCACTCCCATTTCCTCTTTCTGTGGAAGTATGAAGAATCATTTACTGTATTTCTTTCTCCTGTGTGACTCACGAAGGTCATCCTTCATCAGAGATCATCATATAGTTTGTCTCATCCCTGGTACTGCAAACAGCAGAAGTGTTGTCATCCCGTCGTGCATCAGCTGTGGTGCTGTTCTCCAGTGCCTGCTCACAACCCGAGTTCAGGCTGGGGAAGTGACTCATTTTAATGGGTAACACATTTTGTACAGCACTGCTTTACAGCAGCTTGAGGAACTCCTTACGAGCAGACTGTGTAGTACCCTTCTTTTCTTCGACATGAACTTTAGCAGACGTATTTACCAGCTCCTGATGATGTCCGCACAACCCACCATGATTTGCACTGATTTATGATTTCCATAAAATGGAAAGAATCCCCCTTAACTTGCAGAGTATGTGCTGCAATGAGGAATGGGCAAAAAATGCCCAGTTCCACTCTGCCTCCAGTGAGGGAGGAAGCCGACCCAAGAGACTAGGCCACACTGCTGATGCGGAGGGACTGGTCCCTGCTGCGTCACTCTTCTGCTGAGGTCCCTTAAGCCTTTCTGCTTTCTCCCAGTCCAAACTTAGTGGGGCTATTTTTGGAAAAAATGGAACTAAGGGAGGAAACCAGAATGTGCTCAAAGGAAAGGTCTGTAACTTGGCTGGTGGGGAGTAATATATATCCTCCTTTCCTCCCCATTTGCATTTTACGGAGCTACTGTCTAAAAAATTATGGTATTATTTTGGGAAATAAAGAGGTAAGTCATTCTTGCTGCTCTATCACAACACTTGGGACCATGAGAACCATTATCTCTGTATAGTATCAACATTCGGTTGTCATGTGCCAGCTGCATATCTGAGTCTTGGTGGCTTCCTAAGTAAAGAGAGCGTAATGGGGTTGCATCACTGCAGTACGTTGTTTTCCTGATGGATAAATCAGCAAGTCAGTACTTCAAATAAATTCTTTGAGGATCCCATGGTTAACAGCTCATGCAAGAGAACAAACAGTATAAACAGTGAAGTTGTAGTAGGGCTTGTAAGATGCCTAGAGGAAGGTGGCCTCTAATAAAGAGGAATCCAACTGTTGGCAAAGCTATTATCACAAAGAACATAATCCATAAAACTAAGGGATAGCATACAAATTGTAAAAATAAGCATTTCTTCCTTGATTGTTAAAAATTAAGAAGCTTGAACTCTTGATTTAATGTATTAAAGGATTTTTAATTTTTTTTTTTTTTTTTGAGTTATTCGAACTCTGGAATGGTTCATAAAGTAGCTTAATTAGACATTAGCTCCAATGGGAGTCCCCTTTAACATGCCTATAGAGGGTCTTTAAATACTCTAATCCACTTCTGAATCAAAGGTGAAACCAGGAATGATATTTTCAAAGGAGAAACTACAAAGGACATTTATCCTTCTCTTTTTACTTTTCTGTCCTTGCGATCTAGATATCAAGCTTCCATTACATTCTAAGGATGACTTTTTTCTAGGTTAGCTCTCACAAGCATAGCTTTTTATATACCCTAATTTAAAACCTAAAAAAACCCTCAAAGTAAAAAATCCATTACTAAACCACTTTCAAACTGGTATTCTAGCATTACTGTAATAAATGGATCCTGTTCTACAGAGTGTTTTGTTTCATCTCTTAGCAAATTTCTTTTATTTTAGATAATCCCATTACCATTTATTTTCTGTTTCATCTAGTCCTATAGGAGGAGGCCTCATGCTTATGAGCTACTTCTACTAATTTTCCAGCTAGCATGGGAAATCTTGATGTTGAATGAAGGTTTTGTAAATCAGTTTCTGTTCTCTTTCGTGCCCTTCTCCTTTGCCATTTGCCACTGCTCTGAAGCAGGTCCATGGTACTTGGAGGGACTTGGTCTTCCCTCTCTTAAGTAAATGGATTTGCTCCTAGTGATTATTGGGTACATGAACGCTCTGCCCTTGAAAGGTCTCCAGAATGTGTTGTATAGCTTTTTGTTTTAAGGAATTGTGTTTGTCTTTTGGTGGGTGAACTTATTTGTCTCCCTAAAATGAGTACTTCTGTTAGCTCCAGTGGGATTAATTGTGTAAGTAAAATAAGTACTCAGGGTCCAATGTTTTTATGTTACAATAACCACTAGCTGTTCATTACGGGAACACTTTCAACATCATAACTTTCAAAACTACACCGGGATTTTGGCATCCTCTCCAGTCTGGCAGAAGCTCTAGCTTATGCTGGTACACTGGGAGTGGTCTCTTAATTTCTCTCGTGGGCTGCAACATGCTACGCTGAACTGCACCACTTTACAAAAGCCACCCCAAACCATGAAACATGACACACCACACTAAAACGGGAAGATGGAAGTATTCCCTCTGAGTCTATTTTTAGACTGATACAACTATGCTGTGTCTCAAGATTAAAAAACACCACACAAACCTACGTTCAACAAAAGGGAGGCTAACATACTTCAAGAAATTGTAGTCTGACAAAGGAAATCCAGATCATGATTTTATATTTACATTGCACTGACTTTGTTTAGAAATGTGAAATCTCTCTGCAACGTCTGTAAGGAGAACACAGTTAATAAGCTAAAGAAATGCTTTTGATGTCTGACTGCTATGGACTCATTTTTCTTGAGGTAGGAATTACAGATTTTTCAGCATTGCTCTCTTAAAAAATCAGGAGGGCAGCAGAAGGAATGGTTTTTTTGGAATACGCAGTACAGTTCAGTGTGAACAATGCACTGTGATCATCGTTCCTCAAACAATCATCTTTGAACTCAGATTCCTGTTAAAAATATATTCTTCTCATGGGAAGAAAATAAAGGTGACAATTAAAATGATCAAAGAAAAACGTGGATGGAGTAATCAAGAGAGCACTCCAAGTGAATAAGTTCTTTATACTTGACTTAACCATTGTACTCCTTTATCATGGTCATTCCTTCTCTTCTCATGCCACTCACGCTCAACAAGTTACATTTGAAAGTATCTGTTTCTATCCATAATGCTGTTTTGGAGCTGCCTCTTTGCTGCTTTGCTCTCTGAAGACTTCTGGGCACTTTAGAAATAATATTCAAAATGTTGTTTGCCTATTTATACCACTGTTGTGACTACTAGGTTGTCTGCATTTTGGTTTTGGGGGTTTGTTTGCTTGTTTGTTTGTTTTTAAACATGGTAGAAAGGCATACACACTTTGAGCGGTGACTCTGTGAACTGAAATTATCATATAAAAGCTAAGAACCAGCAATAGATATATTTGTTACAATATGAAACGTAGGCTCGAAAGAAATAGATTAAATGATGAGAGGGTGATAGGTTGATTTTCCTGATGGCATAAAGCTTTTATGTTAAAAAGAAAAACATTTTAAGAAAGTAGATATTATAGTAAAGAAAATTAAATAGACAAAAGAACAGCAGCATGCTTATTTCAAATCTGTTACATCTTGTGCTCCCATAGAGGGCAATATTGTATAAAAGATAGGTTTAAGCCATGTATTAGGGATCTGCCAATTCATCTGTGTTAATATACTTCAAGGAAAATTGCTGTTACAATAAATTTGATGCTGCATTTCCCTTCAGTCAGGCTATGACTAATACACACAATAATGCACACCAAACCACGTAACAAAACCTCGTTAAAGGTGAAGGAAATTAATTTTGTAGATTACCTAATTGTAGGTTGTAATGGAAAAACTGTCACATTTTGGCTCAAAATTTTCTGTTCAGTAACTGAGTCACAGCAAGTGCTCTCTTTTATTAAAGTTGGTTGAACAAAGCCGTAAGAAAAATGACACAGGTTTGTGTTGTCAGTCCTGGGAATAGGATTTGTAGAGAGATGTGTCTTGGGCACAGCAAAATCATCTGCATTTCTGTATTGTATCTGGTATTTTTTTCCTGTGGAATGCATGGGTGAACTTATGATAATGTTTTAATTTACTTTTGTGCTTCTCTGATTTTCATGTGTTGTCAGCACAAGGCCCTGGACTTCAGTCTTTCTCAGCTGAAGCATGGAAAGATCCATGCCCTTTTAAAATAACCTCATATATTAAATTTCTCTCCTATCCTTATTTACCTGCGTCACAAGCACTACTGTGGAGTTGTGTCACAATAAGTTGTTCACGTTGTCTATGCTGGATGTAAGTGAGGGTATGGGGGTCTAAATTAATGTATAGTGATTGCATAGAGGCAAGTTCCCCCTTCAGGGGAGTGGGATTCTCATAGTTATATGTCTACAATTAAAAAGTATTAAGTGTCCCCAATGTTTCAGGTAATATTGTTTCGGGCAATGACAATAAAATTTATATGAAGAAAAATCCTTTACAAATGTCCTTAAATGATTCAGTTGGATTGGAGATGACTCTGGTTAAGTCTCAAGAGGTGGTAAGTTCCCAGATTTTGACTGAAATCAGATTGGTTGATGTATTGATGAAGGCCTCCTTAATTAAACAGTAATTATTATTGCTCTGAATAGTATACTCTTTACCTTCAAACCTCCATTAAAAAATAAGTTTGTTTAATGACAAATATTTGCTTAAGACTTAGGGGATCTATTCTTTCAATTCACTGCACTTGACCAACTTTAGGTAGAAAATGAGATGTCTTCTTTGAAATGTATGTAAGTCACTTAGGGCCAGGATTCTGTATTTTTATTAATGTTAGCATGTAGTGCCTTCTAAGAGTAAAACCACTGGCTGAGTCTAACACCTGAGGTGAGTATACCTCACCTCAAGGTCCTTTGATCATCCTGATAGAAAAGCCTGTTGGAGTTTGCTGGGTTGTTTCCCCATCTCTGTTTACGGGTTGACTTGCAGTTGAGCTCATAGCATGTGTGTGTGTATGGGGGGGAAGGCGGTCCCTTGGGTCTCAACTTGGCATGATGCAGCTGAGCTGCAACATGGGAAATGCACCTTGCGGTCCTAGCACAGATGTGCCCACAAAGAGCCTTTCCAGGAAAAAGATGCTTCTCAGATGTAAACACAGGTGTCAGAATTTGGGACTACTGCAAATTGCTTCAGCTAAATGTGAAAAATATGTGTAGTGTCTCCTAAGTTGTATAAGTACAGTGATGGTTACATTCTTTTTTTAATCTATATTCCACTAGTGAGACTAATGACAAGCCCCACTGTAAGTGCTGTACTCAACCCTGGAGTTCAGTCAGTCAGGCTTAAGTCTGTGGCACTACTTGTTTCACTAACTCTTTACCAACATAAGTGGTCTGGGGAGGCTTACAGTAGTTTCTCATTGCTGTCATCTCAGAAATCTTCACAGAGTAGGAAAGAAAAGCAATGAACAGGAACAAATACAAAAGTAGTTCTAGCCATTGCATATGTTTCACTGCCCCTATAGTGATGTGAAGCCTCTTCCCATCTGCCAAAGAACCACAGCAAAACAAAGGACAACAGAAAGCGTGTTTTAGGCATCTATGGTATGATCTTACTGGATGCCATAGCTCATTGAAGATGGAGAGAAGGGGCAGACTGAATGCACAATATTGTGTGAGAGATGACTGTAAAGAGGTAGAGCTCATCGGGGACAGTGTGGCCTTCAGGCAGGGCACTCCACATCATGTCAGGTTACAGAGGCACTGCCAGCAGCAAGAGCAGTCTACTGACAAATACAGGGAGAATAGCAAGTCCGATGTAACCTGTACCAGAAAAGGGACAAAATCTTATAACTAGTTCAAGGAAAAGTTATAAGGGGGGACTCTATTCAATAAATACTAATGGTATTTAGTGCCATTAGTGCTAACACACTGAATAAAACAGATTCTAAGATGTCTAGTGTAGAAATCTACTAATGATAAAGCAAGAGTATTTATTTTCTTTGTTTTTTTCTTATGCGTTCTTTATTTTCATGTAACAGCTCTAAAGTCCAAGAAGACTTGTTCTTCTATAATGAGAAATCCCAAGATTAATCCTGTTCCCAATAGAGGGCTTGGAGACACCCCAGAGATACAATCAGGAGTGGGAAAAAAAAAAAAAAAAAAAAAATCTTTGTCCAGAACTTGAATCTGGGATATCAGATATTTTGGCATATAAATGCATATACACATGCACACACACACACACACACACTTTTTTTTTTTTTTTTTTTTTTACTCTGAATTAAATTTTCCATCCAGATCTCCTATCTGAAGCCTGGTCTCCACCTGGAGGTCCAGATGCAGCTGTAGGGGCTCTCCCCTTGCTGCCGTGTAAGTCTGCGCTGGCAGTCAGCACCCCCTCTCTGGAGCCATGTGCCTCATTTTCTGCCCTCCACTCTTTTGGGAATCTGGAAAGAGTGGGAAAGAGCAGGTTGTGGCTGTCTGTACTAGTCAGGCTCCAAAAATAGCTAGATTTAATGAAAGAGAAGAATTATAGGAAACTTGCAGTTAATGTAAGAGTCTATGCTCTGTAAATGACAGTTTTCAGCTCGTAACTAATTCAATATTCTGTAGATTGTGTTTTTCTGCACTTCTGTGGAGTTCTTGTCTCATTAATTTGCATGTTCAATGATTATTTCAAAGTGAGTTAGTGACACTTTGTTGCATTTGTATCCATCAATCTATATTATCCTTATTTAATGTGGTATAGCAGTGGAGTATTTCTGTACAATCACATCTTGCAGTTGAATATTTGTATGTTCTCGGTAGACATATTGTTTAACACTGGTTAAATAATTTCAACATTTCCAACTTTTGTAAATACGATAGGGAAAACAAGTATTTCTAAACATCTCTCTATATTGGGAAACACAAGAATACATGCATTAGATCAAAAATAACAATTAAAAAATGAACTCCAATAAGTTTATTCAGGCTTTCTAGAATGACATGTTTTTATGGTCACATAGACTACTGACAGGGAGGATGAGAAACAAGGAAGCTTAATATTTGCTTTGCAAGTATAATTTCTGTTCTGTTTAGGGCTAAAGTCAGGCCTGACATTTCAAATGTAGTGTCACTAATGGAATTGCATCCGACTGCACTGGATTCAAACACGGTGTTGACAGAAATGCACATTACCACTGAGCAACAGGTAGCTCTAGCATTTAGTCATGGGACAGAAAAAGAACAAAGAGCTTTCTGATGTACAAAATCTCTCAATTTCCTTTTTCCTTCTTTCTTTACTCCTGATTTGCTAAATGAGACAAGAATTAAAAAGGGTCTGCTGGTTTTTGTTTGGGGTTTTATTTCTGTCTTAGATTCTGCTTTAACGGACTCTAGTCAGCCTTTACCTTCCTACTTTAGGCTGGGCTGTAGTCACTTTCTGGTCCTCTTTCCCTTCTCCTCCTTCCAGGAGTTGTCTGGAAAACGTAATGATCTATGAGAAAATCCCAAAGACTATAGAAATATATGAAATTGTTCCTTTTTTGACAGAATGCAGACTAGTAAATTCCAGCTGATCAAAGCATATATTTTTCCAAGATAGATTTAATTTGAAAAATAAATAAATAACTCTTATAATAGGAAACTCCAGCTTTAACTATAGAACAACCACTGGCTCTAACACACTTGTGAAAAAACATGAACACTTCACATTTTTTAACAGCATATTATTCAATAATCAATAATTCTCCAACACTGTTGTTCTTTTTATTGTTGTTGTTTTCCTGCTAATAATTCATCTGTAATGACATTTGAACACAAAACATATATGGAAAATGAAAATGTGTCAACAGCATGTATTGAAAAATTATGTAAGTCATAAATAAGAGCACTAATTATGGCAGAGGTTCTATCTTCCATTAGCTATGAATGAGGTGTGGAGTAAGGATATTAGTATTTTCTTCAGAGCTCTGCTCTGCATAACTATAGCCAATTTGCATAACCTCTGGGTTTTGGATAATCCCACTGTAACATGGACATAAGAATTTTAGGTTTTAAAGGCTTTGCACAGCTTGGTGTGAAGTATTATAACACTACTTCTACAAGAACTGAAATGCTGCCAACACAATTATAGTTGGAAGAGGAAAACTTAGAGAGATCGGGTTAGTAGTGGAAAACTACATAGTAAAGTGCATCCTAGAAGTTTAGTCATGCAAAAGAGTCACTGAAGTTATAAGTTTTGTTGGTTGTGGTGGGTTGTTTTTTGGTTTGGTTTTTTTTTTTTTTTTTAAGTCACAGCAGATTTCTGCTTCACAATGATGGGGTAAAAATCTCTTTAAGAACTTCTCATTTTGACTTGCTTTTCATGGAAAATCAGGTCTGGAAAAATTGGAGAGAAAGTGTAATATTTGTATTTATGGTATAAGAATAGGGAACTATTTTCATTCTGAACAAGTCTGGAGGCGAAAACTCATTTGGGGGCATTGCAGAAGCTCTCCATCCTGCCTCGTGGCCCTGCCAGAAGAAGAAAACCACCTGTCCCCCTGCCCTTGTGTTGCAGCTCTGGCCCCGCTGGCACAGGGGATGTTGCACTGTGATCACCCCAGGGGGGCCCTGAGCACCCTTGGCCCCAGCTGGGACCCTGCAGGCAGAAGGGAAATTGCACAGAGTCAAGTACAGCAAGCTGTCAGCTGTTCAATCTCTCATCCAAAACGCTGGTGGTTGGAAGCCCTCCGGGTCATAGACAAGTAAAGCTATCACATTAACAACCAGGAGGTCTGTTCAGTCATTTCCTGCCTTTTTATCCTAATCTTTGCCTCTCATAGGCACCACAATATGTCTGACAGAGATCCAGCTTCCACGAACATGTCTCTTACGCCTCACGCATTCCCATGTTAACAAGGAGAACAGAGGTGGCCAAAAATCCCGTAATTTGAACACAAATACATCAGAATACTTTAAATGTATTGGAAACAAGCCAACACAATTGCAAAATCTGCAATGGCATATTTGGAACTATTTAGTATAGGTTTAGAGGCCTTCTAGTATATGTTTGTGAGGCTGACAGCTCGGAAGGGAGAATGGGTGAAAATACAGATAAACCTGACCAAAAGATCACTTGGCATTAACCGTAGTGTGGGGATAGTGAGATTCCAGTTTGGTAGAAATCATTTCATTTCCGGATAAATCACAGTTTGAGGGTGTACCTGGTGTTGTATACTTTCTACGATTCAAAGAGCTTTTGTGTCTGCTGCAGTTAATATATCAGCAGGAAAAATTACCCTAATTAAAAATATAATAGAGAATGCAAAAGGATTAAAGATTAACTAAGCAACGATTCAAAAAAAGAAACAGTTTAAAAGTCTTCATTGATTATTCTCCACTGTTTTTCTTGTTATGTGGCTACACAGGCATGCAGAGGAGATGTTACTAGCAAGAGATGCTATTTAAGTCAGCATTTCACATCCACTTTTCCAGACACCAAGAACTTGTAAAACAAAGATGCAAATCAGAGATGAGTCACAGCCTTAAACGCAGTTCAGGTAAACATGAAAAGTCAACAACATGCCAGAACACTGAACTCTGAGTCCCTCAGCTGTCCCAACAGAGTTCACATTATTGTGCAGACAGGGCACATAGCCTTAAAACAGACTTAAAAAATCCCAGTGGCTATTGCTTGGATTTATTTGATGTGATCACTAAAATTTTCTTGAGTCAGCAGCCAAAAGTAGGTTTATTCTTGTGCCCATTGTGGGAACCAATTCTGTTTCATACCAAAACCCACTTCCATTTCAAGGAAATGTTAATTTAATTTAATTTAAAAACTAAACTAATTCCTCACCATTCAAAATTCTGCTCACCATTTGTCGATGACCAGAGAATATTCACAGAAAACAGGCTTACTTAATTGTAATTCAAGACTGCCACACAGTTTTCTGTACTGAAAGAATGAAGCAAACAAAGTCAGCTGAAATAGAAACAGGTGTTTCAAACCCAGCAAGAAGATATGAACATGAAAGCTCTGCTATTAGAAAGCAAAAAGCTCATTTTCTCAGTGTTTAAACTTACTTTTTTGTGGTTGCTATGCTACCGTCTCTGCACCTACTTTATGATGCTTTGAACCACAGCAAAAAAAAAAGCCTTTTTTGAAAAAAACCAGGCCTGAACTAAAATTAAAACCAATGTGAGACCATACTGTAAAGTTTTTATAGTGGGTAAAATTTGATATTCAGCAATATTTAAATCGGTCAGTCTGAGGAACCAACTAGCCATTTCCTCCCAGCCCACTGGACCATTTTTATTTTTCCAACACTTTTTACATGTAATATCTTTTGCTAAGCTTATACCACCAGCGTTAACATTATTTGTTTCAGGATATAAGCAAGTTGCAGCTACTGATAACAGTAATAGCTGTTATACCCTTTAATATACATGAAAACAGATCAAACTCTCAGTAAAAAAAATTTGCATAATAGGAAAAAATAGCCTGCATTCAGATGATATATCACAAGAGCGCTAGGCAAGTACTCTGGTATTCAGAAAGCAGAAAGTCAGTACCAGGCAAATGGTCTAAAGATATTCAAAAGCTTTAATAAATATATTGGTGAGATAAGAAATGTGGGAAAGAAAGAGCACCCTTTGGAAAACCAGGAAACGCAGTTAGCTATGAGCATAAAATTGTCATGATAGATTCCTTTCGAGGACACGTTTCCAATAACCCTTTCGGGGAAAAAAATAAAGGTAATATTAAAACAGAAAGAAGGAGAGTCACATGTGAAATGATGAATTCCACATAAGGGGAAATGGTAAAAACTTGAGTGCTGCAGCTGAAGAAGACTTAGAGGGAAAGGGGATGAAGCTCATAATGAACACTTGCGCATCTCTGGTCTTGGTTCAGCCAGGTAAGGAAGCATGGCATAGCTTCGCTCATGGCAGCACTCTGCTGGCTTGTGTTGACCTGCTCTCCTAGAGCCCTGGGGCTTAACTGTGGGCTCAGGCTCTAATGCAGACATGCAAGGAAAAGGTTTAAGGCTTGTGCAGCTAAATGCAGAAAACTTGAAGCATTATTATGCAATGCCTAATGGCGGAGAAGTGGACAGGATCACCTCATATGCCTTATTTCGTCTCCAGATTGATTGTTTCTGTGAAGTGAAAATAAATAAAATTGCATACTGATAGATTCATCTCACTGATCTCAAAACACCTTAAAAGAATCATTCCTCACAGAGGAATAGTAGTCATGCTGAAAATCCTTTTTCTTTTTCCTTCCTCTTTCACACACCTGTGTGCATACACCCATGTTTGCACTTGGGATTGTTAATTCCTCTTTATGCCTTTGAAAGTCTTCTCCCACGTGATTCCTCAGTTTATCAAGTAGATTTGCTATTTATCATATGGCTGTCACTTTCATGCCCCCATATTGAAGCAATAAGGAAGGGACGTATTTGTCTATAAATATCTAACTGTAGTGACAATAAAGATGGTGAGGAATTATTGAGTACTTAAAAGATGTAATGGACTGAAACTAGAAATAAGAAAATTCATTTTATGCATTAGGAGAAAAAGGCATTCTTAAGGGAAGGTCAGTCTTATAATGGAATAACTTATCTAGAGAAACTTTACCATCACTGCAGAGGTGATGATGTGAATATTAGATACGGTATGTGAGAAAATAGAAAGGTATAGAAAAATAAAGCTGTAGTAAATATTTTGTAGAAAATGTTAATGCACTGATGAGCAGCTGGAGGGGAGAGCCCAGTATTTCTTTTCCCTACTTTTGCTATTTAAGATTCTGCTCTTGTGACACTAGCAGTTGTTAATAGCAATGGGAAGGGAGGCAGAACAAGATGATCTAGGAGGCCCCTTTCAGCTTTAACATCTACAGGATTCATTTGGCTCCCTCTTGGCACAGGAGTGAACTTACCCTACTCTGATTTATATATCTAAAGTTTTTATTTTAATACTCTTGCATGGAGGGGAAAAATATTACAGCCTGACAGGAACTTTAAAAAGTTACTTGCCGTGTGAAGAAGTGCATTCTTGCTGTTGTCACCAGGTATTGCTTATTTTCTGCCCACTGGCCACAAGTACATTAAACACTCAGTAATGGTAACACCAGTAATAAATAATTATCGTAAGCTGCAATATATGCTGTGCAAAGACTTTTAGCCATCATAAAGATTACTTTCTGTACTGTCAGATTTCTGTACTGTGGAATTACAAGGATTTATTTTACTGAAAAGAAAAAGCTGTCTACTGATAAGATCACATATCAAAAATATGTAAAAAGGTTCCCTTTACATTTGGCTTGGGCAGAGACTGCATTCTTCTACTGCATCCTAATTTGGAGACCCAAAAAGTATAGTGGTGCTAATGTAGAGAGTGCCTCACCAACCTGCTTTCCTTGTGTTCAACCACACAGGATCATCATCTACTTCTTCCATTCATAAAGTGCAAGGAGAAGGGGAGTGATTTTTACGTAGGACCAGAGTGTGCTTTGAGCTAAGATCGGTGTGCAATCTTGGGTATATGCTCATCTCTGGAAAACTGAAAAAGTCAAGCAGGAATAAAACCTGGCCTCTCTCTTACTCCTAAGACGCACAGTGAGCCAAATGAAGGAGAGTGGGAGGTGGAAAAGAGGCAGTGTGTCCCTCTGCCTTTTCTTCAACAGCTTTGTGAAGCGCATACACTTCCCAAGGGTGAATCCCTTACCAAGATATTAACAGAAACAATTTCCCTGGGGGATAAGAAGTATCTGTTCTGACTCAGATTTCAGCAGTATAAATGGAATGGACAATTTTCCTGCTTTTCTATTTTTAAGATTGCCATATCTGGGAAAAGTAGAGGTTTGGTTACTAGGGAAGGCAGAACACCTGATGATATAAGTGATCATAGCTTTGTTGACTATACTTTATGAAAAAGAAGGATATGCCCCAGGGATTTTGATCTCCCTGTGCTTTCCAGACTTTCCCCTAAGATGGTAAACAGCAATTATTTGCCCAGTGCAGATAGACGCATCCAAGATGTTCAATTTCCAGCAACTGCAAGGCAGCAGGTGTGGATAAATGTTGTTATTTCCTGCTTATTTCTTGATTTCAGTCTTTATTTTTTCCAGAAGAACTTGCTTTTGTGCTTTGTTTTCCTCAGTGATACACAACATTTTGTAAGCTTTATCTGCACAAAACAGACCAGACTCTGTTCCACTTTGTAACATCAATATGCTTCTCTCCCCTTTTAAAACTTAGTCAAGAATGCATACAATACAGAATTTGTGAAGTCCTTGCATAGCGACCTTTATATCTTATCTCTTCATCTATCCCTCTCTAGTCCTTAAACTCTCTACTGTCTTGTTACTTTATTACATTACTTTCAAGTTTATGCAGATTGCTCAGATTTCTTCCCAAGCATCCCGTAGAAAAGCCCAGACAAATACACCTCAGTCTTAATTTCTTCCATCATTTACTTGGGACTCCTTAATTTTTGCCTTTTCCCCTGTTTTTGACCCCAGGTTGTAGGGCTGCTGTATTTCAGGTGACCCAATTGCTTTCTGAACTCTCAGTCCTCATATTCCAGCCTCCCTTCCCCTTTTCCAAAGCCCTTAATATTGATGAATTCAGGCAGGTGATCTTATGACACTCTCTGTATACAATTATACCTTGAGGTCTCTCAGGAAACAAAACTACGACTTGTTTGGTGCTCTTGATGAAAGTGCCTTCCTGCCTAGAGCAATGTATAGGTAATTAAATAGCAGCAATATGCTGCCACAGGGAGGGGTGCTGCTGTGCTTGCCTGAGGAGGCTACGTACAAGTAAGCTCCTTCTCCCTGGAAGCCAGGCTCCTCTCATTTGGAGACGCTGGTGTTTAAGATTTAAGAAATTTAAGAACTGGTCAGGAGAAATCATGAAATAATGGAATACAAATGAGGGATGAATAAAGCAGATGCCGGGTCTGCACTGCAACATGATGTATAAGCAGAGACATTGTCAAGCCTTTTCAGTGAGATACACATTTAAAGGCATGGCACATTCAGTAAATTGCTTTTGTAATCTGTAATTTTACAAGGTTTTAAAAGTCTCGTTTTCTGAACTAGTAAAATTTCAAATGGAATATCAACACTCCCATTTCACTGTTTTTTTTATGAATTTGTTTTGAGACCATAAGCTTTTCTCTCCCCATTGACTATTGTTAGGTACTTCACTAGAGCTATCAACACAATATCTCTGTGACAAAACAACCACGCCACCGGCTAAAACATTACTATAGTCAGCTGCATTATATGTGATGCTACCACACTACATTAAGTGGCAGCTGCCACTCCAAGACCATTGCTGAGCAGAGCCTGAGGACTGTCATGCTCCCCCCATAGCACAACAGCTGCAAGCATAGCCACACAGACAGCAAATTTCCCCCTCTGGACTACCATCATGCTTAATAGCCAATTGAGACTTCGGTATTTATGTCAGAGAAGGGTCTGAACTTAGACACGGACTGGATCCAAGTTTTGCAGCTACTTCCTCTCTTAAATCCTAGATTGCAGAGAACAAAAACCAAAGGGAGACGGGAAAGCAAAGATAGGTTCTCGCCGGTTGTTCCCACTGTCGTCCTTTTCCCAGAAATGAGGAGTGGCCTGGGAAAACGGCATCGCTCTCTTCGTTGCAGAGAGACTGAGTGTTGCTGAGACCCTGCTGCTCTTCCCCTCATCTTCTGCTGATGGTTTGCTCTTTCCTGGGCTGAAAAGCCTGGCTCGGATGTCAGCATATGCGACAGCTGAAGGCAGCCTACTCGTTCAGACTATGTGCAGGTCAGAAAACTTGCCAAAATGTCCGCATCAACATTATGAGGGAGTTGAAGGGAGCAGATATGACAGCTTATATGTACGTGTTCCTTAACTATAGTCACTGTAAGTAGGTGTAAATTGCCTACATTTTAAGAACACTTTCTTGTTTTCATTGACGTGCCAGTGAATTTCAGGCAGTTTTCTTAAACATGATAATTTTGCAAAAAAAAAAAAAAAAAGCCCTTCAAGTGAACTCACACATCAAATGCAGCTTGATGTAGTGTTTAAAAATCCATTTGGCCTTTATCATTCTTTTGGTTCTGTGCCACAGTGTGTGTCCTGAGAGCAATGGCCAAACTAATTGGGCAGCATTCCTAGTAAATGTAGATAATGCCTGATTTAATCACGTTATATGTTGTCACCCCCTTTAATTTTATATTGTGTTCCTCTAGGCTGAATCCCAGCATCTTGTTTGCGAGTTCGGATTTGGTTCTGAAATGAGCTTATGGTTCTTAAAGATTTTTCTTTCACCGCTCCTCAGAACTCTTCCTCTGTCAACCTGCCTTCAACAGTAACGTGTATGACAAGGTTCTGATTTTTTTGTTCCTCGGCCCTACTTTATTTTATTCCACATTGCATGAAAAGATCCCAGGCCGGGCCCATAGAGTTATGAAAATCCTTCTGAATCTCATGGGTTTGTTCTTATTTTTCTTCGTAATATCTTTCAGACAATTAGAGCAAAATTATCGAATGAAGTCAAAATCTTGTCTTCATTACAATGATCCCTGCAAGCAACAGCAAACAAAGAATGAAAAATCTCCAGGACTGTGGGGGCATCCTGCACAACCTGAAGTCCAGGCATCTACCCTTTTATAAATATAGAGAGAATGTGAAGTGCTAATGATACATTGGACACAGAAAACAGACACCAGCAGGGGAATTTTTTACCTGCATTATTCCAACAGAGCTTTTGAAAATAATTATGCCTTTTTTATACTATTTCAATAGATCCTCACGCCTACTGTATTACAACTGTGCAATTCCAAGTATGAAATCACTAATTAAAATGTATTCACAGCAAGGTTATTTATTGAAATGAAATAGTTGGGGTGGACATAGAACACTCTTGAGACTAAATTAACCTTTCATGTATCAATAAAGCACAATGGAGAGAGAGGAAAAAAAAGAAAAGAAAAAGAAAGGATCCTGATTCCAAATTATTCTACTTTACTTGCATGTTTGAAGAGTTATGGGTGAGAGAATTGTGGTTTATTGCTGTAGAGCAAAACTATTTAATGACATTTCACCTTTCCATCAGCTAACCGAAGTCATGTTCATATTGAATGTCTCAAAATGGAGGGGAAGGTAGAAGGTAAAAAGGTAGAAACAGTGTTGTAAAACTTTAAGCTGAGAGGCTGCTGCTGTCCCAAATGTGAGAAGGAGCAGTCACACTGAAAGTTGCCAGAGGACACATCAGTTGGGTATGTTCCCTGTCTGAGCAAAGCATGTGCTCGCAAGTGGGAGACAGAGTAAACAGGAAAGCGGAGGGAGTACAGTTACAAGTGAATCTCCTCTCAGAGATGAATCTGTCCTTGGAGCTGTCGGATGTGATTTCCTGTGCCAGCCCTAGCAAATATGACCCTTGGACTTTTACTTTTATTGTAGAAACCTGTCATCAAAATTGATGGAGGGTATTTTATGTCCCTCACCCTCCATCACTGAGTTCTTCCATATTTGAGCCAACTGTGTTAGTTCATTTTGTGGGATTATGAGCTACGCAATGAGCATTAGTCAAAACAGACCGTTTAAAGCAACAATTGCAGAACAGTTACAGCGATTAAATTTGGAATTGTGAATACAAGCATCAGGACTCTAGTTTTCTAAGAACTTGCATACAGTCAGGGAGCAACCAAACCAATCAGGAGAGCGCTAAATGTTCGATCAAAATGATCTTCATGTTGGATATTGGTTGCTCATGAATAATCCGAAGCCAAGGAATTAAACATTTTATCCACAAGACTGAATACTAAATATCTAACTTCAAACTGAGTTCCTTGGTATCTCCTGTAAAGAGCCTGGAAATATTAGAGTCATGTTGTGTTTTCTCAGTTGTGTAACTCACCGCTATATTTGGTACAGCTTACTTATTGGGTAAATCAAAGTTGTTTGTTTTGCTAATTTCTACATGTCACATGCTCTCCAGAGCCAGGCTTAGCATACCAAAAAAGTTTACCACCAATATAACTGCAAAAAACCCTGTACTTGTTCGCAAAGATTGCAAAAACTTTATCTTTGGCATTCCCCATTAGAAACTAAATAAAGTGTAGCTGCCTCAGGTTTTAAGACATTTGTGGTTTTGGCACCTCAACTTAAAGCATTTTCCAAGCAGTTGGTTTTCAGGAAATGGACACTCAGCACTTTTGAAAAGCCTCTACAACATCTCACAAATTGGCCATCAAAACTTCTGGGACTCAAAATCATCACTTGCTGCAGACAGTCTTAGTTCTGATAAAATGAACATGAGCGTATCAGTGCAGTATGGAAAATGCTGAGTGTCAGTAAGGAGGGTTGTATTTTCATTAGGAGGGTCTCTTCTGTTTGGTCTGGCATTCCTTGAGAAGCTTATTACTGGACTGTTTAGCTAGAATAGTATGCAGTAAGGTCTATTACTCTGCTCAACCTATAGATGTCATTGCCCTAAAGGGAATTTACTCATCAATTTTTCTAGGATAAAATGGGGCTAAAATAAAATTGTTCTGTGTAACAGGACCTCTAGCTTTAATTCCAGCTAAGGACACAGCTCCAGCTCAAAAGATTTTGTTATTTAAGCTGCACCAGTATTTTAAAGCAACCTTAGACAGAGAGAACTAGGTGGAAGGGTTTCCTGATAGCTCACAACTCTAGCATTTAGGTAAGCTGCTAATCCAAACCTTCAATGCTTTTTCAGGGCACATTTTAACACCTTTTACAGCATGCTGTCCTTTGCATGTACGTTTTCTGGTGGTGGTGCTTTCCGTAATTACTCTCTTATACATAGGTCCCTAAAAATGGATAAAAATTACCCTGGTCATATTCATAATCTCTCATACATAATCCACTCAGTATTGACCTTCCATTTCATCTTGTTATAGCTAGTAAATTTGTGATGGTCACTATGAAATTGTGACCTGACTGAAGACTTCAAAAGCATTTCAAATAACAATAATGTTTGTACAGTGCCTGTTACTTGACTTTGTTGAGTATGAACAGGGAGCCACTGCTTCTACATTATGTATGGTTCTTTGCCTTTAGGTATTTTCCCAGGCACTTAAATTTTAACAAAATGCTGGTTTCCACCTCTAAATCGCATGTGAAACAAAGACTGATCTGAAATCCCTTGGATTACATGGGTGTCTAAAATACGGTATGTCATATCTTTGAACAGGCTAAGAAATGACTTGAAATCAAATAGGATCAAATGGGGTTGTTCTTTATTTCCTGAGAAGTGTATAGCATGTCTCTTCAGCACATTTTTATATTTCCATTAACCAAATATTAGTAACTACATGATGCAGCATTCTCATCCTATGTTAGCAAATCAACATGCCTGAATACAAATATCTGTGTACATGACTAAAACTTCAGAGCAAGTGTTCTTCAAGGTAATTGAAAGACTACTTTTTTTTTCATCAGAATTACTCAAAAATAGCTGTGTTGTTTACAGGGATTAAGACGTATTGGCTATCTACAACAATTTTTTTTACACCAGACATTTTGGTTCTTGACCTTACAACAGGAAAATTGTAGTCAGTCTCCTGCATCTGTTCAGCGTCCTCAATGCAACCGGGCTTCTGCCCGGCCACACTGTGCTGTTATTGAACATCACCTAAAATGACACCTGAGAAGCTGCTACTGGAGGATTTGTATCTACACTTAGGACTGCACACATCCATTTAGCAGGTAAACAGGCATTTCCAGGGATAATTTAACACCCTATTACTCTGCAAAAACATACTACAGCACTTCTTTGGGTGAAGCTCAGAGGGGTTGCTTAATTTTTTTCCTAGATGCTTACATAAAATTTTCTAAACTCCAAGAAATATAATGTTCAATCATGTGACAGTAATAGTGGTGCAATGCTGACAGAAAAGGCTATAGGTATATCTCTGAGAATGTCATTTTCAGTTTACTTTTATTTACTGGTACATAGCAAGCTATCTTTTCTTCTCTCCCTTTCCTTTCCTCCCTCCTGTTTTTGTTTCTTTTTTATGGGTATTAATTTGCTCGCCGGTGCTTGAACACTTTCTCTGTGTCCACCCATCCACCATTCTTGCTGTGAACATGTTCTTAATTAGTGTTCTAAAATGTGGGTTTATAATTATGACATAGTAGGCAGAGAGGACTGAGGAAAAACAGTACTGAAAGGGCATAATTATATTCAAAGGAAAGAAAAGAAAAAATGAAACTTCAAATGTTCTCACTTTCCATTAGGTTTTACCATTGATTTCTGCATTAGCTCATTCACAGTGATTCTGAGTTTAAAGTTAAATTATGTTGTCCATTATAAGTAGGGAGCTTTAGACCTCAGTTCAGCAAAACAAGTCTACTTAAATGTTCAAAGTTAAGCATGTGCTTATTTTTGCCTTTCAGCTAGAATTTTAATAGGGTTGTAGAGTTTCATAAGAACAGAATTTACACCTTAGTTTCAATCCCGTCAAGGCTTTGCCTGGCCTGAATCAAAGAGTTTTGACAGTGTCATGTCTTACAAAAAACTGAAAAAAACCCAGCAAACAAACCATATGCAGCAATATTTTCCTTTTGGAGTTGATTTGGGAGTCTTTATATAATTGTGGTTAATGATTGTGGATATTTCACATAGATGAGAGAACTTTGCTCAAGTTGAAGAATAAATGACATCTGCAATGAAATAGAAATCTTGAATACAGCAGGATAAAAAGCAGTAATGGCCTATGGTGAAATGCAAAATACAGATCTCAGACTGCTGTATTGGTGTATATGGAATATATTAGCTTCCTAAAGCCCAAAGAGCAGGCTCTGAGCATAACTAGTTACCTACAGAAAAAGATGAAATCTGATCCCCCAGCGTTCTTTAATAAAGGACACAAAGCCAAAGCAAGAACTATGGCTAAAATCCAGCGCTCTCAAAACTCAAATGCAAACTATTGAACATACTTTTAAGACTCCAAGTAATAATTGTCTTTTACTCACTTGCAGAATGATAAAGTAACTTCCCCATTGTTTAATGTCTCTGAATCTGATTATTTTTGCAAAGGTGCACTTTACTGAAGCTATTGATCTCAGTGCCAAATTAACATGTTATACAGGAGCTAATACAATTTTGTCATAATGGTTCCTGTTGCCTGTAGATCCATAAACACGATTGTACTCTAAAGGAAGATATATGGTATTTGTCAAAGTGATTAGATGACATTGTTTCAGTGTCACTCTGTTTCAGCAGAAACCACGACTATTTGCCAGAAAAAAAAAAAAGTACCCTGCCGAAAATGCTGCTTGAATTAGTTTTGTGATGTTTATGTTCTAGTCGTAATAATGAAAGATAAGAAAAATAAAACCAGTCAGATCTTCTGAGTAAAATTAGAAACAAAAATCATTCTGAAGCATATGAATAACTTAAAAAGAAAAAAACCTGCATTTCTGGAAGCGTGGTTACTGAGTTCACTCTTATCCAGAAGGGCAAGAATGTGGCAGCCTGATAGATGGGGTCCTCCTTCAGTTTCCCCCCTACCAAGAATAAGGGAGTACTGATTGATGAGGAATTTTCTTGTAAGGTTGCTGTCTAGATTTCTGTAGAAATGAAGCCCACATGTTTTCTGGTGCAGATCTAAATTTTTTTAATACTTTTCTGCACAGACCACAGGACTACATCTAAACTATGCTTGGTTTCCGGTTTGTAGAACCAGCTGTATCCGGGATCACTCACAGAGGTTTGAGGGGCAGAGATCAAGCAGGAACCAGTGCCTCTTCTGTGAGGTCCTCTGCCCACAAAGCCAGTTTATTTTCCCTAGAATGAGGCAATAAGCCAGAAGAGAGAATGTATGGACATCAGGAAATTTAACCCTCAGGTGGAATTCTAGTCCCAAGCTCTCCAGTCAATACATAGGAAAATCCCAAAAGACCCTGTTGGAATTCATGTATCCATTTCTAAATTTCACAGGTCATGGAAAACAGTACAGAAGGCTGCAGTACCACTAAGGCATTCTAAACTTGTAAAACAAGGGAAAGTAAACTCAGCCTAAAGTAATACCAAAAAAAGCACAGGATGCACCAAATTCTGATTTGGATTATGGGAATCTGCTCTAACACTACAAAAAAGCAGAAAGATAGGAGCAAAAGAGGAAAGTGTCTGTGGTATACTGGCTGTTCTGCCTAAATATAAACTTCAGTTAATTTTTAATTTGATATTTGGAACAGAAATGTTCTGAGGATTTCACTAAGTAAACCCTACAGTAATCCAGGTGGTAGCTGGATTTCAGTCTGGATGTGATGAAAGATATAAATTTAGATGTCCAGAGTAGGCTGGAATGTGATTTATCCCATAAAAAAACATATTTAATGTGGGTGCTGACAGAAACACTAATACAATTGATGCTGCCAACTTACCACCCAACAAAGGCAGAAAAAATAGAAGAAACAAGCCTGCTGCTTTGACTCATTTGAGAGAATGAAGCTTATTATTACCCAGATACTAAGGCTAAGAGGAAAAAATAACAACTGTGTTTTATTTTGGTTTTATCTATCTGGGTCTAAAGCTGTTGTTTAAACAATATAACCTTCCACAGAGTATGTTTGAGAAGGGAGCGTTTGGTTATTTAGTCTCTGGCACAGAAGCATGCACAACGTAGAAAGTTTCCCTATGTCTAGCTGCAAGTATTGAGTTACATTCACTTTAGAAGCACAGATGAGCCCTGGCTTAAAAATCATAAACAAGGCACAATAACAGAGTTATGCTGAGCTGGAAAGAATTATCATCTAACATTTTTCATAAAGATTAGTCTATAATATGTTATCATCTAACAGGTTTGGTGATTTATAGATCTGCAGCATTTAAGGTTGTTGACTCAACCCTTCCCTTGTTTGTTGGTTCTAATGCTTTATGTGCCCTCAGAGCTAAAAGTTCTGCCAAGTTTAGATAGAAATGACTTGGTATAATGTTTAATTAGGAAACTTAATCTAATTTGCAAATGTAACCCAGGGACTTTTTTATCAGGATGGAGAAATAATGTCAGATAGGTTCTTTTAGAGGTTTAAAGCTGGTCTAGTTTATCTGTGGAAATAGCTTGGTTTTCCTAGGTGAGCTCAAAAGCAGTTGAAATACCTTCTAAATTGTACCAAGTGGTCTTTCTGATTTCTGTACCAGTCAGAACTGTAACCTTATTGCCGAGACTACTGCCACACCAGCCTGACTTTCAGGAGCTGGATTTTGCTTACCCCAGGGCATATATTTTGGCTTGAAATTCAACACAACAGCATTTCAGTTTGAAAATGTTTATTTCTGAAGGACTTTTGCTTGGTTAGCTATTTATCTATTTATTTAAATCTGACTCATGCTTAATTTGTGTAATTAACATATATTTAAGTTTCAGGGAAATGTGTGTATACGCCAACTAATTTTGCATACCCCAAAAAATTATGGGCAAGCTTTATAAAACCTCAGACTACACACTGTTTATTCACTGCTCAGTTGGACGTCCTTTGGAATAGCGTCTACACATCAGGATGCTTGTCCATTTGCTGAATTGATTGTTCAAAACTTAAAGTTTTTCCTAGGCATTAGTACATTTTTCTCCCAGCTGTTTCTGTGTCAGAGCCTGGAGCACATTTCCCCATGCCGGGGGATTGGCTGCCGGGCTTGGGGCCAGCTTGGCGCTCTGGGTGGCTGGTCCCACAGGTGTGCGCGTGGGAGAGGCTCCCCAGCAGTGGCATGGGTGACAGGTTGAGAGGAGGTGGCATTAGTGGGCTGGTAGGCTCTGTTGCCTTGATAACGAGGCACCCCCACATCATTGTCAGAAAGAAGTCCTTGACTGGCCCATATGGACTATTTAGACTCAAAACCTTGGTCCTTTTAACTTTTGAACTTTTTAGAGCAGCACTGTCTTTGTTCATGAAGAGATGAAGCAATACAATACAATTATTTGGTGCTTTTCTTTTCAGTCAGGGAAATGAATCACAACCACAAAAATTAGATGAGGGCATCGATTTTAAAAGTTGAATGCAGCCACAAGTGAAAAATAATATATCAAATTCTATAGTTCACAGATTCTTTATGAGAGCAAATTTAAAGACAAAAGAGAACTAGGGCAAAGGAAGATCTAGTGCAAATCTGTGGACTTTCACTTCTCAGAAGGATTCAGAACTCCTCTTCCTATTTGTGTACCTGCTGACAGTGCTGTCTGGATGTAACGGAAGGTAGATCTGATTTAAAGTGATTAAAATGACATTGTTTGGAGAAGGTCAGATTGCCTCCCCACCTCATAATTTTATATTTCAGTTGTTGACCAGGAGAACAGATCTTGTTGCAAAAACCCAAATGCTTGTTGGTCCTGAAGAGTACTAAAACTCCACCTCCCCCCAAATCTTTAACTAATTATAACTAGCATGCAACGAATTTTAAGCAAATCTGATCTTTCCTAACATTTTAAAGGCACATTTTAGGTTTAATTGCAGGAACACAGAAATTAGAGCGTAGGTTTACATTGCATTAGGTACTGCCTGTGTGAACACTCTTGCTCAGTGGTAAATGTGAAGTAGTGTATATCATTTTGGAGAACCTTATTGCTTGTGAGATCAAAACAAAGGAGGATCTGATCCAAGAATTCTTATATGAAAGCAAAATCATAAAATAAATACAAAACTTCTGTTAAAAACAGAACTTAAACCACCATATTTCCAAACGCTGTAATTTCTTAATAATGGGAATTCATGAGGAAAAGATCAAGAATAGTTTCTGCTTATCCATGTATACTATGCAAAACTTGGAGCCTTTTCACCTTGGAGCCAAAGAAGGGGAAGATCCGATAGGATATTTAGAAGGATGGCTTTGCAGGAGACTCTGAAGTGACCTCTCTATTGCAGTGGAATCATACCCACATACTAACAAAAAAGCCACCACCACCTCAGATTAGCTTCATGCTCTTGTCTGCAGAAATTGTGTCCTTAATACTAAAAGGAAACACAAAGAGGGGAGAGCCGATCTAAAGGAACAGATCAAGGGCAGGAAAAAAATATAACACTCTTACGAAGAACATTCTGTTCAACTTTTTTGTTTTTCTTATCTAGATATGTTGGCTCCAGATGTGGAAAACTGGTAACAAACATTCCGTTGTTCAGGAAAATGTAGAACCGATATTGTTATAACTGGCAAGAATGATAGGTTTTCTTACCTAGAACTGTTACCACTTTGGGATCTGACTTGAAGGAAAAAAACTTCGAGAGATGCTCCAGATGAAAGTTGTCTTTAGTACTGTATAAAGTAACAGAAGGAGAAGTAGTCTGTGATTACTGGAAGCAACATTCTTCGTATAGACAATTTGCTGCCTCAGTAAACCCCTCAGGAAGATCATAGAATCATAGAATAGTTTGGGTTGGAAGGGACCGTTAAAGGTCACCTAGTCCAACCCCCCTGCAGTGAGCAGGGACATCTTCAACTAGACCAGGTTGCTCAGAGCCCCGTCCAACCTGACCTGGAATGCTTCCAGGGACGGGGCATCTACCACTTCTCTGGGCAACCTGTGCCAGTGTTTCACCACCCTCATCATAAAAAATTTTGTCCTTATATCTAGTCTGAATCTCCCCTCTTTTGGTTTAAAACCATTACCCCTTGTCCTGTCGCTACAGGCCCTGCTAAAAAGTCTGTCTCCATCTTTATAAGCCCCCTTTAAGTATTGAAAGGCTGGAAATAGATGGTTTTAAGCCAAAAGTAAAAAGGCCAGATGTAATTCAAGGCAGCTTTTGATCCAGAAAAGCACGTGCTTTGCTTTGAGCATATGGAAAGTTGTGTGCCTTCAACAGTATGAAGGTGAAGGAGTTAGACGATTTGGCAGGTCACTAACTTTCTCTTAGTTTGGACATTCTGGAATATTCATGAAAACCCTCTGACATCAGATAAGTTGCATCCTTCCCAAGTAATATAGAATAAAACAGTTCTTGCTGCTGAAGAATACTAGTCAAGCTGAAGTTAAGCAGGGTGCATGGGGTATATTAATTTGATGTACTGACGAGAATATAGCCTTGCAAAACTCAGGCACTACAGCTGCAAGAAAGCTGCTACTGTCCTCATATATACTACTAATTGTCCACAAACGGTTGGAGAAAAAGAATATTCTGAGTACTTGGACAAGGCATGGCATTTGGAAGCATATCAGAAAGGATTTTTTCCTCCGATAGTCAAAGTAGTTCTGTGTCCAGAGCTAGAATCCTTTAAAAGGATACACACAGCTGGAATTGGGAATTAGTGTGCCCTTTTTGGTATCCCAGGCATCCTCTGAATGTTGGTATGCAGGGAAGTTTCAATTCCTCCTCCTTCTATTTCGGGCAATTTTCTTTCTGTGTAGACTCCCCAGGAAGGGCTGTGACAGAAGCTAACCTTCAAGGAAATTAATGGAGAAAAAAGATCAATGTTTCTCCCTTCCTTGCTCTAGTAAGTGCCCCAGTCAGGCAACAAGTCACCTCAAGGAATTTGGAAAGAAATTGTGTCTTAGCAAGATGATCTTTATGCATGAAGGATTCCCAGTCTTGCTTTGTGTTCTGTCCTTTTGTAATGGGCAGAGGCATATGGAGTCATGACTTATCTTTCTCCTCTTGACCATCATCCTGGAGATAGGCAAGTACTATCAATCAGGTCCCTGGTCAGGAAGAGTAACTGTGTTTCTCAAGGCCTTCCTCACTGCACAGAGGCCACGAACAATCCATTCCTAAGACTGGGAAGCAAAATGTGTAAATTTGGTGGCTTTTTTCTTTTTTTTTTAGCTCCTTGTGACTACTTTTTATATCATGTTATTCAGTAATAACTAAATAGAAGTCCTGCTGATGACTTCTATATAGAATGTAGATTAACAGTCTATGGCTGATGTGGATAATTATATTTCAGTAGGAAATAGCCATTATCTGATGCTCTAGAGAATAGAAATCTTTGTCCATACATTTTCACTACTGAGGATTATGTATGTCAGGTTTCCTGCGAAAAGATGCTATAGATGAGGTTGCCCACATTCCTCTAAATTTTGAAGTAGTTTTTGTTTGTTAAAAATGTGTTAGGCAGCCTCTCAGTCAGATAGGACAAGGGCAGAACAGATCTATTTGTTTTAATAATCAATAGATCCAAAACTGACCTACATACAATTTGTAGCTATTATATTGGGAACTTTTGTCTGTGCCTTGGTTGACATATGGCTTTTTTATACATTCCTACTAGAAAAAAACTCTGGGCTTGTTGATATTCTGCAGACTATTACTTATTTTCAGGAATACTTCACATGCAGTTAATGTCCCTGAACGATTAGCTGTGAGAAGCGTGTGGACACAGGACAAGTTTGAACAAAGTACAGTATTTGTTACCTTTGGCATCAAAGCAGGGGGTTTATTTGCTGGATACTTTTGTGAGGTCATGCAATGCTCAAAATAAACTCTCCCTACAGGATTAAATATAACTTTTAATTGTTATGTAGCTGATATAATATCCTAATCAACATCTTATCTTGGGTTTATAGAAACGTTATTATAAACACGCAGCTTTAACCTTCATTAATTTCAAGGACTCTGTCATTATCCCATTTTCCAGGGTGAGGTGATTTCTAATTACTGAGCATTCTGGTGCTTAATTTCATGTGATAAGCCTGAAACTAATAGATAAATGGCCTCACTGCATTCTGAGGACAAAATCATTTGTAGAAAGTAGAAAAGATGGAGAAAAGACATTTGAAAGAAAAATCTACAGATGGTACCTAGAAACATACATTTCATGTAGCAAAATATCATTTAAACAAGGCTCACCTACAATTTACTATTAGGCCACCAAGAAGTTTCTTCTGTGTGATTTTTTTTAGCACTGTGCTAAAAAAACTCCACCAAAGGAGGTGATCATTTCATCATTTTAGCCAAACATCTAAACACAAGGCACACTGCACTAATAGGAGGTTCATTATTCATTGGGGTATTTTCTTTGTACCCCTGACTGTTTGCTTGTAAGAAGGCATGTGGATTATAATTTCAAAATGCCATTTCTTTCTCTGTAATAGTACTGTACGTGTTAATGTAAGCTACTGACACAGTCCCACAATGAATACTTGCTTTTTTGCAACTGATGTGAAACTTCTTTACTACCCTTTTTATTGCATTATTTTGCTAGGGTGTTTTAAGTACATGCTAAGTGGCTTACCTACCCTGAAAAGATTAGGCAGGGGTAAAGATACCTAAAGATACCTATTAATGGGCTGTCAGTGATGAGATGGGTGAGACCTTTGAAGTAAGCCTTTGTCTTATTGAAAACACATACCAACTCTTATTTTTTTTCTATAACCAACAAGATCTTTTGAAGATGTATTTTTTGCAAGTTCCATTTTGCAGCACTTGCATAACCAAAAATGGACTCTGTCAAATCAGTGTTTGTGTAACCCAAGTCTATCTAATTCCCATCCACCACTGCCATTACAAAGGCAGCCAACTGTCATGTACTTAGCTCATGCAGTACTTGTTACTACCAAGTATAGATTTTCATCAATGAAAAATAAAGCCAGATGAAGAACAATCAAGGCTTTTTGTGGCAGTTAAAAAACTCTCCCTTTTTCTTTACACTCTGCCCATGAGCAGCTATGTTTGAAACAGCTGGTGAGCCCCAGCTTAAAGAGTCTTGGGGACTATTTATGTCATTGCTTTTCATGTTAACCCTTCAGCAATAGGACTAAATTGCAAAGTTGGGGATGCCAAATTAAGAGTAAATTCCTGTTCTGACCTGATATCTCTACGGATGTCAGCCCTTACAAAACTGCACTCTTACCTGATCCACTCCTCAAGTGCCTTGTAATCAAGAGTGTCATTGATCTCTGTCCCACCTCAACACCTACTGTGTGACATTGCAGAATGTGGAATCTATAGTGCCATGGCTCAATGGGGGTCAAAAGGACAGACACACACATAAGAAAAGATGAAACAAAGGATTTTGAGCTATGTATTACACACTCTGTTGTATGTGAAGTTAACATAAAAATAATACAGTCTTACAGGAAAATCCTCTGACAATGCATCAGGCTGAACAGTCTCTTTACAAGGGACTCTGGTTTTGTAAGTCAGGTTTTGTCTATGTATTCATCTGGTGTCTTTCTTAACTGTATCTTTATGAAGATGGTTTCATAGTACATTGCAATGGAATTCTGTAGGTACCTTAGAATTAGCAGAACATCAGCAAGGAGCCTCTTCTAGTATGTATAAAAGAAACTCTAATTCCAGAAACACCAGTTTAGCGTTTAGGAACTCCTGGAAGATATACCAACATTTTACCAGCTGATAAAAAAATACCAGCTGGAAAAAGTCCATAGGTGTGGTAGGTGTACATATCCTTGAACTGTCTAGATGAATTGAAAACACTTTGAATTCCTTTAGTAAGGAGAATAATGCACCCCTTCTGAAAAAGAAAAATCCTTCAATACAAATATTCTTATCCTTTCTCTCCTGTTGTCACATCATAGGAAGAGAGAACAGAAACTGAAGGCACAGTTCTTAAACTCACACAAAGAGTTCTGGTTTTGTTCCTACCCAGCTACCAAACGTTTCCTGGATTTTCTATTAGTGGTGTAGGGCACGGACTTTGTGATCAAGATCAGATGTTTTGCTTCCGAGAGAGAGGGGCTTGTTATTTCCTGACAGCTAGCAGAGTTACTGCTGTAGCTAGAGGGGCTGAAAGAGAGACAGATTAATTCCTGTGTCTGTCCCATGATATTTCAGGTGTCTATACAGGAACCTGCAGTTCATTACAGAAAAAAACCCACCATGGAACTTGAAGTTATGCGAGTCCTAAATGCTCAAAAATAACTTGTCTAGCAAATTATGTAATGTTAACAGTGTGTTGATAATAGTCTCCCACTGATGTCTAACCTGTGCCAACAAAGAACAGGAATGCTAGCAATTGATAGTTATGTGAGCTGTTCCTTTAGCTCGGATGTTGACAGCCAAATGTTTTTTGTTGCTGAAAGTCAAGTAGGTGATTCCTGTCGAGCCTGATACAGGTATGCATACAGCCAGCAGCTGCTCACTGTACTAGATTTAGACACGATTTTACGTGCTGTACTCCTTGCATATATGCAATTAATGTTACAGAAATGCAGACCCCTCACAGCAGCATGCAAGACCCTTTCCTACATTGGGGCCATGCTCAGTACGGGAGAGTGGGGTGTATATGTGCGTCAGCAGAATCTTGAGCATGACTTGGATTTGCTGTTAATCATTCATCTTTGCATTGAATCTTAAAAAGGAGTTAGACTCTACAATGCCTTGTGTTTGGGTAGTGGGCCCTTGCATTAGCATTCAGAGCCTATGCAGGTTGTCTAGGCTTTCTAGACAGTGCAAGGTTACAGAAAAGATGTGCCCGTGCTATGTATCTCAGAGAGATGTGAGCATGAGCTGAGTACTGCAGTAACATGGTATTTGGCTGACTGTCTAAAGGAATTCAACACAGCCAACATGCTAAAGAAGAAGTCCCCTGAAATAAGGCTGGCCAGTGCATAGTTACTGAGAGCTATCCAAAGTACAGGAGATGCTGAGTTTAGTCATGTCGAAGCTACTCCTCAGGGAAGTGCCCCCTTCCATTGACGAACCTGGAGGTGATCTCCAGAGGGCTGAGATGATTTCACTCATTTTTTTGTAAAGCATAGCTGCCACAGGAAGAAGACATGTTAGGGAACTATCCCTCTCCTACTCACCTCTTTAGAGTATCTCAATAAGTAAATCACTCAGGCACAGAAAACACAGAATCATTTTCATTTTCTGCCTTAGGTTTTTAAAACCTGCATTGTTCCCCACATTTTAAACACAAGCAGCTAGGGTCAATGTTGAAAAAATTACCAAATAACACCCCCCCCTCCATGTTTTACTTAAAAATTATTATACAAATAAATGGGCCAGAGGGACACTGCAGGCAAAGTAGTGTTTAGTGGTTCTGGCAGATTTATCGATGGATCGCACAGTAGTTGGATGAGAGCTCTGTTTATTGACTCTGTGTTGTAATAAGGAGCCATAGATTCAGTAGCACATCTGTCCTGTTAAATAAAAAAATGCATTGCTTCTGAAAATGTGTTATTCTCTATCTCCATATATATAGGAAGCAAGTTCTGTATCTGTATTTCAGATATGATAGAAGTGATTTCTGTATATAATGCTTTTAACATGCACATATCAGCATGCACAAGCACGTGCAGACAGATAGTAAAGTGCTTAAGGATGTTTTCAAATAAGAGGCATGTTACTAATATATTGCTAGTAAAGACTTTGTCTCCTAATGTCATTTGTACAATGCTCATATTTAAGCCATGTCTTTACTTTTCCACTGTGATTAAACTAGGTGGCTATTTAACTACAGAATGGCACAGTGTTAATGCTCAGCGCTATTTATTAACAAAACATGCATATGCATGTTTAGCTGTAAGTGCTGAAGTACCGCATTTAATTCTTGTGATGTGCAACCCAGAGTTTGATCAGAGCTAAAATCTTGAATGAGGACTCTGATTTTGATTAGTGGCACTTACACACTGAGGCAGAGACATTTCATATTACGTGATCTACATTTTAACTCCATTTGGCATAAAAGCAGAATCTTTTTTCCTTGAATAAAAAACTGTAAATCAGATAAGAATTGATTATATTTGTTGGTTTAATGAGGTAAGATAGTGGATTTCTGACTAATGCATTGGAAAGTATTTATATAATAGAGAGTCCTGCCATCATAAATCACTTTGTGGTGAATGCAACAATTTTTTATTGGAGGTCACCAGGTTAGCAGCAAAATCAATTCAAATCAAATCACACAGCTGCTGTGTACATCAGAAGGCTGCAAAGGAATTAATACACTTACAAATTTGCTCACCATGCATGCCTAAATTAAAGATTAACAGTTTGCATGAAGATGAAGATGTCTTGCGTTACAGCCAGTTAATATGTTTTTATGCCAGGCAGCCCACGTACCTGTTCAATAGAGACTGGCTGGAGTTGACATGTGAAAAAGCAAACTGTGTCCTGTCAGCTAAAGAATACATTGATAGTGTTTTCCGCTGTAGAGACCAGGATCCAGTTTTGAAAATGTGATGAATTGCTCTCACAGTTAAATTACTTCTTTTGGCAAGAAAATTTTAGTTCTGAACTTTTAAACATTTTTTCATGTTGTCTACATTAATACCCATGGAGCAAAATTGCTGCAGTGGGTGTTGTTGAAGCCATTTCTGCTTCCTCTATAGCTCAAGTTCGGAGTCTGCTATCTCATAATTATGTTTAATGAGCAAATTCTAATATACAAGAATAATTTCCTTCTTTTGTTTTGACAGAACCTGTGCTCAGAAATGTAGAATGATGGGTCTTAAACTTCTTATTTTCAATAAAAACATTGGCAGTTCTCTGAAACTGAAAACTCCTATGTAGTTATGAGGCAAAAACTAAAAGAGCCTGTTTCTTCTGATATCCTTTTTTCCTTTGGGAAAAATAAATGGACATTTACTATTCGGTCCGTCCAAGGAAAAGGATCATCATGTATGTTTGCCTTTTCTTCCCTCCTTTATCTTCTTTCAGGTGGTAGTAATTGATGCAAATTCTCAAACAAGCAGGTTTCTTGGAAGATTTTAGTGCTTCTGGCTTGGAATTACTTGAAGTTTCTTGTGCCTGCCTGGACTCAGGACTCCAGAAGAGATGATCCCATTAGAAAACTAGCAAGATAGAAGAGCGAAAGACCTGTGGTACCGATTTATATCCTCCGGAATCTTATGGTTAGCTTATACATCAAAGTATTGGTGAACGACAAAGGACATAGGACACAGAAGGGGAAACCTCTGAGCAAAACATCAATAGAAAAGTTAAAAGCACCATCTCTTCAGCAGCAGAAATACCACTTAGTGTGATACTCTAATGGAGAAGACTTCCTCTAATATTTATGAGCATCTGTTATGCAGAGGATGCCCCTAGGTTCCAAGATGTGCAAGAGGGAGTCAATTTATGCTGTGTGTCCTATTTACCACCATGACACAGTTTATCAGTGTTAAGGGTGAAAACTCCATCTTGATTGTGCCGAGTTCAACAACGAATGTGGCTGCGTTATCCATATTGATGAACACTGGAACAAAATTAAACCCCTGACCATTTCCATGCTGTTTTTCATAAACTTGTTTAAAATGAAAGTAAAGGGGTATTGTTACAAAGGCTACATACTGAAAGCAACCTAATACGTGATGCATTATTTGACAGAGAGAAACCTGAGGAAAGAGCCAATCTTTTCAAGCTGCTTCATACTAAACCTTCAGTGTCTTCTGGAACATGCAAGTGGTTTGCGGCTCTGCAGTGCCACAGACATAGCTTGGCATACTTCTGCTGCCACTGCTGAAGATAAGTCAATGGCTTCCAGTATGTATATTGTCACAACTTAATTGCTGGTTCATATATCAGTAATACTGTAGACCTTCTAAACTAAATACTTGGTTAACAAAAAGGTCTCTGAGCAGGTATCGTTCTGAAGTGCTCTGTTCAAAGTATGAGCTGTAAGCTAAATGACAGGAATAATTATAATGTCAAATAGATTAACAGTCAGTCAGTTCCTGGCCATAGAACTACAGGATGCATTTAACAAGTCAGTGACCTAAATTTAAGAGCACAAACTTCTGTCGAATGGACTAAATTTAAAGTCTTTCCCCAGGTTCTGCAATTATATAAATGTAATTAAACACCAGAGTAGTCACTTGGGGAATTAAATAAGGCAAGAACTCAGTCCACTTTTTCCTTACTCTTATTTATGAGTTGAGCTTCAAGGGACATTGGGAAAAAAAATCCGCTCTTTATTTACACCTGTGTAGCTCCATTTGGCCCTAAGCCTGAAATGCCATGTACAAAACGGAACCACTTTTCATTGGGCTGTGGCCCCCTGAGCACAGTAATACAATAAAATGGGAAGAAGCAATATAAAAGTAGATGAAGAAAATCTTAAACCCATTCCTGAGATCTACAGACTTGCAAGAATTAAACAAAATCATTTTCATGTGTGCTAGATCCTTCCTTACATTTCATACCACAGGAGACACATGCTGCCATGTATTAATGCCATAAATAATTTGAGTCAAAATAGATCAGGCTAATTTTCAAACTTCTGAGGTATCTAGTAAAAATGTAAATGAACTCTTCCTTTCAGAAGCTAAAAATTGATTATATAATTATATATTACAAATAATAAATTTATACATATTATATACTTTTATATCTAAACATAAATTATAAATTTATATATTATAAATTATATATTATAAGTTATGTAATGAGGCACCTAAACAAGGTTTCAGCACCAACATATGATAAATGTGGATCTGTTTCACCTTAAGCAATTACAATGGGTGTACCATTTACTCCAATTATTGTTTACCCCTAAACTCCTCCTTTGCTTGCAAGTTGTGATGTTCTGAAAGCTGAGAGAAAACTATACTTAGAAATATGCTGTTAAAAATACTATAACACAGGAATAAGCCAGAGGCCTACTGGGAGCTGACTAATGGAGTGTTTCCTTGCATATGTGAATACCTAATGCGGTGCAGACTGAAATCTAACTATTGTACATCATACCAACAAAAAGCTGGTTCTTAATGCTAGAATTAACTTGACGTATGTGAAACATTCATAACTTGCAATCTTCTTTTTCATGTTTTGCTGGAAAAGCCACGCCTGATGTTTTCTGCTGTAACACATTAAATATCATGTAACTGAACTTCATTCTGCAAAGTGGGTAGGCAGTATTTCCTGTGCTAAATTTACCTCTAACAGAGAAGTTACTCAGACTGAACCAATACAACTCATCATATGATGCATTATTCACAGTAGTGGATTTATCCTTAATCCCATCAGCTTTCTCTCCAAAGAAACGGGATGGTCCTTTTGAGGAAAACTAATCTTAAAGATGTTCATAAAAACTATGCTAGTAATTGCCGTGAAAAGTATTGATTGAACGTTTGGTAAATTTTTCCTTCAAAACTGGGTCTAATTTTTCTTACCTTCACATAACACAGTTCTCTCAGGTTTATTTTGGCCTATTTAATCCTGTTTAGTCTTTCTATTACCAATTTTCAAAATGGAAGTTATGGAAACAGGTAATAATTTTGCTTTTCCTCAATGTGCAAAGCACTGCAAAACACAGAGTACAAAACATGCCAAGTTTTGCAGGGTGCAAAACACTATTAAATCCCACAATCTTTCTCTATTAAAGCTATGAGACCTTTTGCTGCATGAAGACTTTTCGTTTTTCTCAGTGTGGATTATCAATCCTTTTGCAATGAGTCACCACTTACCACACTTTAATTAGAGATTATTGCTATTTCCAAGTTATATGGGTAAGGTTACAGGTAATAAGATTCAAAATATTGTTACTACTAATGACATTATGACATAACAGTCTAGGAAATATGATTTTAAATATATAGCTAGGATTTAATAAAGCTGAAACAGTTTGAATGGTGATATTGCCTATGATATAAAATTAAGATCTCAAAGACTCAGCCAGTGGCAGCATGCCCACCACACCAGATAATTCACAAAGACAGAATACTTGAAAAAAATCTTGTATTCCAGATAGGGCAAATTCATAAATACCCTAGATACAAGGGAAGTCACAGGAAAAAAAATGGCCATTGTCACCAGTAAAGGGAAGCCGGCGGCTGGCATGGGGCACCTTTCTGGCAAACCTGTTCCCTCAGCTTGAGATGCTAGGCCCTGACAGCCGAGTCATTTGGGGCTTTTATCAAAATGGATCCTGCTCCCTAGTCCTGCTCAGTTCAGTGTCTTTGTACAAGTCTGTAATGATGCTTGTGGTGTTTGGGATGTAGGTGACTGAGCAAAGTCAGGTACCCAGGTATGTACCATCCTCTGACAAATTAAAGACTGATGGTTGGTATGACCAACAAAGGCAATATAGAAATGCCTGGGTTTTGGAAGCTGGGTATTGGCCAGGAATTATGATAAAGTTTTAGGAGTGACAGAAAACTTGCCTACCAAAAAATTCAGTGCGACCTGGAAAATGATGTTTCTAGAATAAAACATTTCAGAGAGAGGTATCAGTGGAAAAGTTAGATAAAAAAAGCTATCTGTCCCATTGGAGGAGAAAGTGTATTTCTTATGTATAATCTTCATAAAATTAGCAAGTCTGAACATTTCAAAAGGAGCTAGGGAATGCTGAAAGTCACTTCAGTCTCCTGAGGACAACAGTAAATGTAAATTCTGATGCCGCTTTTCAGAATAAGAAGCATACTTAGAGTTGGGCGTAGATAGCCAAGATTGTGTGGCATAAAAACAGGTACTGGCAGACAGGTACAGGTCACCAGGATTTTGATTCAGATACCAGAAAGCGAGAGATCAGATAAACAGTTCCCCCAAGTTAGTCAGCGTCCCCATCATTGCTGTCGTTTCTGTTTTATAATTGTTCTCCTTTCCAAAATAACTCTCATTAATTTTTGACCTATCCCCATGTTGCTTCTTTGACTATGTCGCTGCCCTTTCTAGTTTTCTTAAAAACTAAGTAGGCTGCACTGCCGTGTATTTAGAAGTAATCACCACAGCTTTATCTTTTCAGGCTCAAAAGGTTTTGCCTATCTTTATACCTGTAGCATGACTCATTGCTGAGGCGAGCAGCTCCGGTGCCGGCACGACCGGGTGGGGGGGTTCCTGAGGCGGGAACGCCTCAGGGGAGCGGAGAGAGACCCGCTGGCAGCGACCGCGGCTGAGGAGACCTGGGCGGGGCCGGGAGCGACGGCGGGAGATTTAAAGGCGGTGTAACCGACACCTGTGCTCGGCCGCCGAGGCGAGCAGCTCCAGTGCCGGTGGGCAGTGGAGCGCTCTAGCGCGGGGGGGGATCCTGAACCGGGGAAGCCTCAGGAGAGAGCAGCCGGGAGCCCGCAGCCCCCGCGACAGCGGCTGAGGAGACCCGGGTGGGGCCAGGAACGACGGCGGCCAAGCGCCCCCCACACGTATAAAAGAAGCCCCTGAGGAGCGCTAGCGACCGGGGCGAGCAAACAGGCTGTGGTGCGGCAGTTTGAGCGGGAAGGGCTTTGTGACTCTGCTGGCTCGACTGGAGAGCAATGGTATCCACCCGGCAGAAAGCCATGGCCTCTCTAAGCTCTGCACCCACCATGACTGATGCAGGTTCCCAGTCAGAGCTGTGGCGGGAACATGCTGCCACCCAGGTGTCAGGCTGCAGGGTTGGCCCTGCTCCTGTGCCAGTACCAGACAGCAGTAGTGAGTGCACCTGTGGGAGGCCTGCCCAGGTGGAGGAACTCCTCTGCTTAGTGAGAGAGCTCCGGGAGGAGGTGAGTAGGTTGAGGAGTATCAGGGAGCCTGAGAGAGAGAGACCACTGGAACTGTACCCTACCTTCCCTGGGATAGGCCTGTGAGGCAGAGAGGATGCATGATACAGGGGATTCCCTATCCTCCCTCCACCCAGCAAAACATGGTGACTTAAGGGATAGGGGAGAATGGTGATGAGTTTCTGCCCGGTGCAGCAGGCATGTCTCCTCTGTGACTACCCCACCTTCCCAGGTGTCCTTGCATAATAGGTACAAGGCTCTGCACATAGAAATGAACAATGATGAGGATGATGGTTTATCTAGGTTGGAGGTCTTGCCAAAGTTAAGTTGGCCTATGCACTGTGTCAAAAACACTTCCATAAAGAGAAAAAAAAAAAGAGTTATTGTCATAGGAGACTCTCTCCTGAGGGGAATAGAAGGTCCAATATGCTGACAAGACCCACTTCTTAGGGAAGTCTGCTGCCTCCCTGGGGCCCAGGTTAAAGATGTGACAAGGAAACTGCCTGCCCTGGTATGGCCCTTGGGTTATTATCTATTATTGATTTTTTTATCTAGGCAGTGTTGAAGTTGCGATAAGAAGTCCAAGGGCAATCAAGAGAGACTTCAGGGCCTTGGGACAACTGGTTAAGGGATCAGGAGCACAAACAGTGTTCTCCTCTATCCTTCCAGTTGCAGGGAATGATGAGGGGAGAAACAAGAAGACCCAGCAGATCAATAACTGACTCCAAGACTGGTGTCACTGGAAAAATGTTGGATTTTTTGATCATGGGTCGGTCTACACAACACCAGGCCTGCTGGTGACAGATAGGGTACAGCTGTCTCAAAGGGGGAAAAGGATATTTGCACAGGAGTTAGCAGGGCCCATTGAAAGAGCTTTAAACTAGATTTGAAGGGAGAAAGGGATAAAACCAGGCTTGCTAGAGATAAGCCTGGGGGCGGCACACCAATGTTTGAGGGATGGTATGCTAGTGAGGTCCTTCGGTCTGCTCCACAATGTGCTGAGTACACTGGAGCACATTTGAAATGTCCCTGTACTAATGCACACAGCACCCTAGCCATCTCAATGGAGGAAGGGGATGGAGATCCACATGGCAGCAAAGATGAAAGGGTTGTTCAAGTGGAAGCACCTGAAGACAGTCATATAGGAATTAGGTCTTCTCCCCCAAAAAAGGTGGCAGGATCAATAGCCCAACCAAAGCGCATCTACACCAATGCACACAGCATGGGCAATAAACAGGAGGGGTTGGAAGCCATTGTGCAGCTGGAGAACTATGATATAGTTGCAGTCACGGAAACACAGTGGGATGACTCACAGAACTGGAGGGCTGTAATGGATGGCTATAAACTCTTCAGAAGGGATACGCAAGGAAGCAGAGGCAGTGCGATAGCCCTGTGTGTTGGGGAGTGTTTTGACTGTCTAGAGCTTGGTGATGGTGATGAAAGGGTCGACTGTTTATGGGTAAGACTTGGGGGAAAGGCCAGCAAGGCAGATATCATGGTGGGAGTCTGTTATAGACCACCCAACCAGGATGAAGAGGCAGATGAAATATTCTATAAGCAGCTGGAAGAAGTCTCACCATCACTGGGGGACTTCAACTTACCAGATGGCTGCTGGAAATACAACAGAGATGAAACAGTCTAGGTGGTTCCTGGAGTGTGTGGAAGAAAACTTCCTGACACAGCTGGTGAGTGAGCCAACTAGGGAAGGCACCCCACCGGACCTGTTTGTGAACAGAGAAGGACTTGTGGGTCATGTGATGGTTGGAGGCTGTCTTGGGCGTAGTGATCATGAAATGATAGAGTTTTCAATTCTCAGAGAACAAAGGAGGGGGGTTACCAGAGCTGGACTTCTGGAGGGGAGACTTTGGCCTATTTAGCTGTTCCCAGGGCTCAGTATTGGGCCAGTTCTGTTTAATACCTTTAACAATCATCTGGATGAGGAGATTAGCGCACCCTCAGTAAGTTTGCAGATGACACCAAGTTGGGCGGGAGTGTTGATCTGCTTGAGGGTAGGAAGGCTCTACAGAGGGATCTGGATAGGCTGGATCGATGGGCCAAGGCCAATTGTATGAGGTTCAACAAGGCCAAGTGCCGGGTCCTGCACTTTGGTCACAACAACCCCATGCAACATTACAGGTTTGGGGAAGAGTGGATGGAAAGCTGCCTGGCGGAAAAGGACCTGGGGGTGTTGGTCGACAGCTGGCTGAATATGAGTCAGCAGTGTGCCCAGGTGGCCACGAAGGCCAATAGCATCCTGGGTTGTATATATAGTATATACATATATATATACACACATATATACATATATATATATATAGTANTAGGACAAGAGGAAATGGCCTCAAGTTGCACCAGGGGAGGTTTAGATTGGATATTATGAAAAATTTCTTCAATAAAAGTGTTGTCAAGCATTAGAAGGGGCTGCCCAGGGAAGCGGTTGAGTCGCCACCCCTGGAGGTATTTAAAAGATGTGTAGATGTGGTGCTTTGGAACATGGTTTAGTGGTGGACTTGGCAGTATTAGGTTTATGGTTGGACTTGATGATCTCAAAGGTCTTTTCCAACCTAAATGATTCTATGGTTCTATGATGTTGGTCAGTTTTTTAACTTCAGAGACTGATAAATATATTTATGTACTGCTAGTTCATTTTTGGGACAGTCATCTGAGCACCTTTCTCACCCTCCCCTTTTTTCCTAGTTTAGTCTAAAATAAGTCTCTGGGTGTTTACCACATAAGAAAATGGCAAGTCGCTTACAAAAACTGTTACGTGACTTCACACTACATCCCAGGTGAACTCTCATAGAAGGACAGAGGGTGGTAGAGGGATTACTCTGGGATGTTTGTTCTTTCCTAACAGCTAGAAAATTCTTATGTTTGTATTCTGTTTTGATCTCCTGAGTCAGTTCCTTTTCATGCTGATGGATAGTCAATGAATGTGTCAGTGTGATACCATGGAGCGTATTCTCAGTTAGTATTACAGGAGTTACACACATTCACAGAGAGAGTAATATTCCCTTGTGACACAAACATTTAGATGCAAGTCCTTGAATAGAGGATAGTGTAAGAAGCATTTTAAATTGACTATGTCATTCTTGTTAATATTTTATTAGAGTATTCTGCCAGCACAACTTTTGTGTTTTGCGGTAAAGAGGCATGGGCCTTGAGCTGTACAGACAGACAGGCTGAGAGCTGGGCTGTATGATCTCTGGACAAATGCCATCGAAGATGGTGCCTGTTGTGTGCAGACCAGCTGAATGAACCCAGCGCTGGCAATCCTCACGCAACCATCAGCATTCAGTGCCAGGGCTGTTACTCCCTGCAAAACAGTCCTAAAGAACAGGCAAGGGGCAGTATTTATCTATATGAAAGATGTAAAGATCCTGCACATTTGCAGAAGACTTTGCATATTGACTGTTCCAGATCAAGTCATTTTGGCAACAGAGAACCTTAAGTTATTGTTTGAAATGCAAATAATGCAGCTCTCATCACATGGTGGTTTTGTCCTCCCCTCCCTACAACAAGGAGGAGCACCAATCAGGGCAAGAGCTGCTGAGGAGCCTAACGATTATGTGCCCCAGCTGTGGAAACTCATTACCTGCCCAGTTGTGGGAGATCAGGCAATTAGGAGGGGCTCTTACAAAAGGCCCAGGAGGTAAGAGGTGTAGCTTTCTGAGGGGGAGTGTGGTATGATTTGATCAGAGGAGAGACAAGGATGAACAGGACCTCTCATAATGTGGAAGGTATGTGTTTTTTATTGGTCTGGTCATTAACTTTTGTTAAAGTTCATGGAAAGGGGTGTCATGGGTTGCTATGGGGTTGCAATGATTGCTCTCTGCTGTGGGCACTGGAGCCTCTCAAGTGGGCTGTGCTGGGTACAGCCCTGCAGTACTGCAGTGCAGGGGCTTTCACAGCTACTAGGCAGCCTGGGCTGGGGGGACAGCAAGTCAGGGTCTTTTGGGGATGTCTGTGTTGGTATGGTCTTACTTCTCTGTGGTGCTATCAGCTTCCCCATGGGCCAAAGCAGGATTTTTGGTTTTGTGCTGAAGCTGTGGCCTCCTTCTTGCTCCAACACATCTCTTAATAGCACATGGCTATGTCAGAAGTGTACTATCTGTGTATGAGATCTCAAATCTATTGAGAGGATGACATTCATTTACATGTTTGAACAGTCTAGTTGGTTCTCCCTCTGCTCCCCAGTTAACATAGGCTTCTTGTATCTCTTCTAGTAATGGGGCAGCCTGCCATCTCTTTTTCCAAAATACCAGTGGTCCCTGAAGTACATACTCACTATATGTGTTAAATATATTTTAAGAAAGTGACTGAAAGCACTCTTTTTTTTCTTTTAATATATCTGCAGTACTATGTAATATCCTGGTATATCTGCCTAAGTTGGATTTGGCATCTTCAACTTTAATACTGGAATGCTTGGGCCATTGTGAAGGCAAGAGATGAAATGCTTACGAATGCTAGTCAGGTCTTTCAGATGAACCTAAAATAAAAGCAACCTTATGCATTCACAGGCCGACCTTCCCTGCTGTAGGGGCACAGGACTCTGGGCTACTTCAAGAATTACTTTGCCCTGGTTTCTTTATTAGTGTCATCTCAGTTTCTATCACGTAAACTTGTACAGTTATATTAATATCTTTTCTTAGAGAGACTTCCATACCTAAACAACAACAAAAAGAAGTTCTTGAGAAAGGATAAAGTTCATGATGTTAAACAACTATTGACCTCTTAGATACTCTTTTTTTTTTTTAAGCTCTTCTTACTATTTCAGATAATTCTGAGGCGGCTTTGGTCTGTCTTGATTACTTTTGCAGCTGACTTCTAAATTACTCTGTATAAAATGCATGTTTGTTTCACCAGCATAAAACCACTGAATTGAATCTGTTTCAATTGAGTAACACCATATCTATTTTTTGCCTGTCCCTTCCTTTTAGGTACATATCTATAATTAAGGCCCATATTTGTAAGGTATTTGTGGGAGGAGAGGAAAAAAGGAAATGAAAACTAGCCTCTGTAAGCCTAGACAAAATGAGATTTTGGTATTAGTAGCAGGGAAGACATAATATTTTGTATGATGTCTGTGAAAATATTTTTCTTTCCAAAAAAAGTTGATGTTACAATATTTTAAAATACAATGTAACTGTAGTGGGCTTAGCTGTTGAAAGGTGTACAATGGGGGGGAAGGGATTAATGCAAAAATTTACAGCAAGCTTTTAGTACAGCCTTGAAGTGTTTGGGCCCTCAGTTTTGTAATGCCACTTCACATCCCATAAAGGCTTACTACCTTTTTTGTAAATACATGTTGGGGAATTTTCAAGTCAGACTTGCAAATCAGTTCAAAAGATGTTGGGGAGGACCCTTTAAGATTTGGGCTGCTCAGGCTCACAGCCTCTCAAATTTAACAGGTCTCACTGAAAGCAGCTTGGTTTCCCCGTGGTTAGATGCTGTTACAAACTCCACTTTGTGCTCAGTCTCAGACCTATGCACAGTTGGGATGAGGCCTCGGGTTTGATATAGCAAAATGAATCTTTGTCTAAAGAAAACATTTCTCCCTTTTTGGATACATTCTTGAGAGCCAGAATATGAAGTATTGACTGAACTGAACCAATTATGGGTGGTAATAAAGTGTTCTAAATCCCTGCCTGGGAAAGCTGCTAAAAGAAACTTTTCCATCTCCTGACCCCTCCCTCCCTTTCTCCTGGTGAGAGGAGATGGTTCAGGTAGACTGCAGCAGGCTGTTTTTCTCTGGAAGAGAAATACTTTACTGATGGGAACTGACAGCTCTTTGACCGCATTGCCTAAACCATACCTGTAACAGAGAAAGGCATATCATGTAACTTTGTTTCCCATCTTAAATAAGGTTGAACCTAAAGGTTTTCCTTAATTGCCCAGTGGAACAGAAAACAATTATTTCTATTGCACAAGGGAGATATACTTCCTTGTCAGCCTGTGAATTTGGCTAGAAACTCATGCATTTGTGTTTGTCAATGGCTTAATATAAAAAATAAATGCACACAATGCCATACAGAAAGTCTATCATGAGAGTGCTCTCCTGTGACATACAGTCTAAAAGCTATAGTAACTGAAAATTTAATGTCCATTATAGTGTAGAAGACTCGCTTTCAATTAAACCAGGTATAGCACTTAATGAAAAGTTTAAAGGAGAACAGTTTTCTTCATGACTTTTCTGCAAATGTGTATGGACTACTTTGCAGACTTATTGGTGGGAGCTGGTAGAAGCTTATGTTTGTTCCAAAATCTTTTCCAAGCATGCTTGCTGCATGGTTTTTTTTCTTTCAGTTGCTTTATCTTCAGGAAGGAAATTCTGCTCAATGATGGGATAGTTTGCTCTGCAACTTCAGCTGTTCTAAAATGTTTGTTTTACCTCATTTACATTAAAGTTTGCCCAATGAATATTTTTTTTTAGATTTTGCAAATACCAAACCAGCAAATAATAAATTATTAAAGAAGGGCAAACACATTTTAAAATGTCTAAGATGCCTGAAAAATGAAGTATGTTACATGTTGCAAAGGGTGCAGTGTGTTGTCTGACAGTACTAGGCTGGTGTCAGTACCTTTGCTTAAATGATCTAATAATAAAGATGTTAGTTCTGTAAGCATTGCACTTCAAAATGAGAGAGTGAAGCTATACAATGTACTTCTAGAGGAGGCAGTACTGAGCCTTGTATACCATGCAGAGAGTCAGAAGGTATTTTTTTGGTTGCTGGCGTGTATCCTTCTTGGTTTTGGCCAGCTTTGGAGGCCCTAGCTGCAGGTCAGAGAGGCAGGTAAAGCAAGCAAGGCTTCAAGTACGCTAGGCAGTTTATTCTTATGTGCTAATGCTGAAGGACTATGTGGTGCAGCTCTATCACCTCCCATCCTTTTATCTGCTTCAGAGCTGAAGGACTCCTCATTCAACTGTCCTGTAAGGGAAACCCTTCCAGAAGGGAACCATGGGCTTCTCTTCCAACTATGTATCTGATGCAGAAGAGCTGGGAGGAAAATACTTCAGGACTCATTAGTCTGATTAAACAGATGATCTACCTGTTCCAGGGTTCGCAATAAACAGGGATAACCTAGAGATCATTCTAAAAACAAATTCCTGATGTAATTTGGATTGTAATGTACAAATGGGAATCTTTCAGCTTATTACGCCTACAGAAAGGCTGGAGTAACACTGGAGTAAATGCATATTAAGCAATCTAAAATATGTATAATATGGCCACTGGATCTTGAACACCATCTTTTTTTCTTTCTTTTCCTACAGAACTGCTCTTAGCTAATGTAGCTGTAGTCAGAATCCTCAGCAGGAGTAAATCCAGCTGTCTTTTCCTCGATGACAGGATAGTAGCTAACTCTTGCAGGGCTGGGTGTCAGGTGAGGTCACCTGCCAGCCCCTACATGCAACCCTTTATCAAGTGAAGGTATGAGCCTGCTTTAACTTTAAGGGAAACCTGGTATCTTGTTTGTTATTAGTTAGAAAAGAAAGAGGTAACATAGTTTCCAGTAAGGCTGGCTGCATTAAATTATGAATGAAAGCTGTTCCCGGCACAAGTATATAGCCATAGGAAGGGTTTTTAAAGATAACTGTAAGCCTATAGTACATGCATGGGATTTTTAAAATCAGTAAAGAAGGAAAAAAGCATTGTTTTTAGCCTTATTTCTGAAAACTTTTCTCTCCTGCTGTGTTTTGTCAGATATCTGACAAATATATGCTATGAAAGAGAAATCTAGAACTTAATTTTTGGCTGAATATTAAATGCCAGTTGTGTTTTCCCTTATGCCAATGTCTTAAAGAAATTCTTCCGGCACTGTCCACTCAGTTGCTCCGGGAAAGCTTCATGAAAATCAGAAATCTTTCTTAGGTAATTAAGGCAGGATTGAACTGCAGAAAAGCCTGTTTTTTACAAGGCTAGTGTCTGCTTTAGAGAGTAGGTGTGGAAGCGTTCAAAAACCAGTGCAGTGAGAGAGCTTCTACACAGGCTGAACATAAGTCTAACCAAGAAAACAGTGTTGCTGGCTGTTTGATTTCTGACCTAGATCTCAACTACTTTACCTTCAGAGACCCTTAAGCTCAGAGATCTTGCTGTATGTTATTCCAAACACCAAATTAATTCCTGATTTTTTTTTTTTCTTTTAAATATGTTTTTAGGTAGCTCTGATTAGTTAGGTTTTCTCTTCCTACTCTTGCTATGTTCCCAAGCTTTGGCATGAACCAGGAAAAAAATTCCACAGTAAGCAACAAGTAAGTGAAATTTCTAAAGAAACTGGAAACAGATTATTCTAATTTTCAAGTATATTCTCAGTTACTCATCTAGACTGAACATTCTCCGGCTCTAAGTTACAAGTTAAATCATGAGCTATCAGCCTACTGGGGGAGGAAGCATTTTTTACTTTGTTTTACCCTGAGCTACCTTGTAAAACTTCAGTCAAATGTAGCAAAAGATCTTTTGGTTTCAAAGTGATCCTATGCTTTGTCTTGAGTTCCTATGCTTTTTAAAATAGTTTCCTCTGATTTTCCAAAAATGGGAAGAGAGACACTGAGGCTGTATATCAAGTCACCGTATTCCTAGTCAAGAATTAACAGGAGTGGCTTTTCCTGTACTTGGATACTGTATGGGAGGGTGAAATGAGTGGAGGTGTGGGGGCAGGGAAAGGGTGAGGGAAGTAACAGGAGAAAGAAGAAATGAGAGAAAAGATAAGGAGTGAACTGTGAACATCCATTGCTTTGCAGCATTCTCAGACGGCATTCCACATGTTGAATTTTTTCAGGACTCATCAAGCCAGTTACACAGATGTTGAACTGTAGTTGAACTGGACTGCTCACCTCTTTGAAACACTGACACTTGTATCTAGCCGGGAAGTATCAACTAGTATGTTACCTGTGCAACTTAAATGCAACTCTGCCTGATGATGCTGATCATACACAATATTTTTTCTATAAGACTCTCCCTCTCTTCCGTGGCAGAATCGATTGCAAATAACGTTGATTAACCTTGAGGTGTGGTATGTCCAGTGCCCATGAATTTTTTAAAAAAGCTTAGTGCTTTGGGAAATTAGTGGAAGTAGACTTAAAGCTTCTAATCAAACAAGCCAAGAAAATCTCTGTTTTTCTGAGTTTAGGTGAATGCTTGTAGACATAAAAACTAGTTTAATCTGTAGCCAGGTGACCTTAACTATACACCATCAAACTCCAGTCCCTTGTGCATGTGTGTGGAAATCTGATGACAGCTGAATAAAAATAGCTGTATTTCAATATGGATGAAACAAAGTCTTCTAGGGTGGGGGAGAAATCAGTGGTTTAACCCCAGCCAGCAGCTAAGTCCCACACAGCCGCTTGCTCGCTCCCCCCTGGTGGGATGGGGGAGAGAATCAGAAGGGTAAAAGTGAGAAAACCCGTGGGTTGAGATAAAGACAGTTTAACAGGTAAAACAAAAGCCACGGACGCAATCAAAGCAAAAGAAGGAATTCATTCATTACTTCCCATGGGCAGGCAGGTGTTCAGCCATCTCCAGGAAAGCAGGGCTCCATCATGTCTAACAGTTACTTGGGAAGGCAAACACCACCACTCTGAACATCCCCCATTTCCTTCTTCCTCCAGCTTACTATGCTGAGCATGATGCCATATGGTATGGGATATCCCTTTGGTCAGTTGGGGTCAGCTGTCCCGGCTATATCCCCTCCCAACTTCTTGTGCCCGCCCCAGCCTACTTGCTGGTGGGGTGGGAAGCAGAAAAGGCCTTGACTCTGTGTAAGCACTGCTCAGCAGTAATGAAAACATCCCTGTGTTATCAACACTGTTTCCAGCACAAATCCAAAACATATCCCCAGACTAGCTACTATGGAGAAAATTAACTCTATCCCAGCCAAAACCAGCGTAAAGGTGCAGAGAAAAATACTATATTTTTTGAAAATGACAAGCTGTTCTAGCTGGAAGTTCCAGCTGAAATACTGGCCTGGAGGTGCTTGTTGACCCTGGACTATTGCACTCCAACAAGTTTAGCTTTTGCAAAACTATCATCAACAGCAAGCACTGAGAAGTGTTGGTCAGTATTAGCCACAGAGAGTAGTAAGTTCTCCAGCTAAAACCCTTGCACTTCCATTGTTGTGTTCAGTGATGGTAAGTGAAACATTTCTCTTGGAGGTAAACAGCACCCTATAAGGGGAGGGGGAAGAGGTGGAAATGGGCAAACTACTTGGCAGCCCCAAAGTCTGGGGTGTTCAAATAAAATCATCGTGTGTTTGGGGTTTTTTATCACCTCTTTTGCTGTCAGGTTTGTTCTGGTTTTTTTTATTGATGTCCACACTTGCACATCAGAATAGCGTTTAGTATGAGATTAAATGAGGAACATAGGATTAACCTTATCCCTTGTGCAAGACTGAGAAACTACTATTGATTCAGTGTATAGTGTCTGGTTGATGACATGTATTCAAACTTACATGTATATCATGTTTTTCTACATAATTTTTAGAAGAAAAGAAAAGCTGTGTTCTGTCTTTCTGCAGTGAATAATTGAAATTCTTTAAACATATGGCTAAAGACACAATCATGGGCATTTGCTAGAAGCACCTGAACCATTTTCTATTGTTTGGAAATTAGCCTACTTCTGCTTCACAAAGACTTTTTTCTGCTCACCAGACTTTAAGCATCTGAGTTTGAATTCAGACTCACTTGTTTATCTCATTCTAAGTTTTCTAACTGANAGAAACATGTTTTTCCTAATGATAAAATAAAGCTTAAGTGGTGGCGGGGGGGAATCCTGGAAGATTTTTTTCATGGTAATATTCTGAAAGGTGAGCTTTGCTCATTGAAGACTCCCAGAATTTTTTTCAGTAATCTGAAAAGCATTTCAATGTTTATTTGTGCTTGGCCTAGCAGAAAAAAATATTTGAGTATTGCATCACCTTTGAGCATGTTCTAACCTACAGAATTTTTGATAAAGTATTATTCAGAGCAAACAAAATTATGTACAATTGTACAAAAGCTTCCGCACCTAAGGAATGTGCAGGAGTCTCCCATGATTTTGGAGCTTCTATTGTAGCATTTGGAACATGTGAAGGCAATCTGGTTCCATGGATAGAAAAAGTGGGGAAAATGTGAGAAAGGAGAACCTAGACAATTTGGAACAAGCCAAAACTGGGATGGTAGAAGAAGAAAAACAAAAAAACCCAAACAAACAAAAAAACCCCAAAGCCCCCAAACCAAACTGAAACACTTGAATAAGATTAGAGAGCAGTATACAAGCAGATAGTTTATAGAGGTGGTATGTCAAAGGACTGAAGAATAAACAAGAATGAAAGTGAAAATGCTTTAAACTTGAAGCGTGTTTTTCAGAAACCTGTTTCATTCACTGAGAATGTTTTTCCACCAGTGCAGAACTAGCAAGCATTTTCAGGCAGAACACTTATTCTTATGGCATATATACATGCAGCACTCTTCGATATAGTGAAAATGAAGTATAGAGAGTATTAAAATGTTTAACACAATCATTTCCATGGATTTATATAGCATTTAGTCTTTTATAAACTAGACACATTGACAAAACTATTTCTAACAGCAGTGCTTAATATACATTGTTAACTCTTGGTGATATAATTGCAAGGGTCCAATCCTACTTATTGGGTGGGGGGGGTGGAGTCTGTTGGAGGGAATAGGATTACATTTTAACAGAGGAAAGAGTAGCTGATATGTGCCAAGGGAATCTGCAATGCAGCATAACTCTGAAAGAAAATAGTTCATAGAACATCAAATTCTAAGTAAAGTTATTCTTCAAATTTTATTTGCTCTGAAGTAAAGTCAGTTTTCAGTAGAAAGATTTTCAGTTCTATCTGCTTTTAATATACTGTTAACTTGTTGCAAATCTTGCAAAAAGCTTTTGCCTTGGAAGTTCTTTGCAATGAAAATTTTCATCCTGACTTAAGGTCTAATGTTATCAGGTGAGGAACAGCCTCCAATTTTTTTAAAGGTAAGAGTATGCCTATATACAGTAGCCTTCAAGTTAAAACCTATAATGCTTGATATCTTGCTGCTATTAATGTTGAAGAAAAACTGAAGACCAAAATGGACCCATAAATATATTTGAAAGTATCAAACTGTTGGTAACAAAGGCAGAGAACTAGAGTCAAGGTTTTTTGACTGGATGATGCTGCAACAGTAGTACCTGACTGCAGTAGAATTAAGAGGTCACCAAAGGATGCATGAGAAGTTCAAGGGGTTATGTGGGTAGGACTTTATTCTGCAGTAGTTTAAGGGATCTCATTTTTTTAACTGTAGAGAAGCTTTGCTCATAACTGAACAGAAATCAAAAGCAACAGGAAGGCTTTACCTGCAGTAGTGCTCAGCCACTTCCTTCCCCTCCCCTCCAACATGCATGCTCTCCCTTCCTCTCACCTTATGTTAGCTCTTTCGAACAGTTATTCTTCTGTTGTCCCTTTTGGCCTCCTATCAGGGATACTTTTCTTCTCTACTCACACCTGTCCCCTCTATCTCCATGCTTTTTATTCATTTATTTCTTCCACTGAGACAATCAGGAAAGCAGAGCAAGAGTTACTGTAACATGCAACTTCCTTGTGTGCTAGAAAATCAGCTGCCCTGTCTGCAGGGGATGGAAAAGGGTTTAGGCAGTGTTGCAGCAGTAGCTCTGCTGTGATGAGTGTAGAAGAGGCAGAGCATGAGGAAGTCTTATGGAGATAGAGTTCAGGTGAAGGAAAAAGTAGTTTAGTGTTGTGCACTATAGGAAAGGATCTTCCCTGACAATTTCAGTCACTGCTCAGTTGTGGAAGCAGCAGCTTCAATATTACGGAGATGGGCTTCTAGGCTTCTACAGGAAAGACATTGAGAAACTATTTTGGAGCCAGCCTGATCTTTCCATGCCCTGCTCAGAAAGCAGTTCAGCAGCCAGAATACCACTGGTTGCAATGTACAGTAAAATTTGGTTCCAGAGCACTAGTAACCTTGGAGGTTTATGACAAAGCTAAAGGAGCTGCTGTAATAAAAGGGACATTCAAGGTCAATGTGTTTTCCTTTGTTTCATTTAAAAGAAGAAAGTGCGAACGATTCCTTTCTTCAAGTTATACTGGTGGAAAATGTTACTGCTTTTAAAAAAAAAAAGTTCCTCAGACTTGCTTATGCAGATATACATGGATATTTTGCTACAGAGTCATTTTCCTTAGTAATGAGGGAAAGTTATTTAGCTATTATCAATAAATAGTGCATCTTAGAAAACTTGATGCTTTTCTTGACACTTTAGTCTCTTTCTATATCCCAGAAAGCAAATAGCATCATGATTTTTCTCAAAGTATTAGTGAGATTTACTTTAAACCCCCGCAACCAAGCTGTGTAAACAGGTGTTAAGTCCTTTAGTGATGGCTCAACTGTTACAGAGCTCTAAAGTAATGTTAATTCTTTTCTGTCAAAATGCTTTTCATCTTATGCTAGGATTATACGAGTTTTTATGCCTCACATAGGATTAAATTTTTAACGATTAAGAAGTTTTTTCAGAAAGTATTTGCACTTTTTGTAGTCAGAGTCTGTATGCAACTGGCTCATTAGGTAAAGACCATCTCCCTAATAACTGGATAGTGCAGGACACATCTTTAACTGAAGATTTTGAAGTGTGCTAGTTGTAGTTGTGGACTGCTTAAGACAGTCTCTTAAGGCATGAAAATATTGAATAATTTTGGTCTGTTGTCTTCATTTCAGTGTCTCTGTTCTACCAGATTGCTATGCATGACTTAAAATTTAAAAAAAGAGAGGAAATTTAACAGCTATTGCAATTAGTCAAATGATAGAACAGTAGCCATTCCAATGAAAATGTTAAATATTTTCTATGGTATCATAGCTTGGAAAGATTGATGCATTTTTGCTGCCCTGTGTAATAACAATAGGCATCTGTATGCTGCTGCTTCTGAGATTCAGACCCTCTACAGTCTCTTTGCTAGCTGTATTTCATTAACTTTTATAAACCTCTTGCCTTCAATAACAGCAAATGAAACCCTGACACAATGTCTCCCTCTAGGCCACAGACAACTCCAACTACCAATAATTCAGTGTTGGAGTTGAATAAAAGACAAATTATTCTGTCATGTGTCAGTAGCTACAATACATCAACCATTAATACAAGGTACTTACTGTGAAAGAAGCAGGGATATTTTCAATTACTGCCAGCTACTTAATNTCTAAAACTTTTGCTTTATGAACAGACTTTGTATGGTCTTGCTCAAAACAAAACAACACATGACCCTTCCAGGCAGCTTGATATAGTAGCTCACTGATATTCCCCAGCCTTCATTTATTCTCATCCTTAGGACGGTCTAATGTACAGTAGCATGTAGCACATCTGTAATGGTTGAGAAGTGATTCTGGTGACCAGGCTAATCCTGCTCTAAAGAGTGACAGAAACAGTGTTCTGGGAGTGTCTGTCCTGGACAGATTTACCTTCTTTTACCCTCTTGAGCTGCTGCAGCTTGTTTTGTTCCCTGGGAAATGTTTTGGTTCGGTTTTTTAAAAAAAAAAAAACCCCAA
>WAAD01016984.1:215045-283328 GCA_013389945.1 Fregata magnificens | reverse complement strand
GAGCTGCCGCCCGTCAGGAGCCTGCTCTTTCCCGCACTGAAAAAACACCATGTTAATACACACAGGAAGGAAAGAAGGAAGGAAGGAAAGAAGGAAAGGAAGACCCTTCAAAACGCCAAAGCTTTTTTCATAAGCCTCTTTTCACTACCTAACACAGAAACAGTGGCCAATCCCTGTTCCAGCTGGACCAAGGGGAACCCCCCAACAGGAGACTCAACTTTCATCTTTAAAGAAGAAAAAAGAGAAAAAGAGGAAAAAGGCACCTAGAAACTTTATCTTTGCAATCAAATGAGGGAAACTATTCTGTGATCTATTAATACCTCTGTCCTCCTGGAGCGAGGATAAAAAGTTATTGAAGATGTTTCAAAACTTCTCTTTCACTGTTGCACTGAGGATCAAGTGCTCCAACTTCACTGGCAGTCCCTTCAGGGAAAAAAGGAAAGCTCATCCTATGATGTCCTTGATGGCATGCTGTTCTCAGAAGGAAGGGACAGCACAGGATTCCAGTCTAAAAATACAGACCCAGATTTTCTGCTTTCCAGATAATACCAGGACACACGCTTTCAAAAATGGACTTAATCGTGGGAGAATCCTTTCACTGGGAAGCACCCTGCAGTGAAGATACTTTTTATGACTCCGGGACAGAACATGACAGGGGTTAAAAGGCATAGGTAATCTCTGCTGTATTAATGGCCTTCATGGAGGCCAGTGATGGCATGAGCAACAGCATTACTTAATGCAGCTGTCCCCATCAGCCTCACTAACCCCACAGCAATGTCAGAGGAGAGGAGGTAACACTGAAGAGGAGACAGCTGCAGCAGTGAGGCTGGGAACTCCCAATTTAAAACACTCGCAAGGTTGCTCTAGTTTACGCTAGCTCCCTTCCTCAGCCTGAACCCCAGCTGCTCACGTGTCATGTGCTTGAGACCCATGACCATCTTGGTGGCCCTTTGCAGGACTTGGTTTGTCAATGTCTTTCTTGTACTGTCAAAAATCAAAGTATTTGATTGAGCCTACCTTCCTGTGAAAAGGTATTTTAGGTTGGATGCCTTTAGGTTCTGACTCTAAATTCAGAGTAACGTAGGAGCTGTGGCTGTGTTTCCTTCAATTTGTATCCTCGCACTGTCCACTATTTTCACATCACATTAATCTTTGGTTCCGTATCACCTTAACTATGCAACAAAATGCCAGCACTGCGATTTGCTACTTCTGCAACTGCTATTCATCCAACAGCTCGTAATTCAGTATAAAAATAGCTTCTTCCTGAACAACCTCAACCTAGCTAGTGTTTCTGGTAATTTTATTGACTACTGCGAAGTTACCCAAAGATAAATCTAGCTCTCTGAGTTGAATTTCAAACAAGAATTGTGTGCTGCTTTGATCTGGAGGTAGTCATCTGCAAGTGAGTTAAAAATTAAGTGTTTTGCTAACCCACAGAAAAAAACCTCAAATAGCAAGAGGTGAAATATGGGGACTGAGCCTTAAGCAACTTACAGTAACAGGAGGATTAGTGCTGTAAGATGGATCAAGAGCCCTCTGGTCCTTTCAAGCATCCAATACCAGTTCATTGAGAAAGCAGTCCCATGCCCAATAAAGAACATTTCTCTGATAACAAACCAATGGAGGAAGATTTTTGTCATCCATTAATGACTGGGCTTATATACCAAAGCAGAAAGATTTCATTCATACGTTAGTCTAATCTTCTTACAAACCCACTGGAGCTCTTTTGCTCAAGAGATTCTTGTGTCAGTGATTATTTATGCACTTTTGTCATAAAAGATTTCCTTTTAACCATTTTGAATGTGGTGCCTTCTAATTGCATTGGATGTTCTTGTTATATCTGCAAATCAGTAAGTACGAGAATGCAGCCAGCCTTCTCTGCACTACTTATTTTTACATTCCACTATCATGTCACCTGTCATCTGTTTCCTCCCCAACCTAAGCAGTTCTAATACATTCCATTCATCCTCATGTCTCATGCGTTTTCACATCTCAGACAACTTCGGCTGCCTGGATATTCTTCTCCTGATGTTTGTCAAGATGCAAAGACCAGCTATGAACACACCTTCTCATAAGGGGGAGAAGCCCAGAATTTATATAATAGCATCATAATATTTACAGCTGCATGCAACCATGTTTCACTTTATTTCCTTTAATGAGAAGAAGGAACAATCAAATGGATAGGAAATTAAATCAAAGTGCAGGATATATGACTTCATCTTCAGCTGAGAAATAGTTCTCCTTAAGGACTGCCGGTAAGTTGGAAAGACTACTCCCTCCTACATCAGCAGAACTACCTACACATACAAGCACTTGCAGTGTTACGTAGCACCCTTCTTTATGTCAAAGTCATAAATTACAGCAATCCTACTTCCTAGGCCATCAACAACAATTTGTTCCTAAAGTTACTCTCTGTATTTAAAATTCATCAACATCCACAAAAACTACAAAATATTCCTTTCTGATAGGCATTTATCCCTCTTTAGCCATGTTCCCCAATAGATTTTATCGTTGTCATTGCTCCTCTTCCCCACAATGAGTTTAGCTCATTCTAAAATAAGGCTTAAGGGCTTGTAGGTTGCACAGGAACTGAATTTCACAAGGGATTATATATTTTCGTTATCAGCACAGTCACTTTGTTCAGTCTGAGATTCCTTCAAAAATCCTGGCAACTTGCTGCAATTTACAGGCTCATATTGCTCCAAGCTCCTTCCTTCTCAAACACCTTTAAGCTTTATTACCCCTCCCAGAGCTACTGTTTGCAGGCATCTTTCTGACAGATGGCACATCCGCACTACAGACAGCAGAGCAGTGCAGAAGTGTCTGAGCTAGTGTTACTAGTCCTAGGTTTGGAGCAGAAGCAATCCAGCTGCAATAGCTCGGTGCCTGGCGCAGGACAATTTACCCTACTTCGTCATAGGTAGATCAGCCTACACATACCATAGTCTTTGGTGGCTAGAACTCATTTAAACCTGGCTGAGGTACCCGAGGGACTCAGGAGCTGATTGAATTGGATCTCCCATGAGCAAATCAGTTAGCTATTCTGAAATATCCAAGGCATCCTTAATGTCTCCCTGCTTTGATGGCTTACAAAATTTCAGCAGCTTTTTGTATTTTCATCAGTCTTACTAACACTGCATGTACGTATTCAGACACTCATTCTTCAAAGCCCCTGTCACGCTCTCCCTACTGTCAGCAGACATCACAGTTGAAACGTCAATCTTGTTGAAGTCGATAGTGAACTGCTGCTGACTTCTCTGGCGCCCACATTTCGCCCCATAAGGTCAGGAAATTGTTCAGACTTGTGATGGTACTGGTTCTCACAGCCCTCCCCCCAGAGACTAATGAGGATATGAAGACAGGGGTATGAAGCAGGTTTGAAAATCAAGGCATCCAAGACACCTCCGAACCCTTGCAACAGGCTGATATCAGAGGTGAAATCGGAAACAAACAGTGATGCTCCTGCAGTCCAGTGCCCTCAGCAGCATGGCTAGCTGCAGCCGGGTTGCCTTGGGGGAACAAACCAGCTCTGCAGACTACCGCCCAGCGTCCTCAGAGCCCATAACCAGCAAAAGAGTCATGGGGAGGGCTGACATTCATTAACGCAGAGGCTATGATTTCCATTGGCCCCACGGAAATTTTACCCAGGAAATTTTTATTGCTACTTGTAGTAGCCAACATGGCTCAGCTTCTTCTGTAAGAGCGAGAGAGACGGTGCTTTTGAAGACAGCACATGCTGCCTCTTTTTAAGTGCCCTTTTCAGGTGAATGTTAAAAATGGACCAACCTGGCACCTGCAGGTCAAACTCTGCAGTTCCTTCAAAATCCAGGAAAACTAAAGCATGCCACACACAGAGCTACTATTATACCGCAGGCTGGCACTTAGTCCTATCAGTCAAAGCTACTCTCACAGCACAGAAGTAGATTTCTTTCCCCTCCGTTGCTCTCTAATGTTATTGAAATAAAAATAGATGGAACTGTGATTTTTCACATCTGATGTTGAGTCCTTGTCTAAGCACTAAACTTTGGCTTCTTTCAGAAGATGTGTCTTCTATAAAAATACACTACAGCTGTGCTGGAGCTTTCTTCTTAATTCAAGCGAAAGTTAGCAGCTGCTACAGCCTGCTACACACACACTGACCTACTTCATGCCACTTACCACAATGAAAGGTTCATTCACACCCTGCATTTGCTTTATGAAATAGCCTCAAATCCTTTTGCCAACAGCAACAATTGTTTTGAACAAGTCAGTCTTTCTTCCACAGTCGTATATTTTAGCTTAAGAAAGTACCCCCACTTCAAAACTTTTACAACGCAGGGGAGACACTAGGGGACACAAGCAGCTGCAACACTCAGAAACCTCTCTGACCCTTCTAGCGTTACCTGTTCTGCAAGGCATCCAAGTTTCATTATGTACAACATGGAACATGACAGGTTTGTTGGGAAAAAGATATATAATGGGGTATGATTCTGGACTTACTGAAAATGGGTGCATTTTCAGAAGGCGTTTTGAGAGCTTAGGAACATCAGGTCTGTTTTCAAGGAGCCTGAGGTCCAGATGCACAGGAATGTGCAAGCGCCTACATCCAGCTGACTTCAGGAGCACGAATACCATCGCTGACCTAAGCTGACGGTAGTCACTTTCAAAAATTTTACTCAGTATCTCAAACGTAATTATTCCTTCACAACGTCATTTGCTTCCAAGCAAGTAAAGCACACAATTCAGTTACCTACACTGAAGTTGTTCAAAACCAGTACATCAAATACAAAAATCACTTAGCTTAGATGCTATTACTAATGCAACAGCCTTGATGAATTCTGCAGTGAAAAAAAAAAAGTTTTGGCAACTTTTTCATACATTTAAATAACTTTTTGAGAAAATGTGGTGTTTATGATCATATGGGAATCATAAAAATAAATACATAAATAAGGTTTTGGCTTATAAATAAATTAAATTTAAATCAACAAATAATATTTAGGGATCACAAATAAATAAATAAAACCCTAATGCTTAGGTTTCAGTTGAAATTTGCTCCAAGCTTTTTTGGGTTTCTTTCTTTGCACAAGACCCAGGAGATGTGGACCCATGTGAATGGGAACAAACTTTACATGACTCCCCATGATCCGAAAACACCATGTTTTATTCAGTGTAATAAATACTGGCAATATTAATGTTTTGCCTGGTAGACACATTTACAATACTACAAGGATTTTATGAAATCATATCACTTTTGCCTAACCGATGATGCTTAACGTTCTGTCTCAGAAATGCACTACTTTATATTCCTTCAGTTTCCCTCATAGCCAATGATTTTTCCTCTTCATTGTTGCCAGTTCAATCTGTGAATTTAATTTGTACTAGCTACTATACTGACACACTTCATTTTAATTTTACAGGTATGTGTAAAGAGTTATTGGTTGAAGGTAGTTTGGCATACAAGCGTATGAAAGCATTCAGTGAAATGCTACAGGCATTCAGGAGAGAAACATAGCCAGATGCAGTGGTTTTTCCTCTGTATGACCTGAGGGATCACAACTCAGCCAGCATCTACTAGAAGGACATTTTGAAAGATCATATTGAAAACTGACAGGCCGATATTCTGACACAGCACCTCCCATGGTAAGATAAAGCAGCACCTGTGTATGTTGTAGAAAACCAAAACACTCTTGCCTTTTAGGTGGTTCATTTTATTAATTTTAACATCTGCTGTCTGTCTGTTCTCCTTTTTCTCAGGGATGCATCAACCTCGTCTGGCTTGGTCTTTGTGAGGTTCCTGCTTCTCATACTGTAGATTTCTTTACACCTCCGTTTCCATCTGAACTGGCTGCTTTCAGCTGCACAGCCGATTTCTGCATCAGGAGGCTGCCATGGCAGACACTTGTACAGGTGGTGACATTCTGGCTTGTCGTATAAAATCTCACCCTAAGTTACTTCAAGTGCACCTCTTTGGCTCAACTTTTTGCTCATTTTCTCATTGACAGGAGCATTTTAATTAAGATGTGAGAAAAAAAGAGCAAGGCCAAAGCTGTGTGCATTGAAAACGCTAACTGCAGTTTCCAGGCTGGGAAATCTGGCACTTCCAAGGCTTCTGATACCATATGTTGTAAATGCTAAAGAAACAAAGATCATTAATTATGTTGAGCCCCTGGTAGCCAGGCCCTTAATACTCCATGGGTTTGCAATGTTCCAGCCTCATATTTTTCTGTCACCGATAGGACTGGATAAAGTCCGGTCTGTTTCCCTTGTCTTTTTTTACCTAAAGCTAGAGTTTGCCCATATTTCCTCCTCTCTACCCCTTTTTGCCCATGTGCCCTCTGTCCATTTTCACATTTATACAATTTATCTCACAATGAAGACCTGCTCTTGAACACCATCTTTGGATGTTATCACAACCCCATTTATCTCCATAGCCTGGACAAGGAAACCAAACTCTCCCTCTGTGGAGTTCCTGATGGAGGGAGGGATCACCATTCAAGTGAACTGCCATCCTAAGACCGATCAAAGACTTCCCCACATGCAAGCAAACACTCAGTAAAAGCTGCGCAGAATGAATACGTGATGGCAGATGGCGTGATATCAAGTCTTTGTCAACGTGGGGTTGGCACACAGAGTCTGAGCCTGGCATGTTCCCACAGGAACACAGGGAGAACATTCAACTCCCTGAGAATGAATAGCTCAACAAATGAGTTATTAAGAATTCAACTACACAAGTCCCAAGAGAAAACCATTGAAGCCTATTGAAAATGAAATTGAAATTGCTCCTTTATACGGAAAAGACACTAAGTGCCAATGTTGCAGGACCTCCCTGGATTAGGAGAACATGTTTATGGGCCACTGGGAAGTTTCTATTCCAGGAAGCCTGAGACACCAGTAGAAGAATCCCCTCCGCCTTCAGGGGAAAGTGCCAGACTTGGAGCAACGCCCCCTGAAGTAATCCAACAATATCAGCCAAGATCTTCTGGGTTTAAACTGATCTCACTAACATCAAAATCTGGCCCATAAGAAGCCACAGTTTAAGCAGCTCAGGAGCCAGATCAACTTCTCTGATTCTGGAAGTAATGCTTGCTGGCTGGGCCAATCCACTCGGGGTTACTAGTGTGTGTCAGCCTTGGGAGATGTTAGACATTTCAGGGCTGAAAAAGCTGATGATGCCAAGTGCATGGAGTACTGTCTCATCCCTAGCACACTCCTTGGTACGTAGGCATCTGCAGAGGTACACAAAAACCTAACCCATGCCTTCAAAGACAGCTTTTCTGTAGAAATAGAAGGAAAACATCTACGCTATACATGGCGCCTCTCTCCAGCTAGTGGTTTCTGGGAGAACGCATCATTCACATATAGACACCGTACTTACTTTTCCAACCTCTACTTTTTCTTTCACCTCAAAATAGTTCAGCTTGAAAATGGTCTGATTACAGGAACGCCTAATTACATTCTGCCACTACAGTGAAGACCAAGACAAGCGCTCTCTGTGTAGTGGACTTCATGCCCTCTGTGTCACTGTTAATGCCCTTCTCTCTTGAACAACCCACTTCTGGGACTCAAGGATCGTCTGGGGGTTTGCTTTGCCTTTGGAGTGGCTCAGGCTGTATCTTACAACAGCTTCCTGAACAAGACCCCTAGGTCCCCTGACAAAGTTCTTTGTCTATTTTAAAGAATGCAATTGAAGAGTGCAGTGTCCTGTAGTGTATTTTTCAGGAACAACGTGCAGACATTTCCAGCAAGTGCTCTTAATGGAAGCTTCTTTGCCAAGTATTGCCTCCTTCCTTAGCTGTGGTTTTGAGAAAGCACATTTGTTTGCAACAGGGAACAGTAGAGCAGAACTTTCAGTCCTGTACACTTAATCACTGTATCCCTAGTAGATGAACTAGAAGGGTTTCTTTTTTCCCCATAGGGTCTACACATGTAAACTTTTAGTACTCAGTAGTCAGGATGGTAAGATACAGTGAAATTCAAATCAAAATCATTGAAAGTGACAGCTCGAGACCCAGCAAGTTAAAAATCAAGGGCCAAAGAGATTTAAGTGCAGCAAAATCACTTAAAAAAACACAGGAAGAGCAAGACGCAGCAAGGGACAGAAGGGTTAAAATTGTGAGATGATCAGAATATAGGAAGCAGAAAAAAGTGAAGCTCCCAGGCAGATTCCAGAGCAGACATTAAAACGGCCTGTGCTGCTAAACAAAAGATAGGCCATTTATTTATTTACCCAACTCATATTGATTTGGAAAACTAGCAAGAATATTGCAAAATAAAAACCGCATTAGAAAAGTCTACATTTTGATTAGCTTGTGCTGCCTTAATTTGCAGAAGCGCATTGACATTATGTGTGATGGGACTCAATAAACAAAATTAATATAACATGGCTACCACTCAACATTTCCATAATGTTTTATGCCTTCACACCGCTTTGCAATATAAACTTAATAAATTAATCTCCATAAGGTAGGCAAATCTGATTAGCCCTATTTTACAGATGAGTTAACTGAGGCTTGGCAGAAGCAATGTCACCCAAAGTAGCACAGAGAGTTGAGGGGAAAGAGTAGCAATTAGTAGAGCAGTTTGGGGGGCCACAGAGACCTTGTCATTCCTTCGGGCCAATTATTGTGCAGGACTCCCTCATTCCTACCGTGGTGTAAAATTTAGAGATCTGCGCATCTGTCTGTTAGCATTTCCGTGTTCCCTCAAAGCATTATTAATAAACACACGCACACAATCTGACTGAGGGACCTGGTTTCGGCTGCACAAACCCACACCAGACCCTGCAACTCTCTAGCTTACTCTGCTAAATTAACCTGGACAGAGGAAGAGGTCCTGCTCCAGCCAGTAGAAATCTAGGCAGTCCCAAAGATGTATAAAAAGGAATAATCCCCAGACGAGAAGAGAAATGGTACCAGCAGCAATCCATCTCCTGTAGACCTTCCTCCCATCAGACATCCCAGTGGGCCATGCCCTCCTTCACTGAAGGCACTTAAACGTGTTCCCCTCTCACCTGAGGGCTTGACTCTCCCACTGAAAAGCGTGTTTGAAACAATGACAGCTGCTTTGCCAGTCTTCCACCCAACCGCTGTGGAGCCATCGCTTTCTGGATTCATGAAGGTGTTTCAGTTTTCCCTGAAAGATTTATTTTGCCATTGGCATTTATTTTGACTGAATATCATGTCACGTCAGTTCAGTGGAAAGGAGAAGAGAGGATTCCTCTTAGCAATAGCATTTTCTATTATGCTAGAACAGCTGTCGAGGGGAAGCTAAATCCAAAGGGAAAAAGGGGGTCTTTCTAACATGCATTCAAAACACCTAAATTAGTAGTAGTGACGTAGAATGACTTACCCCCATCCAAACATACATTCCAGATTTGCACCTTTTTCTACAAGTACTAAAACTCTCTACAAGCCTTCAGGATATAAAAATGTCAACCACTATTATATGAGTCCAAAAATCTGACAGAAGTGTCACTCAGGAAGTAGAAGTAAAAAACCTGCAAAGAATAGAATTTGTGAACAAGCACGACATAGACAAATACAACCTGAGTGCACGTTGCAGAACTGGCTTGTCTGCTGGCTGTATGACACAAACCATAGCAGGTGGGTAGTCAAGTAAGCACGTAACTATCTGCAGTATCATCATTCAGAAAAGCAAATAAGAAATAACAATGTGGTCCTGAATTTTGTTTTTCTGCCCTTTTTCCCCCTCCTAAAAATTACTGCATTTTGTTATAGCAACACCTCTTCCAACTGCTGCATTGGAGGCAGGGAAAATGTGTGTTGCACACTAGTGCAGTAAAGGTGACTTCTAAGAGCACAAGAACACTAAAACATTTGTTTTGCCTAGATTTTCCTCTACTCATGTCCCAGGTCATCTGGTTTTGTGATATTTTATTGGCAGTCACATAAGACTGGGGCTTTACCTATGTCCCCCAAGGGAGAAAATGGAAAGAAGCGGATCCAAAATCTTCCTGCATTTGAAAGACCCCTGCTTTAGGTAGAGCAGGTCATTTACTGGAGAGCTGACAGAACTTGTGGACAGAGGAATGGAGTATTTGCACATGCAACAGGGATAAAACAGCACTATAAAACTAAGCTTACTTCCACCCGATCTCCTCTCTCTTTAGATTTGATGGCTGACATTGGTACAAAACAGTATCTATTTGACAAAGTCCATGTATTTGGTCATGGAATCTCACTGGAATAATCCTAGATGGAGAAAAATGTTACTGGAGAAATGCCAGTGGAATGTTATAATTGCTGATGCACTTCATACATGCACCCAGACAAATATACGTTAGCCTAGAGCAGACAACCACCACTGTCACTTTTTGAATATGTTAAAATCTAAAGTAGGAGCTTAGGGGTAGTCTGAAATCATGGTATATGATATGTATTATAAAATTCCCTTCTAGAATCTTCAATATGAAAAAGTCAGAACTGAAAAGTTGTATCACAGGCAGAGTCAAATACGGACAGACTGGGCCATTTACTGCACACTTGAAGCAAAGGTCACTGCAAAAGAGAATTTACTTCATTAGAGCCCAAAGTGAACAAGTATAAACGGCTGGGACTAGCAAAGCGATGGAAAAAAGAACAGATTGGATCAACTACCCCCATGGGAAAGAGCTTACCTTGAAATATCTCATTTGCTGGAAGCGCTCTGATCCGGAAAGAAACTGCTCCACTCAGACCTAGGAGACCAGACCACCACTCACACGACAGACTGCTGAGAAGAACTTACCCATTGACCTTAGGTCAATCATCTCAATAAAGAAGCCACGGCAGTCTCTGAGTCTAGAGCTGGTATTCAGCTACATGAGTTACTGTCAAAGAGGTTTAGGGAGACCCTTTGCTTGTCCACTATGGTTTTTTTAATTTCAGAAAGAGAGTGGTCCAGTTCAGAGGACCAGGAACTAGTCGTTAGGTGTCAGGCCAGTCCAGTTATTCTTTTATCTCTTTGCAAACTTTGGAATCTGCACTCCTCATTTTTTTCAGACCACGGTAGAGTTTAGTTCAAGCTAATCTCTAGGACGCCCCTTTTGTTCTTCTATAGTCCCCCATAACATTCATGGGCCTCGTTTATTTATTTGCTTTGATTTTTCTCTGACTCTGGAAGCCAACAGCAGTTCCCAGATGATCAGCTGAGAGGCATGACTGCCCCTCAAAATGATGGGAGAAGGAATGGTTTGGTTTTTCTACATGATGAAACACAGAAAAGAATAGAGGTTTGAAGTTTGCCTGTTAGGATAATCTTTTCTTGAGGAGCTTATGGCATTAAGGACACACTCACTCAAACAGCATTTCAAATGTGTATTCACAACCTGCAGCAATTGTTAACATATTCTAAATCAATTTATGACTTAAAGCTATAGCAAGCAAAAATGGCTTGAGCAAACTGAAAACATCTCAAAACAGCCTGCTCTTCCCTTCAGCCTAAAATAAACTTATCCTGTAGCACATTGGTAGATTGGAAAGGTGCTGCCAGATGACTTTAAAAGAAAACAAACCCAAAACAGTGCTTAGTGCTTTCTTGAATCTTTTGATACAGACCTTACCTGACATGAGATGTGTCAATGATGTCTTCAAAGTAGCAGTGCAAACTAAGTAATTAATCCCCACAATGTGGGACAGGTCAGTAGTATCATACTGAGATGGACAGGTTAACATTAAAACTCAGAACTACCTCAGTGCCTCAAATGGCATCCTGGGCCTTTCTGTCCATGTCTTAAAGGCTTCAAAATCAAATGCTCTTGTTTTGCATGTAATAAAATTATTTGATTTTGTATTTTAAAAGCAGCTCTAAAAATCTCTGAGTGGGCTTTGAAAGAGAGCGGACTGCTTTCTTCTTTTTGTACATCCATCCTGCTAATTAAAGGTATGGAAGTCATAACATTCATCTTGCTACTTTGCTTTTAGATTATGTTCGCAACACAACTTAACCCGCACAACTTTTGGTACTCAGCAGTCTTGAACACCACGCCACTTATTTCTGAAGGCTGAAAATTGCAACTGACTGTTTATTGTAAATGAGAAATTTGCACCAGGCAATTATGAGATGAACGTTTCTCCTTTTAACTCACAACAGGTGGTTTTTTCGCTCTCTTCAGGCAAAGTGTTAAAGTGCTTCTCTGCTCCTACCACCAACTCTGAAGTGACACTGCAGGATTCCGGTTTTGATTCCATCATTTATTAATTTGTCAGTTTGCAAAGACAGACATTCTGCTGAATGCCAGGCTCCTCCTGGAGCCTCTTCAACATTTGTGTTATCTTTTCACATATCTTTTCCAACAATCCTGCCACTAGAGGATGGTACCGCTGACAGTGCACAACAAAGAGACTCCAGCTCATCTTCCCATAGCTGTGCCACCTCTGCAGCACTCTCCACATTCAAACTAAATTCACTGCAACATCAAGTCTGAACCAATCCACTGGTGAGGAAAGTGCCGCTTTCAGACAGCTCAATACCAAGTCAGGCCAGGGGAGAGAGCTGCAGAAGTGGCTGAGCGAGTGCATACTGCAGTGGAAGAGAAAGCATAAAATCTAAAGCAGTAAATTCTGCAGAAAACTAAGACTGACATGGTATCTCCAGATTGACTGCAGGGAAGGGAGAACAAAGCCAAAGACTCAATCCAAGAGAAACTGCTGCAGAAGCTGCTACAACAGTGCCCTTGGGGAATTCAGAAAATGTCTTACAGTTCTGCCTGGACCATCTTTCCCTGAACTTGTTGGCTCCTGGCTCTTCACTCTGTGCTCTCTTCATCTCAGCTTCACTCTGCCTCAGAGTGCTTTAAATCATTTTAGTGTTTGTCTTCTTTTCATGTGCTTGGTCTTTAGAAAGCTTTTTCAAGCACACTTTCTTTTTGCAACAACTACTGTCATAATGGGGCCCTGCTCTTGGTTGCTCTTCAGGCATTATTGTGTTACGTGTATTCACTCATCAACATGGGTACTGATAACATAATTTTTACAAATGGATTTGTAAATGTTAAAAACACAAAGAATGGTATAAATTAAAAGATAGTGCTAAATGCTAAAGATGGTCTCATGTCAGCCAGAGCGTTGGCCAAGATGTTCCTGGACTGCACCTTCTCTGGGTATTGGTTGTGCAACCATGCATATGCTGAAACAAAAGGGAGCATCCTGGAATGACACTCCTTGGAAAGGCAGCAGTGCAGTCACCGTCTGCCTGTCTGCTGGGGAGACCTGCACATCCAGTTTGGTGGGCCTGTTCATTATGGGGGACAGCACTGTTTGAAAGAGATCTTTTCTTTCATCCTATTTCTTGCTTTAGGTTAAAGACTGTTAGCTGGTGTCCCAGATACCTGCTCAGATTCCCTCACCCTACTGCAGAGTGAGGGAAAGGATTGTGCCAAATACCCGAAATTCACTTTCTAAAGCATTGATCATACTCTAGAAATAGGAAAAGATGGCTTGGTCAGGAGATTGACAGTGGGACTATGATTTTTTTGACTCATTCATGTAGTGACACAGTATGTCTTCAGCAAGGATGCCGAACCAGCTTGATTACTCATAGTCCTTCAGCCCAGCAGAATTGCTTCAAAACTGAGTCCTGGAGGTAGCTTCTGAGTAAGGGGGAAACTGGCATTGGCTGTGCTGAGTATGGCGTTTTGACTGCCTCCTGAATTGTCTTGCCTGACAGAGGCTGAAGGTCCTTCCCATTCCCACTTTACTGGCCCACTGCTGATCCTTAGTGTGTCACACAGCCTCCTTCATAGCTATTACTACCCATCTGTTTTGATATGGTCCATCAAATCTTGGAGCCTGTTGATTCAGACCTAGTGATGTGCACAGTTTACTTATTCTCTGTTCAGCCCATTTGTTGGCCTAAAAAGACATTTATTTAAAAAAAATGGAAACATTATTATTGGTCTTTTGCATTACAAAGCCTAAATTTCCAGCTAAATTGCAGGTGGTCATTTTATTTCAGAAGGAATTTTCCATATGGTACAAAACTGAGCTGAATGGTTCAACGTAGACAGTGATTATAAAAAAAAAAAAAAAAAAGAAAAAAGCAACCACATTAATTCCAATTTAGACTTGGCAAACATAAAACAACCAGAAAGATTTATGTGGATCCACATATGTAGACTAATGCACATTATCCTTTTTGGGCTCCACCCTCTCACATGCACTATTTGCTCTGGGTTTTACTGAATCTCTGCTTTCCATATCTTGGTGAAAGCAGAGCTATCATTTTTAACCTGTTACAACGCTTAGTGAAGCTATTCCCAAGGTTACATTCACCATTTTCACACGATAGCCATGCAGTAATTTTCATTAACTGATTACACAAACATGCTCATTTGCTTAGTCCTTATAATTTCCATCCGTTTAAGTATCTGTTCATCTTAGGATATATCACCTTACAAACAGTGCTACCATCTAACCTAGTAGATTGACTCAGTTCTGTTTTAAATTCCTGTTACGGGAATACCTTTTTACAAACAGTCTGGTACTGGGAACCACTAAACAACTCTGATATAACCAGTGTCCTCACACCACTACCCTCTCTGACACCATCAGTACACCAAGCAATGTAAAATCTTAATGAGAATGAAGTAACAGGTGAGAGAAAAGTAAAGATACTGACAGCTCTCTGTGGGGACACTTCTACGTATAGGTACAGCATTACATTGGGAATATTAATGCCATATATGTGTTTTTATAGATAAATGCTAAAAATAAAAAATGGGGTTGAAAAACCACAGAACGTCAGAGAATTCATTCTGAATGTGAATAATTTTATGCTCCATAGAAATCTGAAGTCATAAACTCTATACATAGGCTGAAACTCTGACTTCAAAGAATTGCTACAAATTCTGTCTCTGACAGCACACTTGGTTTCTAAATCTGAGTAATGCCAGCATGCAGTTCATTCTTCAATAGGTAACGAAAAGAGTGGGTTTTTATCAGCGAAAGTGACATCATCCTACAGTGCTGGAGCTAGGCACATGCTGCTAACTCAAGACAGGTTATTGACAGGAAACTGCTGTGACAGATTTGTTTCCCCAAGCAAATGTGACAACAAGGTGATGATATCAAGCACTGCCTGATGCAGGGGAGTATGGAAAACAAGGGAAGGAAGAAAAAACCCCAGTCCAAGAACAAGTCGAAAGAATTGGGAAGTGTTCACAGGCTCCAGTAGCTTTTCTATTTTAGGCGTGTTTGGTTTTTTTTTTTTTTTTAATTTGCTTTTATTCCTCAAAAGGCTTTGGTTACAGCTAAGATTGCTTTACTCAGCACTCATTATATTTAATCTTCTTTCAACTAAGGATGAAAAATTCTGCAGCAAATGCATTGAAGGATTTAACTCTAATGCAGCTTCTCCCATTACTGCTTCAAACTCCTCTGAAATGCTGGCTTGTAGTTTTTCCTGATGATCCTCTCAACTGTAGATCAGGGGAATTGTCCCTACCACTTTCCAGTTTCTGATGCTGGGGTTCCCCCTTCCACTCAGTCAGGATCCTCCTAACCCTACTTAACAAGGCCCAGCCTGAGGGCCCAGAGCCAGAGGGATGCTCCTCTCCCACAGGGAATAAAAACCAGCTCCACTAAATATGCAAAATACGTCAGAACCAAAAGGCACAGACAAGTACAGGCCTTTGTGCATTAAACAAGATCATGACCCAAGAGATCAACTAATCTGGGCTGCAGAAACGCCTAAACTGGGCCATACAAGCAGACACAGTAATTAGCAATTTGCTCAGTCCAAGAGCTGAGGAGGCAGATGGTACGGTTGAAGTCGGGGGATCCCAAGAAGAAGTGGGGCCGCAAGTTAACTGTGCCACAGACGGAGAGACATCAGAGCTGGCCCCACGTCAGCAGCCCAGGCCCAGATGGATTTATTCGCTCAGGAACAAGACTGCTGAATGCAACTTCACTGCTTCCAGGGCCAGCTCTGCCGTCTCAGGCTGCGCTGGCGGTTAACAAGCCCTTGCAGACCTGAGCTGGGTCTGCTCTGCACAGCAGTCCCCAACAAGTCTTGGCATCAGCCCCTATCACCTACAGGGTGATCAGAAATTGTCTATTGTTTGAGATGCTTCTGTCTCCAGAGCCACAAGTAACAGAGAGCTGGTTATATACTCAGTTCATTGCATTGCTCCCTCCCCTGAACAGCTTGACCGGGGAACAGAAATGCTCCTGACCATGGAGAAGGTTACCATCCCTCTTACAACCCTTTCTTCAAGGTTCTTTAAATATTTTTTAAAACACCATTCAAAAATAAAAAGTATATACAGCAATATAACTTTGAAAAACGGTCAAAACGTGACTACAAGCACTCCTACTCTGCTCTATGCTTTGAAAGCACCAGAATGATAAACATGCTTGTACCGTGTCTTCAGCAAACCAGCAACTGGGAGGACTGCACGTATTAAACAGCAGAGTCCAAACCCTACTGCTCTTACCCCTTTTTGAAGGCCTCCTGTAGAACAGGTCCAAGGGTGAAATTAGTCCAGCTGTCCAGGCAGATGAAATGCCATCTGTGCCATGAAACTAAGCTTTTCGTGCCTGAGGCTAATAGCTCGAGTAGTAAGTAATGGTTGTTCAGAGCAGGAGAGTTTCCTGCCTAGAAATTTTGTGCTTACCGTAACGTGGAGCCTGCCTTCCCTCCTTGCCCACGATTGATATTCCACCTTGGAGAAGGGAGGTCTTGTTCCTTCCTGAGAAATAACTACGCCTTTCTACACCTTTGATAGACTCACATTAATCACACAGCTTGGGGTTTTCTGACAGTAACACATGAAAAATAATTACATACCTGCAGGCCAGATGAAAATAAAAGGAATTAATGGGCATTATCTGCCCCCTGGACTGTGTATTTACTTTCCCTGCTCTGCCCAAACAAAACACTGAATTGCTCAGATTCATGCACGTGGAAGGGTGAAACTATAGCTAAATAAATAACTTAGTTTTTCATAATCACAAAAAGGTGACAGTACTGTCTATAAACATAGGTAAATGCAGAGAACTTAAAAGATAAACATACATCACACCTCAAATATTTATTTGTTCTAATTTGACCATTCCAGGTTTCTTACTGGTTGACTTCCAAGTTCAACCTCACTATGGTTCAGCCACAAAGATTTCAAGTGCAGAAGCATCAACAGGCCCCATATTGCAAATGCTTGGGTTAATTGAAAACAAAGCTTGCCATCCTCTGGAGAAAACAGATCACTCCTTTCTGTGCCTTGAGACCTAGAGGCTCAGAATAAAGTCTGTCTTCCCTTGCTCAAAATACTAAAATACATGTTACTAAACTAAAAGAAAAACATTTTGGAAATGAAAGTAAATTAAATCTGCCAAGGCGCAGATCTATTTTGCACTCTGGCAATTTTTCTGAGGTTTTACTTTTAATGTTTATTGTTTAACTTCATAAAATTGAGTAACTAGCATAACAGCACCTCAAATGCCTGAGAGAAACAGCCCATTAAAATATGAAGCATCTTGTTAATAAAATACACTCATCAGAATGCACCACAATTCCCCATAAGCTTGTGTAGTTTTAAGGCTAGCAAACATTTTTAATGATCATCAGCAAACCCGAGTTTTCTTCAATGGTTTGTTACACCACTTCTCTCAAAAAAGGTCTTGACATCACGGTTAAGCAAAAAAGCAAAAGGGAGAACTTGAAATATGGCCAAACTGTTTCATAACCTTCCAGGGGTTTGTAGAATGAAGATGCAAGAAAATCCCGGCCATAACACCACGGCCTTCCTCCTCTCATTGATGCTAGTTTCTGCTACGCCAGCGTGGGAGGCACAGGCAGAAGAGTTTCATCAAGCACAAGGCAGAATGGGAGAAATGCACAGTTTAAAAGAGAAAATAAGCATCTCAGTTTTAGGTAATGTTGTGCTCCAGCTACTGGTGAACCTTTTGAGGAAAAAAGGGACCAAATACCCTAAAAAGCATAATTTTTTTTCTCTGCTTGGTTACCTCCAGATCTGATGTGCAGCACCAATGAGATGAGAAAAATTCTTACCTGTACCACGTCTATGATGGACCAAGAAGACCCAGATAGATGCTGTTAGTTTCTTTTAGGTTAGCAGCTTCATCAGTTCACCACCACAGATTAATCCAGCAGACTGAAAGCTTTGTCTTCAATGAAAACACACTACCAAACATTTCATTTTTGTTGCTATATAGCAAATGTCTGCTAAGGATGAGGAATTGACCACAATTCCCATTTTCAGGACACCACACCTTCACAGTCATCAGACAGACGTCTTTTCTTCCTCACAGATTTCCAAGGAACAATATTGCACAGGGCACTAGCAGACCACAGAAAAATAAATCACATGTACTCACTGCAAGCTTAAGATACTAGACCCAGAGAAAGAGAAATCTATCCTCTTCAGTTGACTGAAGACATAGGCTGAAATGTCTCTAACATCAAGGCCCAGAAGTGAAGCATTTCATTACAAGATTGTCAAGACTAATTAACAAATTCCCTGCAAGTCTTTGGTTTGGATGTCAAAACTGACTTTTTTTTAAAAGGTCTTAATTGTCAGAGGTCTGCTGCTCTTCAGCCTTCTGGGGAAAAAAGAAATCAGGCTTTTTAGTGTCAGCAGTATTTAACAAGTTAAGTTATGAGCTGGTTCCTGAGGTCTTTAGAAAACATGAGTCCTAGTTATTATTGATCTCCCTGTAGAAAGTTATTTCTTTTTCTTCTTTCTGGTTTATTTTATATAGAGATTGCTACAATTGCTCTTATCATTCCTCCTGGAGTCATTTCAGGTTAACTCAGTTTACTGGATACACTTGCTTAAATACAGCTCACATTTGAAGGTCTTCTTTGAATGTGGGCCGGACAGAGAAATTCAGGATGAAAAGAGCAAAACTTCAGAAAGTTTTGGATTCAGAATAGGTTGTCTTAGCAACATGGTAATTTTCTGAAAATGACAATCTTGCATTGTGGAATCTAGAGTTAATTGCAAGAGCAACCTTAGCTAAGCCTCCTTCGTTTTATGCATGACTCTCTTTTTCACTTTTCAGCAAAATGACCTTGACTTGAAATTTGATCTTCAAATTAAGAAAACTTTTATTTAAAAAACTCACACACAATAGTGTAAATGGCCAGTAAGTTTCCCCATAGAAAACTAGGTAACTTCTCAAGAATAATCTCTAACTCAGTATAGTTCTTCTACAATCCATTTGGCTAGGACTCTTTTTGTAATCCACAAAATTTGTTTGAGCATTCAGGATAATGTTTTGGCTCCATTTCTGAACAAGTATTAAATGTGAAAATGAATGATACATTTCAGGGACATATCATCTCCCATCTAGAATTCACCCTGAAATTAGCCAGGAACTTTATATTTGAAGTTTGCAAGTGAATGTAAATCAGGTTCAGTGTGAGTATGATATTAAAATGATGATTTAAAGACACTTCAAAGGATAATTGAAAGCTGATTAATCTAAATTTTGTTTCATGTCTTTTTCCTTTGTGCACTGAAAGCCATCACAGCTTCCTGCAGTTGCCGCTACGTAAGTGTTTTTCAAGAACATATTTCTCTTAGCTAAATTTTGCAGTTAAAAAGAACATAATTACACAAGTAGTATAAAGTAGTATAGGCTGTTGCAAGTTTTCTCTTCCAGACATACTTGCAGTTTACAATCAGCACATTTTAAGACAGATTTACCAGTAATATCCTATTCTCTAGCCATCACCTGCTGGAGCCATATGCATGCTCTAGCCATTTGAGCGAGAAGTTCAATATAGTAGAGCCCCATCCTGCACATTGCCTATGTCATCAGCTATGCTTCCTCATTAGAAAAGTTTTTCTGATTAGGTCAGGAGGCTTTAGAGCACTATCCATCCTACACACAGTTCATAAGGGTGTATTGCATAAGCCTTAAGTCCAAAACCACCATCCTGGGATCCTTGTCTGATCTCCATCCACAGCACAGACAACAGAATTTCACCCAGTGGTAACTTGCTTTGAAATCACTGACTTAATGGGTTATACCAAAACATTATCTTTCAGATAATATCCAAATTTGGGTAACAGATCTTTTCTCTCTGCTAAGCTTATTTTACAATACATAGTTGCCCTTTTACTGTCTCCTTGTCCAGTTGCTTGATAGTGGATGCAGGAACTTTACCCATTTGCCACTGCCTATAACAGCTTTTAAGAAAACTGGCCACACAAGATCTGTTTTCCTGATCTAATTAACAAAGGAAAAAAATCTGTAGGCTTGCATTGGCTTTGGATTCTCTTCTCTTAGAGGGAGGTGTGCTACCCAGTACTTCATGGACTCTCTACAACAAAAAGAAGCAAACCTGAGTAGAGTTTTTTTCCTCCTCTGCTACACTTTCAGAAGCCTGTGCTGCTCCAGGTGCCTTCCAGAGTCCCATGCTGTAGAGCTAAGTGTGCAAAGGGTAATTTTAGCATGTGTCTTCTATTCACTAACTGATCACATAACAAGTGGCGTGTTTCAGAGAGGCCACGAGAGCTCCCCGAGCTGCAGGGCTGGTGTTCACACACAGCCACACCATGCGTTAACACCAGCAAACATCATGTCACTTGTCCAATTTTTACAGATACTGCAGCTGAATACTAAAAAGGGAGTCAAAAAGTCACCTGTTTTTGTTTGCAGTTTACACACACGTATATGTACACACAAATAGAGTATACAGGCCAACAGTCAAGAAAATAAATACATCACATAGCAATGCAAAGTGCAGAGCAGGCCACATGAGTCAAATTATTATAATTTAAAATGTTTGCATTGTCAAAAGGATGTGAAAGAAACAGAATGCAGTAAGACTTTACTAATGGGATAAGTTCCCTCAATACAGAAGGTTTTTTTCTGCTCCAGCTTCTTTCTTTATTAGTGCTGAAGCATCCAAGCACTTGATTGGCTGTATCACATTTTTGACTGCGTGTGGTTTTTTCCAATGTACGTCACCTCCAACTACCAGTAAGCTGCCTGACCAGATGTACACTGTCAGTCCATCTTTATTCCCTCATTCCCTGCCCCAATTCTTCTCCAAAGGTTACCTGAGCAGCAGAAAACATGTAAGCAGGACACTGTCTGCAGTTCAAAATAATCACTGTCTAGTTTCTGCAATGCCAAGACAGTAGAGTAACATAATACTAATTTGTAAATGAAAATTGCACTCTGTACTGCCCTCTTAGCACAGAATAATGGCAATCTTGGTGCTTTTCCCGGCAGGACTGTATGACAGAAGCAGAGGCAGGAGCAGACCAAAGCACTGATCACCTAGAAGAGAATTTAGACGGGATAGGGCAGAACCAGCAAACAACTGCTATTGAGAAGATTAATACAAATTGACATGTCACCCATATTTATGCATCTCACTCTCTACTCCAGATCAACAAAACCCACAGAGTTAAAATGCATCCACAGTGCTTACTGAATATATAGCATGTGGAATTTACAACTCTGATCCCCTTTATAACATGCTTGTGAAAAAATATTTTAAAATTTATTCAAAAAGCAAATAATTATTTCAACAGTAGGATTTTGTATGGAGCCTTGAAAAAAAATTGTTTTGGACAAACGACTTTATTCCTCCACAGCAAATTACTTCAGCTTTATTTCAGTAGAGGCTATTTCGCAAATGCAAAGAATAAATGAATCCCAAAAGCATTACAAAACTTCCGCTGTAAAAATGTAAATGGATTATCCATCCATTAATATCTCACTAAACAGCAACACTTTAGAAGCAATCATTCTTCTGTTGCTCACAACATAAAAGCCAAATGATATTTTCTCCATAAATCACCTGGCTGTTACAAGAGTAGTGCAAAAAGGGGTTGGGTCTTTAGATCATCTTGCAAGCAGGGTTATAAATGCCACACTGGTGTTTTCATCTCTTCTATGCTGGAAGTAACGTCCAACATTTGTTCATATGACTGTTTTAGAGAAGAGCAGATTTCTACACTAGATTTTAAGTGCTACCACCAGCTTGTGTCTACTTGATTTTCCTATAATAGTGATTGAAAATACAGAATGAGTTTTAATATTCTTTTATTACAGCTGTCCTGTAGCACATCCTTATGGAGGTGTTGGGCCTCCTGCTAGCATGGAACCAAGCTTCAAGGCCAGTAGAGAGACAATGAAGAATAACAGTGTTTTAAAACATATTTGTGACTCTTTGAGGCCAGCACCAAGACAGATTTCTTTACAGAAGCATCAGTTCCAGCAAACAAGAGTTGTTTCCTTAGACACAAAAACCCACAGTGGAGAGGCAGATGTTTATTTCTAGGACTAGACCAAACTATATGCCTCTCCAATGTTAATTTTTTTTTCCCCCACAGTGAAATGAAAAGGGCAATCTCTTTTTTTCCTATATAACTGATCTAGTTAATCCTTGATCACCCACTTTCCAATTCAGTAGTATTTTTTTCATGCCTGTGCCCAAAATGAAGACACACATTTTGTGTTTACTTTGAATTGCATTAACCTTCTGATTTGTACATACTGTGTCCTCTTCTCCCTTTATTCTGGGGTAATGCATTGGACTTCACTTCCACATTGTATTGCTAGGCTCAAAATTCACCTCACTCATAACAGGCATTACTTTCCATAAAATTGTGGCTGACATGCAGATGTTTAAACATGCATCACTTCACTCACATTTGTGTATGTACAAACAGCCAATTAATACACACAGACACAAGTGTGCAGAAGCCTCTGCCTCCACTGGGAACTGTCGCCTTTCTTCGCTTTTCTAGATTTTCCCAATCCTCAACTCTACCTTACCATGCAGCAATTAAAAGAGGTAAAGTATTTCAGGATCTAACTACTTGGAGAGAAGCCATGACGCTTATTAATTACATCAGTATCCAGCTGAGGTCTGTGCGCACTCAGTTTTACAGAAGTATCAACACGATCACCTCGACTCCAGTACCACAGATATAGGTCCTCTGCCGTAATTACTGCAAAGCGCCTCAGAGTCACTCTGTTGAGGGATGAGGAAGCAATGCTGGCCCTTGGCCACCTGGGCACCCATCCAGTCATGGCCTAACTGTGCCTGGATCCAGTCTCCCAACATATGTTAGAGTGCCATGAATACTGCTCTGACTTGCACCAGCAGGCAGGAATCAGCAGAACTAGGGAAACCTAAGCTGTGCTCTTTCCCCTTATTCATCCTATTAACACAGGCCATGGAAATCAGAACGTGTCCCAGACATGATGACAGAGGCTCTACACTATCAGGGAAGTTGCATGCGGGTAATATAATGGAGCAACCTCCTAGGAGCTGACAATGCCATAACATATTTGTTATTTGATTCCTGTATATCCCTAGTGGCACACTTAAAATAGTAAACACTTTAAGCTTCCAATCTCTCTTGTTTATAATTTCTTTATAGCCAGAGAAGTATAGTCTTGCCCAATACTAAGCAGTATCTTGCCATGTAATATAAAACTGCTGATCATATCTATTTACTAGGTCAAGAAAGCTAAGTTACTTCTGCTACAAATGCAGCACTAAATCAGCCATACAACGTTATAGTTGTATTTTCATCTGCTTTTATGCATCAGTCAAAAAACTGTTTGCAAAGTTCTGAGTACAAAATATTTGCTGATAGTGATGATCAAAAAGAGGAACAAAGCACATATGTTGATTTTAGATCACAGGTTGACTGTGCAGCATAGGGAGTTAGAAATGGTCTCTTCCTTTAAAGTATAAACTGAGCAAATCCGATATGCAAGTCATTGAGAGAGAACCTTACAATGTCATTTTTACAGTTACTATTTCCTGACTTACTTTCATTGGACAACAACTGCAATTCTCTTTAAACTGTATGATCTTCCAGATCAAGTTTGTGTATTTGGAATTCTCTTCTCCTTGGAAACTTACGTTTCAGATCCCTGAAGCACTGCAAACTTTTTCTAGATTACTCTTTTTACTAATATTTCTGGACTATCTGAGCCTGTTCTCAAAACCAGGCCCTTCTAGAGATGCGTTCTGACGCTCTTACTCATGCAGAATAATTCTTTATCCATCAATGGCCTAGTGTATTCATTGAGTGGGGAAAGTTAAGGCATCAGTGTCTGACCTTCAGCTGCCCCTAATACTTCAACTGATCACATCTTTGCATTCCAAGGTCCACATGAAGAAGCAACAAAAATTTCCATTCTGAGCACTAATTTTTTAACGGCGCAGGTTCAAAATAGGTAAATGCTTTCAAAATTCGACTGCTTCCTTACTGATAAAGAAAATGGCACCTCCTCATCGCCACAGTGCTCTCAGCCATCACTGGATCTGAACTGGTAATCTCAAAATGAACGTTTTTGTGCCAGTTCGCCAACTGATTGGTGTGGTTCCCTGCAGCACTGATCAGGTGACAAGGCTGCTCCCCTGACTCCTACTTAACGACAAACTTTGAAAAATATCAGATCAGACAGAGTCCCAAAATTTTAAGAGAATTGCTATTCAAGCACCTCAAAACAATCTGAGCACTGTAAAGACAGGCTGACCTTCTGTTTAGAAACCTGGTGTTACACAAGGGTAGTAGGCTGATAAGTAACAGATAGTCTAGGCCCATTCTGTCTGGAAAGAGAGGCCTGGACACAGAAACGCTAATCTGAAATGTTCCAATGTATAATCTCTCCTAAGACTAGGAGAGACCTTTCATTACACAGTCATGCACAGTCTACCACCACTGCTTAAACATACCTCAGTGCCCTCCCTGAATCTTCAGTTCTAACCCTGAGCTGCACCCTTACCATATTTTAGTATCACACTAGGTACCCTAGTTTCTCTTTTAGAAGAAAGGGATTTCTCTGTTAAACAATACATAACTAAGGCTTTATCAGTTAAAGGGGTACCCAGCTGCACAGGAGGTCAAAAATTCTGCAATACTCTACTCTGCGCTCTGTATACAGCGAGTCAACAGTGTGCAAACTACCCTGCATAATTTCTGGGAGACTCTTTCCTTCTAATGTGCCTCCTCAAGCCACCAGACTTCCGCAATCTGGACTGCAGTTCTGCCATTCCTAATGAGATGTCCATGAAATCACAGTTGGAGTGATTAGTTTCCTACAGACTTAGGCTGTACATCCTTACAAAGGATGAGGACAGTGGGAAAGAAGATGCTGTTTCCCAGATCTGCTCCAGCAAAGATGCCCTGCCATTAGCTCTACCTGGCAACTCCATGTGCCAGCAATGGATTATTTACATTCTGTTGAGGGCTGCTGTAACACAGACAATTAGAAAATAACATCACGTCCCTTCTTCATTAACCTCAGTGAACTTTCTAGTGCACATTACCTTCATTCATCCTAGTCAGACACCCTGTCTCGTACCACCACACAAGCTCTGTTACACACATTGCCACTTTACTGCTTGCTCTACTCTAGAAGCAACATCAATCCAACACCCAAAATAGGTTGGCCATAGATTGGATCCTAAGGGAAGAGCAACCAGGAGCACACTACACAACTCTAGCAGCTGGCAACATGCACATGAACCTGCATAAAATTAAACAGCAGACCTGATCTCTATCCCATGCCTCAAAGGAACCATTCCCTTCCCCCTATTCGCTCTAGACACAGGAACGGTCACCTTAGATGTACAATACGATATAGTTGCAGGCAGTGCCTATTACTCAGCAGATGGATACAATTTGATTTTGTATTCTTCTGAATACACGTCCACATGCATCTACATATATCCTCTGTTCACTTTGTTTTATTTTTCATGTTACGGATTTTAATATCAGCAGCCTGGAATGCAAGTTCAAGACAGAAAATTTAGCTCTTTAGTACCGACTACTTTGGTTTCATGTAAACAAGTAATGTGATTTGGGTTTCATGACAGGCAAACATCTATCTAAGGTGAATGATCAGCATTAATGTTTAGCCCATATTTGGCTACCTGCAAGCCTGTCAGTGCTGACTGGAGGAAACCACAGATTTCCCAGAATACAGGATATACCAATGTCAGCGTCCGAAGACTCAATCACCCAGGCTGGTGATCCCATTTTTAATGGGATCTTTGGGTTAATAAGAGCTTCCCCTGTTACTGAAGACTAAATGCACAGACTAAATCGGATTAAGTGCTTCTAAAGAATTCAACAGACAATTTAGCAAAATGAGATTTTCATATGCAGAAGTGAAGTTTCAGCTAGAATATTTCTGTATGTCCTAAAATGTTTCCTGTAAAACTATGCACTAAATCACCTAATGCATGGTAACAAGGCTTATAACACACAGGTCATTCTGCCACACAGGCCTATGCAGGCATCCTAATATTACTAGCTACATACCTTTGAGCTGCTTTATTTATAGATTTCTGAAATTAGGGAAACTTAAGAATGTTAGACTCTGTGAAACTACATGTGAAGTGCCACCTTTATGCATGATTTTTGTAAAAGTGGACACAAAAGCAACAACTGTGCATAGACACTTAAATCTGCTTAACAGAAAGCCTGTGAGTGCCCCCAAGGACTATCCATGCCACCAAAGGTACCATGTGCAGAAGTCTACAGATCAGAGCCACAGCATGTATTTGTACCGGGTGAGCCTACTGCTTTCTACATATACCACGTTTTACACCAGCAGAGCTCCACTTCATTCAGGCATTGCTCCTTACCTGCCTGGGACTCAGACTTGGCAGCTGGGAAGGAGGCTCAGCAGCCCCAGGCAAAGGCATCACTGCAGCTCCCCTCAGAGTCCTTCAAATACCAGCTGCCAAGTAAGTGCTGCATACATAAATCTCAGCTAGCTCAGGAGCAGGAAAGTCAGTTCAGGTAAGACTGAAACATAACAGCCAATGATATTGCCACATGCCTTGCTTTTTTTTTTTTTCCCCAAATCCTACGTTATTTAAAATTTTTAATAGGTGATTTGGTAAAGAAAACAGATTGTAATTATCTGATGAGGCATTTCCAAGTCAGAAGCAGATATAAAATGAAAAGTATATTGTATACTGTTTGTCAAATGAAGGAGCACATAATTCTTACTAGATTGTCTACCGCAATTTTTATTAAGAAACTCTCGAAACTAATTGGTATCATTTCTAAACGGAAGTTTAAATCTGCCATAATGAAAGAGCTGTGGAGTTTAAAATAATGAAGAAAGGAGTACATTTAACACTTGCCGAAGGAATATATGCCATTAAGCAGCTGCAGAATAATAATCTTTGTTTTTACAGAATTGGTAAGCGTGTGACAGAATTAATCAAATCTTGATTACATCTTTAACAACAAAGATTCTCCCTAAATCCTGATGAAAATGTTTGCAATCTAACACCTCAAGGAAAAAAAAAAAGGCTGAACTTAGAAACTTCACATTCAGTTATTTTTATGGAACACAAGTCAGACAAACAGTGAGCCAACTTTTTAGAGAATTGATTCTGTACTTTCACACTTTGAATTTTAAAGTTGGCAAGACTCTCAAAAAACACATACTAAGTTTGGATGGCCATAGTAAAAGAGCTTTGGAAAAAAAAAAAATCTGTTGATAAAATAGGCTGGCAAATTATGCCATGTAGGAAATCTCCTATGAAAGTGGAGATTAAATCTTCAGAGTAAAGAAACAATCTTCTTTGAACATGACTTGATTTAGTCTGACGCCTACCATTGTCTACAGAGCAAAGGAAAGTGAAATTTTGAGGTCGGAATCTCTCTGGTGCCTCATGGATGTGCAGCAGGGAGCAGAAGCTTGTTTTAGCACATACTCGTACAAGTGGAAAGAACAGCAAGGCAACTGAAAGGTGAAGGAGCACCAAGCCTTCTGACTTCTGCCTTTTTTTTTTTTTAGTTAACTGTACATGAAATTTGCGACTGAGGCACAGCAAGATGGTTTTAAATCCATAGCACTGTATGATTTTCAAACAGGTTATCAGGACTGAGTCCTTCTATCTGAGTAACTATGATCTGTCTTAGGCCAAGAACTGGGAAATACCTGTCCAAAGAAAAACAGGAAACAGACATTGACGCTAGCCACAGTATCGAAAGAACTCCTAGAGGCATAAACCACTGCAGAAGACTGTGAGCTATACAGACATTTTTGGTTTTCCTTGTAACAGGGAAATTCATTGCACAGGAAATGTGGGGAATAAATCTACTGCCTCCTTGGCCATCTGCCCAAAAAAGGGGGGTTTTGCAGGTGAAACACAGAGCTAGCAGTCCCATTCCTGGAAGTCTGCACCACAAATTGTCCCCAGCAGTGCATGTCCTGCAGTAAAATGGTTGCCAAATTTATAATCTGATTTGGACAGAGCTGCAATGGATTAACATTAAAATGACTCACTGCATCACTATTCAACTATTAAAGGTACCTAAGTGAGAAGAGAAGAAGATTTCTTAAAAAAATTAAAGGCAGAACCAAAGTCCCATTCAAAGTAATAACAATAATCACAGAATCACACCTGGGAGTCTAATTTGCCCCTGAATTCATTAATAAAATTATCATTTTTTCATTTAGGAGTAATCTTTATTAAATACCACCATTTACAATTAAAAGCGCCATCGTAACTGAAGAGAAAAACTTTAAAGTAAGACCTGGAGATAAAGTGTTATTCAAAAGTTGTGAGGGGAAAAAAGCCATAAGAGAGAATTTTTTATAGCTGAAGAGCCTGAGTAAACAAACCCACTGTCAGAGTGAGGAAGGGCAAGCCAAGAGGAGAAAGAAAAGTGTGAGCTAGTAGTGGAGTAGGGGCATGCTGGGTCAGGAAGACAGTGGGAAAAGTGTATAAAGAATTTTTAAGAGGATTTTATTTATCTTTTACAAGTTAGGTGTGTTTGTTAGAAACCGATTGAAATAGGGTGATATATAATGGAAAAGATTATATTTCAATAGTTTGAGAGGTTGTTGCATAGGCCATATATCCATTAATTATTTGAGCACTTTCAATCAAATGTTTTATGCATGAAATAACGGAGTTCACATGGTTCACAGGAACAAAGATGTATCTAGGCAGATGCAGAATACAGAACATAAAAAATGCACCAGAGAAACCTCAGCATTGTGAGTGAGCCACCAATTAACATGCTGTCACTTTAAAGGTGCTTAAAGCCTCCTCCTTCCCCATGCCACTAAAGGATTTCACACAGTGCTTCTGCAGTAGTTCAGCTGAATTTCTTGCAAGATCAAGGCCTTTGCCAATAAAGTGTATCTATACCAGTACTAACTCAATAATCATTCTTCTTAGTAGAGCAGTGAGTATATTTTCATCTTCTGCTAAACACACTGCCTACATAACCAACCCTTCATTCAATCACGTGGATAAGTGCTAAATAAATTTGAGAACTTGACAAAAATGCAATAGCTTCTCCAAGGTTTGAGAGTGGAGTTGAGTGTGAGGGGTGGGTATGGTCAGAAGCCTAGAAGGAGAGAACTCAACCAAAATCCAAACTGCGACCCAAAAAGCCTGGGGACTTCTGCTCTAGAGAGCAGTATGGTTTCTGCCTCACTTCCTCACATAGGAAGACAAATGGACTCACACATACATATGTTCCTTTTATGTAGCAATCTATTGTATAACCATTTATGAGTCATTCTGAAGCACATTTTGATTTTATATCAAGATCATTCATCTTGATAAAAGAAAGAAATTTTTTGCATTGAGAACAATCATTTGCTGGAATAACTTCCCAAGGGATGTGGTAGAGTCCTCATCACTGTAGGTTTTCAAGGTGCGATTGGACAGGGTGCTAGATAACCTCATCTAGGCTCCCTTTCCCACAAGAAGTTGGACCAGATGATCTTTCAAGGTCCTTTCCAACCTGGGCTGCTCTATGATTTTCAGCAAAATAGGAAATTTGCAAAATTAGAATGATAAGAGAAGTTTCTGCAAAGGTAAAGTGTAATAATTGGGCTGAGAAAGATGTATGGGATGTTCAACGCCACCTGCTACAGGACTTTGCGTTAGAAACATGTTATTTCTACCTCTTGTTGAGCTCTCCATTTGAAACAGTCATTATTCTCATTTAATACACTATGAGGATTAGAATAACGTTGATAGTTATCTCTCTCACAGGATGTTGTAAAGACTGATTAGTACACATACATTATTTCAAAAATGCAAGACAGAAGAATAATGTTATGCATTATTAGCACTCGTAGAATAGTAACACAGTTTTATATGAACTCAGCATTCCACACACAGCTAGTAAATTGCTACTCAAAAGGTCTCTTCTCCTTCCAATGTTCCTCCCAGATTTCTTCCAACTCCCAAGCTGGTTATTGAGCAAGTTGTAATGTCATTTTAAAAGACTAACAGGCTTCCCTAGGGGAAGAAAAATCTGAAGACAAAACATCGCAAGCAAGTTCCCCCATTAAAACATTTCTATGCAGAGATACTTAGAAAAGCTGAAATAAAGTGACAGTAGAGACAATGGAGTTTCTGGTACATTCTCAACTGTGCTTAAAATGACCAAGAAATGTAACCCTATATAATGAAAGAGGCCAGCTTTACAAGACTGTCTCCTGACTGAATTCAAAAATACATTTGCCTGCTAATGAAAATCTACAAAATTGCAAAAATCTTTTTTTTTTCCCTCACACGTAACATTTTTCAAGTAGAAAACACAAGAAATCATGTGCCATTGAAACTATCACTGTGATAGGTAATTACCTGAGCATCATAACCAATAGACTCCTCTGTGTCATCCAAAGAAATAGAAGACAAAATTAAACCTACCATCTAGCCATAATTTAGCGTTTCATGATTAAATTTATTGAGCCCTTTTTCCCACTTGATTGATATACTTTGATTTCACAAATTAAAGAAAATTAAAATTATCTGAAATGCTAAGTCATTTTCTTCACTGGAGTAAACTGGTGTTGTCACCCTGTTTATCGTCACCCTGTTCAGGCTGGCAGAGAATTCGTGCTATGGATTTCCCGATCCACCTGCGTCCTTCTAGTCCTTGAATAAAACTGCAGCCTTACGGAGAAACGATTAAACACATGTGCCTTCAGCTCTCATACAACGATTCAATCCCTCATTTTTAAGCCAGCTGGGCTCCTGTTTCATTTTAATTGCCATCACCTCCTCTACCTATGGTGAAACCAGGACACAGATGACTCCCCGCCCATACGAAACAAACTCTTCCGAAACCAGGACTGTATTCTGGCCAAGTATTTTATTTACATCTCATTAAACTAATAGGCATTTCAGTTCCCATTTGGTTCTCCCCAGTTTTTAACGTGCTGCACTGTGCTGGTAATGCTAATGCTCCAGTGCCACCACTCCCCTGCGCCTGGTGCCACAGGTTTGAAACACCACAGAAGTATTGTCTTTAGCCACAGAAGTTCCAGATCATGCTCTCTGTAATGATGGACTGATCTGACTGATCAAAAATGTTGACTGCAGAGAAAAATCCTCAGGTTACTGGACACAGAGAACAGCACCAAAGGCAAAAAAAAAAAAAAAAATAGAAATAAAGATAAACTGGGTAGTGATGGAGAATGCAAGGAAGATGGAGGCTGGAGCACAGGCCCTGCGAGGATGGGCTGTGGACCCTTGCTGGTGGGGGACACAGTTTGGGGGACCTAACAGCTACCTTGAATTACCTACAAGGAGGTTATGGAAAAGACAGAGTCAGCTTCTTTACAGCAGTGCACAGCAGGAGGATGAGTGACAACAGTAAATCAAGATTAACTGAGGTTCAGATTGGATATTTGGAAAGATTTTTTCACCATGAGGACAGTTAAGCAGTGGAGCAGGTTGCCCAGAGAGGCTGTGTGATCTCCATCCTTGGAGGTTTCCAAGAGCCAATCGGATAAAACCCTACGCGACCCAGTCTGAAGTCAGTGTCAACTGTGCTTTTAGCAGAAGGTTGGATGACAGAACTGAAATCAGGAATGGGAAAGGCTGGAAAATGAGCCAGGCAGGGGCACAAGCACGTGCCTCCTGCAGCAACATGCCTTCTGGAAACAGGGATTTTATCTAGGTTTGAAGGAGTACAAAGAGAGGAACCTTGCATAAACAGTTTGAATAGTTTAAACAACTTACTTTAAAGGCAATACTAGGCAATACTTCCAAGCACTAAGAAATAATCTCAAATTCTTTAGGATTTTATTAGGTACAAAAATAATCAAGTTATAGAAATGTATCAATGTTCAAAGATAATCACTTTAAAGAGTCCACAATTTAATAAAAAATGTAATACAAAAGTTTACTATACAATTTAAAGTCATCGTGTATAAGTCTGCTTTTTTGATGTATAAGTTCTACCTGAAATGATTATTTTTGTCTAGGCAATTTTATAGGAATTGTACAGAAAAATCTCCTTCACCCATGTTTTCTCCCAGGTCCATGACTGGCTAACTTGCACTCACACAACAGTGTCCATTTCAAAAACCCTCCCACCAAATTTTCCAGGCGTCAAAGGTGGCTCTTTGGTTTTCTATGCAATAGTGCTACACTGGAAGTTATTAATAAGCATCATCATACACAGAGTGCGGTTAAGGTGATGACATAAACAGATTTCTTTCAGATCGAAAGCATCAAGCAGTGGAACGCTCATCTGTGATGTGGTGGTTAAAACAGTAAGAGGATACTGCTCAAAGTGAAGCACAAAGTGAAGTCAAGCCATAGACTAAGGGGCTTCCTTAGTTTGGGTTGATTCTAGCGGGATGGAGTGGTTGCAGCTCTTTGGATCCTGTATAAGAAAATTTATCAGAAAACCAGCAGCTTTTGAGAAACCATAGTGAATATGGAGCTGAGAGACCACATGGACAACAGTCAGAGGAACACAGTTCCCACTGGGAAGACAGGTCCAGAAATCACAAAGAAACTGCCTCTGTCTCTTTGTCCCTACTGCATTCGCAGAAACTGAACTCTGCAGACCGCTGCAGGAAGAAGGGTCTGGCGCAGATCCTGGGGCATCTTTCTAGCACAAACAACTCAGCAAGGTCCCCAAAGTCCCCCTCTTTCAATCCAAAAAGAGGCAATACAAAAAATGACCCAATTCTAAAAAGCTTATCTTATAAATTCTGAAAGCTGTAGGTTTACTCAAGGCTTGAAGAAGCCAGTAAGCTTTTTCCTGGAGTCCATTTTTCTCCAGTGCCAGTACCAACATCCCCAGTTCCTCAGGAATGTTGGGATATGAATCATTAATAATTTAAGGAAGAAGGAGGAATTTTTGTCAGATAAAGCAGGAGGAAAAAACCTACTGATTCACACAGTTTATTATGTTCAAGAAATGCACAAGTCCATTTGGATGCTTAGAATAAAACTGCAATGGAAAGTGATCCTTTAAAAAAAAAATATGAATTTCCAGTTATGTTTAAAATACAACCTATGCCATTTCATCTTTTTTCATAGGTGCTACTGCATCACTGAGCAACAGGAGTGCAATGGGGAGTTAAATGTCGGGGAGGAAAAGGGGACAGTGTATGGACAACTACTTACTGTTACGACAGCTATTGATCTTGAGAACACAGGCATGACAGCTGTATACAGTATTTTTGGGCCAATGCAGTTCATCCATCATCTACTCCTCAATCTAATCTCCAAACATACTGCCATTACCCAACTCCCATCAAGCTGTGCTAAATGACTCTTTCCGCAGAAGCTTACAGGGCACGACCTGCTCCTCCTCTGCCGGCACCACAGATGTGTCTCTGTTTGTAGCCCTAACAGCTTTCTACAGCCATCCTTAGCATCCTTTCAAACCAAATTCTTTGTCTCCTTTGGAATTGCAGGACAGGCAGACAACAGGGAAGTGGGAAGATGCTAATTGCAAATTAGCTGTGCTGCGGGTCTTCCCCGCCTCACTTTTATCCCATCAGTACCTCCTCACCCCTTGCTTTTCTGGCTGCACTAGGCTGTTTCTTGATTGAATTCACAAAAACGCTTGGAACCATTACTGGTGTGACAGACAAACAGCAACCATGTTCTTGGCTTGAAAAAGCAATTTTAAGTCTCTGTGTCCTAGACGTTTCTCAATTAGAGGAGCACAAAGTGGATTTAAACACTCCCTTTACAGCATCAGATTCTAATGCAATCAGGTTTCAGGAGATCTGTTTAAAAAAAAAAAAAAAAATCGAACAACTGATTGCAAATATGGGAATACAGGGGGGGAAAAAGGGCAATAGCCTGCAGCAAAAATGCCCAGATTTCAAAGCCTTGAAAAAAAAATATCTCAAGTTACTGAATTACGCCATACAAGAACACATGAACATCTATTTTGGGTCAGACCAAAGGTCTACATAGCCCTGTCCTGTCTGCAACAAAAAATATCCCCCACCACACAAACCTAGACACACAGTTAAACAGTCTTGATAAGTGGATAGCTTAAGTTAAAAACCAAGCCAATGTGCACGCGTATTAGCACAAGCCTCTAATACTTGCCAATCCGTTTTCAATATAAAGCATTCCTGAGATGCATGTTGCTTCTACGTATTTTTCATGTCTCAGTATATTCCTCTGCATTAAACTCATCCAGTGTCCTCACATGAACTTTTGGCATCTATGTCAGCCTGCTGCAAAGAGTTCCTGCTCGCTGTGAAGCTGGTTCCTAGTAGTTTCATTTGAAGCATGCTGCCTTCTGCACTAGAAGCCATGAAACCATCCTTCTCTACCCATCTTCTCCAACCCACCCATGATTTTCTAGATCTCTATCATATTCATCCACCAAATCATCTCTACCAGAATTGTTTTTCTCAATCATTCCTTTGCTCTGATTATTCCTGTCAATTTTCTCTGAACTTCCTACATATCCTTGTGGAAATGGAAGTCCTCGACTGTGTGCAGCTTTCAGCCTACACACAAAAGGGAGCAAGAAAGCCCACAGCTTCATCTCCCGTCCACATGTCATCCACAGATGGGTAAAGTGGTAACAGCTTGGTGGAGCCACAGCTTCCTATTCTTGCCACTGGGTATCAGCTTTCCAAAGATGAGAGCAGAAACAACACAAGGTTTATGGCACATTCATGTCAAGAGCAGCACGGAGTAAACAATTCCTTTCACAGGTCTCAAGGGGACCCAGCGAGGATTTGGGGCTGCCCTCCAGCCCTCCCTCTCCAATGCTAACCTGCCCCAAGGCACCAGAAGTGCCATGCATGCTTTGCAAACGCATCTCTGTTCCAGGGACAGGGCTGTATGCATGCATCTCTCTCTCTCACTGACTATGCATCCAGATCTGTCTATAGATCAGAAATCATGTTTATTTATTTCAAATGAGAATTCCAATTATAGCACCAAATTATTCTGAGGGGGTAACAACAAAGATGCTGCTTTTGGTCCAACATGGATTTATTTCAAAGCGATTTCCAACATGCTGCTAAGCAGCAGAAGTTGTAGAATTGTACAACACCAGGCGGGCTGCCAACACTGAGCTCTGCTGCAGCTGAGCAGGCAGAAGTTCAACATAAACAAAAATAACTGAAAATGAAAACTGGGGGGAGAGGGAGGGAAGGGGGCTAGACAGGGAAACAGGCAAATGCCAATGCTGAGAAAGAAAACCCTAAAAACCACAAAAACATTCTCAGCAAGGAGAGAGTATACCCCCTATTTAAAACACAGCGCAAAGAAGCATCCCCAAATGGGCTTAGAATCATTAAGGTTAGAAAAGACCTCTAAGATGCATCAAGTCCAACCATCAACCCAACACCACCATGCCTCCTAAACCATGTCCCAAAGTGCCACATCTACACGCTTTTTGAATACCTCCAGGGATGACGACTCCACCACCTCTCTGGGCAGCCTGTTCCAATGCTTGACCACTCTTTCAGTAAAGAAATTTTTCCTAATATCCAATCTAAACCTCCCCTGACGCAACTTGAGACCATTTCCTCTTGTCCTATTGCTTGTTACTTGGGAGAAGAGTCCAACACCCACCTCGCTACAATCTCCTTTCAGGTAGTTGTAGAGAGTGATAAGGTCTCTCAGCCTGAGGAGCCCGCAGCCTCCTCTTCTCCAAACTAAACAGTCCCAGTTCCCTCAGCCGCTCCTCATAAGACTTGTTCTCCAGACCCTTCACCAGCTTCGCTGCCCTTCTCTGGACACACTCCAGCAACTCAGTGTCGTTGTACTGAGGGACCCNCAGCAACTCAGTGTCGTTGTACTGAGGGACCCAAAACTGAACACAGTATTCGAGGTGCGGCCTCACCAATGCTGAGTACAGGGGCACGATCACTTCTACTACTGCTGGCCACACTATTCCTGATACAAGTCAGGATGCCGTTGGCCTTCTTGGCCACCTGGGCACACTGCCGGCTCATGTTCAGCCGGCTGTCGACAAGCACTCCCAGGTCCTTTTCCCCCAGGCAGCTTCCCCAAGCCTGTAGCGTTGGATGGGGTTGTGATCCAAGTGCAGGACCCAGCACCTGGCCTTGTTAAACCTCATACAATTGACCTCGGCCCATCAATCCAGCCTGTCCAGATCCCTCTGCAGAGCCTTCNTACCCAGTGAAGAGTACACCTGTCTAAGCCATGAGCCACCAGCTTCTCCAGAAGAATGCTGTGGAAGACAGTGTCAAAGGCTTTACTAAAGTCCAGGGAGACAACATCCACAGCCTTGCCCTCATCCACTAGGCAGGTCACCTGGTCATAGAAGGAGATCAGGCTGGTCAGGCAGGACCTGCCTTTCATGAAGCCATGCTGGCTGGGCCTGATCCCCTGGTTGTCCCGCACCTGCCCGGTGAGCTCACTCAAGATGAGCCGCTCCATGATCTTCCCGGGCACCGAGGTCAGGCTGACTGGCCTGTAGTTCCCCAGATCCTCCTTCCAGCCCTTCTTGTAGATGGGTGTCACACTGGCAAGCCTCCAGTTGTCTGGGACCTCCCCTGTTGACCAGGACTGCTGATAAAGGATGGAGAGTGGCTTGGCAAGCTCCTCTGCCAGCTCCCTCAGCACTCGGGGGGGATCCCACCCGGCCCCATAGACTTGTGAGTGTCTACGTGGCGCAGCAAGTCATCAACTGCTTCCTCCTGGACTGTGGGGGGTTTATTCTGCTCTCGGTCCCCATCTTCCACCTCAGGGGGCTGAATACCCTGGGGACGACTGGTCTGACTATTAAAGACTGAGACAAAGAAGGCATTAAGTACCTCAGCCTTCTCCTCATCCTTGGTGGCAATGTTCCCCCCCTGCATCCAACAGAGGATGGAGATTCTCCTTGGCTCTCTTTTTGTTGTTAATGTATTTGTAAAAACATTTTTTGTTATCTCTTACAACAGCGGCTAGATTGAGTTCTAGCTGGGCTTTTGCTTGTCCCAGTACTGCTAGTCCCAGTACTGCTAGGAATTGTGAGAGCCAGTAGAAGATTTTAGATTCAGCTGCTGCTCAGACAAGCTACTTTACAGGCTTAGAAATTGGCCACATATTTTCAGAAGGTAGGAGCTCAACCATCAGTGTGGCTGAAACTGAAGCCCTCCAAAAAGCAGGAGCAGAATTAATAGGACATTTTCTAATCCTTATTAAAAGAACAGCATTTAGCTCACAGAGGTAATTGCTTAACAGTCAAGAGAAACTATTTAGTTACCTCTGCAACTTTGGCCTCTCAGATGTCTGTGCCACTCACTGGGAAAGGCTGCAGAACTGTAATTTCAGAGACTTTGGAATTACGAACTCGTGTGATCCACACCCATAAAGTGGCCAGCTAAAGTGAAACAGGCTGGGCTTTGCAGACAATTTACTTGGTTTATTTACTTTGAAAACATCTGCTCTGTTGAAACTGTAGTCAAAGCTAACAAAACAAGTGTTCACTAGAGACTGCTCCTCCATGGGTTCTGTAGCCACAGCCCAGGGAGCAGCACTGGATGATCAGCTGCTGGAAACTCTGCTGGAAATGATGGAGAGATGGACTCTTCAGGTTAACACTGGGACCAAGGGCTGATCTGGGGGGTCGCAAAGTACCGAGCTCTCTTTAATGCTCCCAGGCCAGCAAAATAACTGCTTTGGTAACTGAGGGGCAGTTTTTACTGAGCTGTTATCATTAGTTGTGATTTTGTAGTGTTAAAACGTTGCGTCTCAGCAGAAGTTCAGTGGCATTTCAGGGAAAAAGCATCTAAAAAGGCACTACTGCAACTGAGGAGCCAGGCTGAGCTCAGGGAGTGCTGGAATGAAAGGTCTTAGGTTGCCTTAAGGAGATGGCAGGATTTTCTCTTAAAAAGGCAAATATACTTTATTACTGCTTTGCTACCCATTCCGTGTATGATTTAGAAAGTGCTTCTCAGCCTGTTGCCCACAGACCACTGAAATGAACAGAAGAAAAAAAATGTGCTTATTTCTACACACACAGAAACAAAGTGTGAAATAAAAAAAAGCACACAATTGAGCAGTCAAGGTATAGTCCAAATTTTTTGTTGACTATAAATGAAAAAATACTTGAAGCGACACTACCCAAGATGAATGGTGGCTTTATCTTTTCTTCCCATCTCCTGATCCCAACATCTAGTCTATCCTTTGACTAAGAGTACACAAGAAACACTGGTAAGAAAGATAGGGTAAAGAACCTGATTACAAAATTTACTGCTGAAAAAATAGGTAGAAATAAAATCCAGCAACATAATAGAGTTCATTGCAGGAAAACCCATCACACCATCTCCCAAAAGATCAAGAAATTTGCTAAGCACAAACATGGTAAACAAAAGCTAGAATCTTCCCAAAGGAACAAGAAAACCAAAACACTTAAAATATTATAATGCTAGCATAAAAGTCAATATCATGTGCTCACCTTGTATACAGGCTCACTCTGATCTCCACATCTAAAAAATATATGGAGGTAATAAAGGGTCCTAGAGTCAGGCAGCAAAAGCTATTAGTCAGAGAAAGACAACTGAACTAGGAATGACTGACAAGATTGAGGCTGTTTATCTGAAAGATAACAACAGGACTGAATAAATAACACAATATAGTGAAAATTAATTAGGAAGTATTTTTTACTTACCCTCCTAATACAAAGTCAAACAGAACTAAATTACATTTCAAATTGATACTTTGTTTTAAAAACAATGGATGGATAACCTGTGGAACTCATTGCCACAAAATACCAGTGATGCCAAGAATCAAGAGGATTAAACTGCAATTGGATACGTATACAAATAATCCCCACAGTTCCACTATAAGCAATCACTAACAGATGGCGATTAGGGAGACATTCTGTAATGGAGATATCATTTCCTAACAGTTTAGGGAAGGATTTCATACACCACCCTCTGTAGCATCCTAGACTTGCTACTGCTGCCTACATGATACCCAACCAGAGGGACACTCCTTGGATTACTCCAGCACTCCCTGTGTTTCCAGGACTGTTCTGCCACCAGAACTGTTCAGTGGCAGCAGGTACTAGGTGCATGCCAGATTTCACATCTGAAAGGAGGTACATATCCTTTAAGGCATGTTTGGGCTGTTATCAAGCAGCCTTGATTAGAAAAGCCAAACTTCTGCAGTTAGAGTAAACTTTTTGTAATCTCACTTACAGCCCTTCCTAATGCTTAAGCAAACTAGTCCTCACTCTTTAGTCTTCTGAGAGTTTATTTTCCATTCTACCATTACATCTTTTAATTTCATTTAAAAGTTATTAATATTGTTATTTTTTTGAGACCCAGGAATAGACCGTACATAAGAACAAAACCAAGAACAGTACACCTTGATCGCATCTCTGTGAAACTACATAAGCAAACTCACGGAGCCTCTTCCAAAGCAAATACATTCATTTTTAAGACAGGCACTCCTAAAGGTAATAAGATTCTTTGTAAAGAGGCTATCCTTCAGTAATGGAAATGCTGATAGCCCTCTCAGCACCCCTAAATACCTGTCAATGGCAAACAATAAACCAAACAACACGATGAAGGAACCTGTTTCCTAGCCAGACAAACCAGGCATGATTGCAATACAACGTGAAAGTTTGGCTTGGCAAAGTCAAAGTCGGCAATGGCTAGTTACCTCCCCCCTTCCTTCCTAGCTGCATGCTTGCAAGAGTTGACATTGTCATATCTAGGAAAAAACACATTCTTAGTTATAGCTTTAGTTGCTCTTTCATGTTCTATACCTGGTTGGTCTGGTGCTACAATATGAGAAAATTTGATAATGAATCTGTATTTTTATTTGTCCTTAATAAAGTTGAGGATGATTGATTTTTCAGTCAGAGGTGACCAGTTTTCACAACGCATAAAAACTTGGCTAAGCGGAGTGCAAGTGTATCGCTACAACATCTAGATGCCTTCTGTAGCTCCAAAATAACAGAAAACCAGAAGGACTTCTGAATGCAACTGTAATGCAAATCTCATTATTAACTACCACTTTACCCTACTGAGCAAATATCAGCATGTCACTCCTGAATAACAAGAGTATTTCTAACATCAGTCATCGTATTTCTTAATGGAGAACTGAATTCACTGGCAATAAAGTCCAGGTTCCTGGAAGAGAAATGACTCTGTGTTCTCTGTTGACAGGCTGGGTTTTAATGAGCAAAGGAAACACACAGGGCCTGATCCTCATCCCACTTAAGTCAATGGGATGGTTTCTACTGACTTCAGTGGGTTTTGGATGGAGCTCTGAGGTCCTAATTTTGCACCTGTCACACTCCCAGCTTCACTGAGACCAGTAGGGAGTTTCAGTGTCACTCAAAGATGAACAGTTCTTCGAAAACTAATATTACCACTTCCTCCAACATGGAAATTCCCCCATTATAAGCAGGAAAAAATCAATTGCTGAGAATTTCACATTGCATTTTGGAAAAAAAGAACTTTTTGGGATGATACTCAGTAGGCTCATCTTATGCCAACCCTGCTTGTGAAGAAAGTGCAGTTAAGTGCTCCAAACGTATTATAATCTTTTCCACCATCACTTACAGGTGCCTTGCTGACAGCATATTTTCTTTTCAAGTCTACTTCTTTTAGTAATGGTGTTTTCTAGCATCGGAATGACCTATTCATGTGGAACTGGTGGAATGTGTTGGGACAAACTAATACACTGGAATAGCAACTTACCATGGATGACAGGTTACACAGGACTTTTTCATTTACAGTCTATAATATACAGTTTAAAAGACACAGCTTTTTCCTGCCTGTATGGTCTCCTTCTTTCTACTGTTGTGCTTTGCAAGCCATTACTTCAGTGTATGCCTGACCTACTCATCAAGTAAGTTCTTTAATGACCTTAATAAATTACAAATAATCTTTGAGTTAAGGACACAATTCATAGAATCATAGAATACCAGGTTGGAAGGAACCCCAGGGACCATCTGGTCCAACCTTTCTTCGCAAAATTCTTCAATTAAAACTAATAGTCATGATTGGAGCATCTCTCTATGGTGCTGCTGCACTCTGTTGGCAGTACACTATGCAAACACAACTGGGGTCAACAAAAAAGTGTTCTACAGAAGTGTTTCACAGCATTTCCTCCATTTGATACTCTGACCAGTCACAGATTTTAGCTCTTGCCCATCAAACTTGCAACAGCTTCGGCTACTTGGTTATCACAGAATATGTGCATATATATTCTTTTCCTGTGGATGCTTCTTATTATTCATAATTACAATGAAAATGACAAGCAAACAGTAGACATTCTCCATAACAGGATTAAAGAATAAGTCCAATTAGTTTGAATTTACAAGTCAAAGCAGATCTATTTTATAAATAGGATTCCTGCCAAAAATAATCAGTAAATAAAAGAATAAAAGAGTCAGAGACTAACACACGTTAACTTCAAACTGCTATAATCTCCAGTCCCAGAAATCTTCAGGTTTCTGGAGTAAAGTATGTCACACTGAAAAGAACCAAGATTTAACTCCTCTGAGCTAGAGCACATTCTTGGTGTGTAGTGTGCTGCTTGACAAGACTGCTCACCCACTGCAAGTTGCTCCACTGAAGAGAGGAAAGAAGCACAGAACAGGGAATAACTGGGTAGGCAGGAGCTCTGCAGGGACAGAGGTGGCACCTGAACACTGGAAGTCTAATTACTTAGCACAAATAATGTGCATGAATTGTGGTCGCAGTTATTTCTCACATGCACATTTTTTAAACTCTCAGCCAAGATTTTCAAAAGATATAGGTGTTTGGTGAATTCTTTTTTGGACTCGTTTTCAGAAGTGCTAAACATCAACTTCTGAGAATCATGGCCTTTTAAAGCTTCTTAATTCAGTTATCCAGAAAAGTCATCAGTCATGTTTGAAGATACTGGTCTTTTTCAGTTACGGTGCTTTTTTCCTGTGTCTTTTTTTTCACCTTGGCTTTCCTTCAGCTTTCATTCCTGTTTTGCCCAATGCTCCAAGCAGAACTCAATAGTGGCAGAAATACTGCTTTTAAGGCAAGAAATTTCACCCTGTGAACACATGGCCATACTCAAAACCAAAACTGCAAGTTGAAAGGCAGTGGAGAAACACTCTGAATCCCTGAATCATCCCGAGGCTTCAGCTAGCTTGCATTAGTGGATAGGATCATTTGGGTTTTTTGACCTTTAAAAAATTAATACCATTAGTAACAGGAGAACCTCTTTGCTTTAACTTCTTCCACATATGGACATTGTTGCTACAGCTAGAAATAAACCATCTTACGTCCTGCTTTCTGTGTGCTGCTACAAGGATTGTAGATGAGGAAAACAACAGAAACAGAACAGATGTTGAAACTGAATGTAGAAAAAAAAAAAAAGAGTGAATGGGGGAAGAAATATTAATTACACAGAAGATAACTTCAAAGCAGGTATTGAATCCATGTTATACATCAATTTTCCATTCTGTATTTGCCTAGGTTGATAGCTCTCCCTCTAGTACACAGAAATTTCCTTCTCTCAAGAGAGATAACACATTGTGTATGATGGAATTGACCTCATGTGATAAAGGGAAGATTAAAGAGAAAATAAGCATGGGTTCCAAGCAAATTTCAAATCCAGTAGATTCACGACATACATAAAACTAGCAGAATCATACACTAGTGAAGCACATTAATTCACTTGTACCAAACCAGCTTAGAAACTTATCCCTAAAATATTCTCTACTGAGCTGAAAGTGGATTTACTTCAAAGTCAACACAAGGAACTGGGTTAGTAATCAGGAGAGTATAAGACCTTGAATTTGTAATATTAAACATCTACCACTTTAGAACTGCGTAAACACATATTCAACTTGGTGGCCCATAATGGCTATTACCATGATCTACTAGGTTAATATTCAATTTCACAACTGGTATATAACTGTAATTCTTATTTAGAAAATGGACTGTAAAAGCCCAAAAGGACCCACTGAGGTCCACTGAGGAAACTACTGTATAAAAAGGGAAGTTTGAGATCATACAGATATTCTATATATTTAAACATGCAGGAAATAGATATTGCCATACTGAGGTATAAGAAGACACCATTTAATCTAGTACCCTGCTGATAGAATTGTCTAGTAACAGATGTTTCAGGGCTGTATGAAATAGAACAGTGATTTTATAAATACTGCAGGTCCATAATTCATACTGGGATTTCATCATGACCCCAGGCAGATGTCACTTATGTTCTGAAGCACAAGAATTGACAGCCTTTGCAATTTTTGTGTAACCATAGAGGTTTATTTGCCTGAAAGATATCCAGTACTGCAGACTTATTACACACCATGCTGCACATTTTAGTTAGCTTTTTGAATGTTTCCTCTTGGACTAATACAATGGAGAAAGATGGTCCTACTGCTTTCTTTCATCACCTTCAATTTTTTTAAACACCTCTCATGTATTCTCTTCCCTTTTTTCAAATGAAATTACATTATGTTCAATGACCTTTTTCTCCTCAGAGTATCATCTTCCTCCAAAAGCTGCATATTGAAATACTCACATATCTTCACCTCCTAAAACACTTTGAACAGGAGAATTAGCATTATAATAAAAAATAGCTAAAAAACCACAAAAGACGTGAAGGTTGATTTTTCATAGTGTCCTACTAAATTGTGGGCATTTTGGCTTTTTGGATACTCTAAGAATGAGAGCGAGGGCATGGTTTTGAAAGGTTTGGAGTTCCCACAGTACCCAGTGATTTCAGTGGGAATTGCTAACACTCAGAAGCTCTGAAAATACGGACTGATTTTATAAAGCCAAACCCAGGAATATCTGCATTAGCAGACACCAAGAAAAATGTCTGCTGAAGTGACACAACCCACAGTTAAACATTTGGCTTTGCGTAATTGAGCCTAGACATTTACTTCAAGAAAAACTTGAATCCGCTGCACCATCCTAGTTGATTTTCACTTGCTCAATACACATCCCATCCACCCAACACAACTGAAGGCAATGTTCTGACCTAAACAGTTAAATTTCCATTGTGGCTTGTCAGACATGTCACTTAATACTTCGGTCTCCTCTGTTTTGCTGGTCTATGGGATGAGGGTGGCAGTATCTCAGCTGACAACCATGATACCTTCATATATAAAGGTAATAAAAAACCCCACAAGAACTACATTAAATCAGTCTTCATCTATCTATCTCCTTTCTGGTGTTCAGTCACGAAGTATGAACACACACTATTCAAATGTTACAAGTATGAACAGTCATCCGTCTCCTTACTATCTCACACATGTACTAACAAGCACGAAAACACTAAACATAAATCTTTTCTTCATCCTCAGAATAATTTTTAAGAGGCACCTTTCCCTTGCATTTCTGTGTGATGCCCGATAAATCATAGATCAGTTGCATGGTGTTAGTGTTAATGTTACCAGACTGCATTTGAGAGAAGCAGGACAGAAACCTGAATTCCAGAGGAATGTGGAACAACAGCAGTCACCATCCACATGTACGTTTTGCAGCTCAGGTCCATCTCTATAGTATACAGATCTTATGGGGTGCACAATCCCATGAATTTCTATTCAATTTACCCAGAGACAAGGACGCTTGGCACTTAATAGAACTTGGCAACAATTTTCTGAAATGAATTATTTAAAGTTAACTGGTAGGTTAAAATAAAATATCCATCAAGCACAAAACAAACAATGGGAAGATGCTGTGATCTGTTTCAGGAATGCTGACATTTGTTTGTTCCGAAATTAAAGAAAACCTTGTTTCCTCAGCCTAAATGTTGACATTTTCCAGCTTTGAGCTGCTTAATGCTTTGACTCAGCTTCAAGAAATCCTTCCCAGCTATAGGGTTTTTTCCCCTACAAAAATGTGTTCTGGATCCATAAAATATAAAGAGCAGGATTAATTATTTAGTGCTAAATCCATCTCTCTTCTGTGCAGTAATACTAGGAAGTGAAGAGGGGCACATAAAGACTTTTTCCTCTCATCTCCCATCTTGGCAGCTTTACAGGATGTATGTTTGGCTGAATCTAGCCTAAGAATTAGGGGCCTGGCCACCATATTACCAGCCTCAACACAGTTCCGTGAAGGCCTTGTCAAGAGATGAGTGCAAACGTGTGCAGGCACCGCAGACGTGCAATTCTCAACACACAGAGGACAGCGATGTCCTTCATCACCTTAAGAAATGCTTGGTGTGGCTTTCTCAGTACTGTGGCTGCTTTCTGTGGCTAGAAAGATTCTTGTAAGAGATAAGCAGACGGTACCATCTCTACCTTCCCATGCAGATCTCCATTCAAGAATTCAAGAGAATTTGAGAGAAACTCAGGACCAGCCACAGACGTGTTGCTTCTTCACACTGCTACGACACTGCAGAAAACAAGCTTACCATACTTTCACACTAAAGTTCATTTAAAAGTTGATTAAAGAGGAGTGGGACAAAAGTTATACAAAGGATGGGTCTATTGTTTTAAAGAAAAACTAGTTTGAGGCACACATCTGAGACCTAGCCAAACCACATTTCCCTCCCTCACCCATATTCTCTTGCAGGGACTGCCAGCCTGCAGCATCAGCATCCATCACTGGTGGCCCAGACAGGACTGGTCCACCTTGACTTCCTAGCCTGCTGGGGTAGGATGGCCAGCTACAGTGTTATTGTGGGAGAATAGATGGGGCAGGGGTAGAGAACAAGAAAAGAGGCAAGGAGTATTGCATCCCACCCTCAGGCAGAGAGCAGAGCAGAGTGATGAGCTTCTCAGGCAGTGGCATGCAGAGACAGAGCAATGGCATAGGCAGAGAAAACCCTTTCAATATGAAGTAGAAAGAGAGGGACAAAGCACCAGGTGAAACAAGGACTCTTCACCTCTTAAATGTAGTGAATTCTTTCCCCATCCTAGCTGCTGAGTAGAGGACTTTCAAAAGGCACTGCAAGATTAAACTGATTTCAAGCTCTTCAGAGAACACAGTATTTACCATCTAACGAATGTGATTACAAAAGCTTTCACTTTATCTCTGACATATTCACAGCCATTGCAATGCTTCTCAAACAATATGCTCACAATTATGTACTATGAAAAACAGCTTTGCACAGAAGTAGTCTCAACCTCTGGTCTGCAAGAACAGTGATTCACCAGGATTTCTCTGAACTCAGAAGCACTCGTGAGCCTACTGCTATCCTCCTGTGCACCCTGTGGCAGCTGACTCCTTTAGCCATTTTTCACCAGCCCACTGCTTGTCAATAAATCACTGTGCTAATTCCTGTGACACCTCCTGTGAAGTGTTTTGGGAATTGCGGCAAAGATTTCTGGGCTGCATCTGAGAACTGGTGGTGAATGGCTGACTCCAGGTTGACATGATGAAGAAAGGTTAAGCTCTTCAGCTGAGGCAGCCTCTTAGAAAGATTCATTGTGGCTCCAGCTATCCCTTTTCTATACAGCAAGGCTATCCTCTGCATCTGCCTGAATACATAAGGGAGTTGACATTTGTCTTCTGTGTGGCTCACGTACTTAAGTTTTCCTCTCTTCTCATTACCCGTGAAGGGTGATTACATTTCCTATGGAATATCACTGGTGATACATCACACTTCAGGGCTGTGTTTCCTCCCCCCCCTCTAATGGGAACCTGTGGTTACTTCATCTTTTTCCTTTCTTGAATACCAATCCTCCCACAAGCCTGCGTGTTAGCCACCAGCTTCCCATTGAAGAAGAATAATGGGACTCCTACTGAAGCTCATTAATAGTAAATTATTTTCAGTTAGTGAGGACAATTTTCTCGGTGAAGTCTCTGAAGAGCCAGGGACGGTACAGCACAACACTGTCTGCCCCACAATTGATTTGAATACAGTGGTTTGAAGGAAACCTCAGACTTCAATAGTGAGCCATTAAGAACAGCTATTTGTATGCTGCCTGTCTGAACACTGAGGATAGGAGGGAAGGTAGAGTCTGTCTTTCCTGATCAGTTGATTATTCTTTTTTTTTTTCCCACCAGGTGGTGTTCAAGTAAACACTGGCATCAGAGGTCTGAACTGGCAGTCACAAGCTGTGTAAAAAGCCATAAGTCACAGAACTCACACTTCATTGTATAAAGCAAGGATTTTGGTTTCTTCTTTTTTGTAAAACAAAGTCAAGGCATTTACTAGTATTTTTCAAGTCCATCTTTCTGGCAGATGAAGGAAGAAATGCCCAGCATAAGCAGATGCTGAACAGTTCGAGGGCACACTGTTTCTACAGGATAGACTTCTCCGTCTCTCCTCTCACTCCTCTCATAGTTATTTATGACACTCTTAGATTTGGGCAGGGAACTGCTATTTGGTGGACTTTCAAAGCAACCCGAGGGAATTAGGTATCTGAATTCACACTGGAATTCAAAAGCTCTCGGCTAAGCATTTAAAAACCTTTGAAGATGATGCTTAACAAAAATATGCAGACAGATTCCAAGTCTACACATGTATATATAATAAATATAGCACTGAAAAGGTCTACTTCCATATCAAACAGTACTTTCTGGCTTGTGCTATAAAAATGCATGCTCATTTTTGCTATCTCTGGATTCACCCAGTAGGTACTATAAAGAAGTTGGAATAGAGCTGGTTGAAATTCCAAATTTCTAAAATATCTGAAAAAGTCTTTTTTAAAGAAAAATATCTGCATATTTCCTCAATTAATGCTCCATATTCATTTCAATCTGGAATGTTTTTGCTGGGGAGGAAAAGGAGGAATTAAAAGCTTTTCAGTTCAATTTCCTCAAAAATAAAAACTAGCAGATGGCTGCCCTGTGCTCCATGAATGCCCCTGCTACTGCGCAGGATATCTGGGAAAGCTGAACTCTGACAGTCTCAGTCCTGGTGGGGGACAGCAGGGCATCAAGATTGCTAGAAAGTGGGAAGTGCAAGAGACCCTGGAGCCATGTAGCAATCAGCATGGCAGGGTTACCAGGTAGTTATAGACACGGAGCCCAAGTCTGGGCTCCTTTAAACCTCTAAGCAGCTGGGATGAAAATCTCACCATCTCAGCCCTCAGGTGGCAGATTGTTAGACATGGCCAGAACCCATACGTCTTCATAAAGCATCTCTCTTTGGGCAGCCCAGTCTTTACTCTAAACAAATTTAGTCAGAAAGTCCCTGACCACCTCTAAGCAGGAGCTGCTATGAGAATGGAACTGCTATTTCTACACAGCTGCTTTTCAAAGGAGAAAAGGCAGGGAAGAGGAAGAAGCCGAAGAGTAGTTGGGGCCACTCCGACTGTGAATCAAGCAAACACCACTGGCCGTTGGGTTGGTCTGGGGCACAGGGGAACACCTGACACACACACACACCAGGAGTGAAATGGACTCACAAGTATGCAACGTCCATTACAGGTATGTTTTCTAAGCTGAAGGCCATAAGGGAAAAGAAATGACAGGAAAGGTTCTCATTAATCAGAGAAAACAGGTGGCACTGCTCCTGGGTGGGACAAGAGAGGGAAAAGAGAAGAGGGACTGGGGGTACTACTGTAGTGCTTTAACTAGCCACTATATAGCCATGCTCTACTGTGACAGGTGAAGAAAGGCTCAGAAGTCAACCAGTATCCACTGACAGAGCCTCCCATAAACAGTTCATCTATTGCAAAAATATTAGTCTTACAGTCATTTGACCAAATGAGAGAAAAAAAATCCAGAGCTGGAGAACACAGTTCATTAACAGGAAACCAATCCTCTGCTAGCTACTGTCAAAAGCAGCTTCTGGGTTGTTTTTTCTGCAGAGAAGCTGCTGCTGGGACTTTGCCAGTTCAGCAGTTAAAGGTAATCTCAAAGAATCCCTCAGCAAATTGTAAAGTGCTCAGACTGAAGAACAACAAGGTGTTCAGGGACTGAACTGATTGTTTTAATTCGCATAATACTAGCAGCAAGCAGCACTTCAGAATTATTCTGCTTAGTTCACCTGTTCCAGAAGCAAGACAAAACCAAGTCAGCTTCAATAAATAACGAGACCTAAAAGTATCTGATTTGATCTCCATCTAGATAAGGAAAAGTGCAAGAAATCCGGCAATAAAAAGGCAAATTATATTATTACATTGTTTTTTCTATATACTAACAAGAAGCTAGTGGCGTGCATTGACACAACAAAGCAGTCAATAGGATCAGACTCTTCACTGTCAGATCTGTTCCTGTTACTATTTGGAGAAGAATAGACACAGGTCATCTGAGTACTCCCAAAGTCTCTAAAGATGGTGCCACAGTACACCTACTTTCCTCTTTCACAGCAGCCAATACATTTCCTCTCCCTTTTGCTCAACAGACTGTTACAAATGTGCAGCTCTCACCCCAGAAGTGTGCAAGTAATTCACTCAAATGCAAGAATAAATCCGTTCTTACCTATTCCTCACTTACATTTTTAACACTGTAGCCGTCAAAACGCAGCAAATCAATTTTTTCCCCTTTACCGTCTCCAAACTGCCTTTTCAGGGTATTTTCAGTTGTTCTGATTAAAAATTTACCTCTTAAGTACCACTGAGGACACAGTGCATTTCTTGATTACAGTTTTGTATACTTTTTTCAGCTTACCTACGTATCTTCCTTACAAAAGAAGATGTGGAGTCATATCCTTCCTTCCTTCCCTTCTCTTTCTAACAAAAAGGAAATTTTAGTATCAAACTTTAAAAAATCAGGTCCCAGACCAGTAGGAAAACAACCTCTGCAAAATGCAGAAAATACTTTTTCAGAATGAGGATGTGAGACCATCACGCCTGACAGGATGATGCAAGGTACCTAGGAGAAGAGACATGGCGTGCTAAGCTGAAAAAAACATTTGCAGGGCTTACCCAAAGCAAAGATAAGCAGCCTTGGCATTTCTGGATTCGATTTGTGGTGCTGCATTGTAGGGGACAGGTACTCACCCTTGGACTCTTCTCTCTGTCTGTCCTCTTCATTGGGGACAACTCAGGTCAAAAACATATTCTGCCACTTCTACCACATATTCTACCATGTGTGATTAGCCAGTATTTCCTCTATTGCTTCGGACAGGTATGTTTTCATTAGCATCCCTGGAATTTCACGTGTGTGCGGTCGCAATACTTACCTGAATGTCTCAGAAATGCAAGACACTGCTCTTACTGGGATTCTCTGCATGGCAGCAGTTTTGATTTGCTTATTTGTAGCGGGCAGAGACCTTTCTACCTTTTGACTGCCATTCAGCCAGCCTTCCTTTTTCCCTATGAAACCTGTTTCCTTTCTGAAACTGGGGAAGTCTTGACCACTGAAAAGGAGATTACTTTCTGATTTTACTTCTGAAGGTCATTCATATTGATTAGACAGCTTAGACATGTTGAGTAGTAGAAGGCCTGAACTTAAAGATATGGAGGGTACAACAGCCATTGCAAAAAGTAAGGAAAAAAACCCTGACTTTCTTTTCTCCCTTCAGTATCAATATAGTCCAAAGTATTCTCTTTGTTTTTGCAAATGTTTGTTCACTAGAATGTTCCAAAGGGAAAAATGTCAGCCACAAATCCTCACTCATCATGTATTTGCACAGCAATGCTTAAAGGTCCTTAAAGATCTCCAAGGATTTGAAAGAAGTAATTCAGTCAGGTAGCAGAAACAGTGCCACTGCCTTCCGGTGGCTGGTCGTCCGGCTCACGTAGCATACGACAACTCAAGGCAAGTCACAGTGAACTGATTTTACAGGGCAAGCACAGAAAAATATGTTACACAAACAAATGTATGAAAATCTAAATGTTTGCAGCTAATGCATCAAACAAAGAGAGCTTAAATCCACAAGATGGACTGTGGAAAACATTTTGCTCACTGCAAAGAGACATTTCTTATCTATCCTGCTTGCCTTACAGATACCCCGCTCCTGTTCTTGCCATAACCGCCACAGTTTCACTCAGTTGCCTTGGCATTTCAGCATATTCGTATCTGCTGATTTATTCTTTATACGCATGAATAACGGGTGTGTTACAGCCACACTTTGCGTTATTCATCTTGAATGAAGTTACACCCTGACTGTGTTAGCAGGACAAGCCCCACACAACATTTAGATTCCAAGAATATCCTAAAAATCAGGTGACAGTGGGCCTTACTTTCCCATCCACATTCAGTTGTACAGGTCTGTGATGGTCTTTTAAGCTATGGGCGATGGGAAGATATCAACAGCTGACAGGACTATTCTCTGACTTGTTCAGTCTCATGTAGAATCATAGAATCATAAAATCATTAAGGTTGGAAAAGACCTCTAAGATCGTCAAGTCCAACTGTCAACGAACACCACCATGCCTCCTAAACCAGGCCCTGGAGTGCCACTTCTACACCTTTTTTGAATGCCTCCAGGGATGACGACTCCACTACCTCTCTGGGCAGCCTGTTCCAATGCTTAACCACTCTTTCAGTAAAGAAATTTTTCCTGATGTCCAATCTAAACCTCCCCTGACGCAACTTGAGGCCATTTCTCTTGTCCTATCGCTAGTTTCTTGGGAGAAGAGTCCAACACCCACTTCACTACAACCTCCTTTCAGGTAGTTGTAGAGAGCAATAAGGTCTCCCCTCAGCCTCCTCTTCTCCAAACTAAACAACCCCAGTTCCCTCAGCCACTCCTCATAAGACTTGTGTTCTAGACCCCTCACCAGCTTCGTTGCCCTTCTCTGGACACGCTCCAGCACCTCAATGTCCTTCTTGTACTATGTGCTCCCTCCCCCAGATGCGTGTTCTGAACGCAAGAGCCGTATCTCACACAGGTGATGCTCCTCTCTTGTTCGAGGATCCCCTACTCCCAGATTTCCCATCTGACTGCAAATCTAACCCCCTTGAGCAGCCACCTAGGGTCCCAAGTGCTGTTTGGCAGCTGAGATCCACAGGCCGTCTCCTCTCATGTGATACCCTGTGCAGACACACATCTGTAACATGGAGAGGTGTGTGGGGATTGCAGACACCTGAAAAGTCCATGTTCTCCTTTTAGTACGACACTTTTGACTCAAAAGGAGCGTTTGGGGCAGGTGGACCTGTTTGGAATCGCTGGGCTGAAAGCAAAGGACTCTTGCTGAGCATCCCTACAGTTATCCTGGTTTCCAGAATCACTTTATGCAAAAGCTACCTACCTTGACTTAGTTGCCGAAACTCAGTTCTCTGCTTGGAACAGGGCACATGGATTTCTTTGCTCTGTGAGGGCTACCTGTTGCACTGGTGAGCAGGAATTTAGAGGCATGACAAAATTCAAGAGAGGTAAATACAGAAATGTCTACATGTCCTAACTACTGCTAGTACATTATTTTCTAATAGGGAATGCTTATTTTTCCACCTCAAAGTAACATGTGACTGCAGTATGAAATAACTTTCTGCTTGAAACGTTTTACAATTGATCTAGCCCCACTAGACTGGCATCCATTACAATTAGTTTCAGCTGTAAGGAAAAGAAAATAAATTTTTTGCAGACTAAACTGAACCAAAAAGTTTATTTTCTGGAAAGCCTTCTTCACACACTGCACATTACTCAGTTTACCTCAATGCTGTGTCTTGTTTAGTCAAGTTTACCTAAGATGCATTTAGGCTGCAATGGTTCTTAATTACCCCAGCACAGTAACCTGGCATTCTCTGGAATTTGTGCTTTTCAGCAATGAGACTCCTTCCTGCTGTATCTTTTAATTGCTTGTGCTTTCCTGGAAGATGTCTCAACATTATCACCTTACAAAGCGGATAATCAAGATTTACTTTTTTTTCCAGACATCTCTTCCTTGTTTAAATAATTACTTGTCTCATGCTTTTTCCCCCCTTTCCTTTTCCCTGGAGAGCAGTACATTTTCATTGCTAATACACACCGTAATCGCAATGTACTGGAGGATGGTTATCAGTCTGAAGCCCAGTGGAGCCTTGAAAGGTTTCTGAACCACAGAAAAGTCTGTAAGGTAACCACACACAAGGTAACTAAGGTATCACACAGACAGCCTCTATAAAGGATCTTAATTAAAAGACCTCTTTCTGTGTTCTAAATTAGTTTTATTTGTATAGCATTTTCTGTTTTCCAATCTTTATAGTCCTATAACTAAGAAAGGTAGTCTAAGAAGGAAAATAAGACTGCCAAATGTCGTAATTCCTCATGAAACTGGTATTTTTAAAGGATGAGAAAACTCTGAATTTTAAATTCTAGAAGTGATTAATTACAACCATGAACTTATTAAGCTGCTTGTAAGTAACTAACATTCAAGACAGCAGCACTGCAGGCTTCCCTATCTTATACACTTTTCTCCCATCCTCCACACCAGAATCACTACAAATTCAAGATAACGATTACAAGCATCTAGATCTATAACATACAGATCCATAGCAACACTGAGGATCTCTTATGTTAATTTCTGTGCCCAGAGGCTTTTCTGCAACACTGAATTAAAGAAGCCACTGTGTCGTTCCTGTAACAAGTGATGCTGGCAAGGCCCTCCCAGTGTACATGGATTCCTCCAGTGAGCTGCAAGAGTAATCACAGAATAATACTGCCTCTGTTTGAGGGAGCAGGGAACAAGATTTCTCCAAACCTTCACCCTTGGAAGAGCTGCTTACACTATACATAGGATTTTCCCCCAAGAGAAGATGTAACAACAAAGATGATCGCATGGTTGGTATCACCAGGAAGAATGTAGACAAAAAGTGGCAATGAACACAGAGGTGTTATACATACACTAAACATTCAGCATGAATGAATGAAAAAGACCAGTTCCAAAAATGGGTCCAATATCCCAATATTTACAAAAAATTTTGATTGTATGGTATCAGAACCATCATGATAGAAGACAATTAAATATATTTTCAGCAGGATCTGTGTGAGCAGCCTTCAATGTCTATGCACTTGTGCTAACTGATACTATGGTGCAGTCCAAGTGACAGTAAGAAGTTATCCATACCTGCAACACATTTGCTTTTGAATTTCTCTGTAACATACAGTCTTGTTGTTCTTTACAATGAATAGTACTCATTATGTTATCCTAGCCTATATTTCTCTGCTGGACACACTGTTTTGAGTATAGGGCTAAGATCCTTTTGCATGATTTGCATGTAAGGACCACTCAAGAATTAATGACTCAAAGCTTTCAGATGCCCACACAAATTCCATTGGCATTTGTATTGGGTTTGCATGGCAAGGTAGCAGGCGGGCTGCAGGGATGGCTTCTGTGAGAAGCTCCTAGGAGCCTCCCCCATGTCCGACAGAGCCAGCGCCAGCTGGCTCCAAGACCGACCCACCGCTGGCCAAGGCCGAGCCAATCAGCAACAGTGGTAGCGCCTCTGGGATAACAAATTTAAGAAGGGGGAACAAAAAAACTGCGCTGTTGCAGCTGGAGAGAGGAGTGAGAATATGTGAGAGGAACAACTCTGCAGACACCAAGGTCAGGGAAGGAGGGGCAGGAGGTACTCCAGGTGCCGGAGCAGAGATTCCCCTGCAGCCCGTGGTGAAGACCATGGTGAGGCAGGCTGTCCCCCTGCAGCCCATGGAGGTCCATGGTGGAGCAGAGATCCACCTACAGCCCATGGAGGACCCCACACCGGAGCAGGTGGATGCCTGAAGGAGGCTGTGACCGCATGGGAAGCCCGCGCTGGAGCAGGTTTGCTGGCAGGACTTCTGACCCTGCAGGGGACCCATGCTGGAGCAGTCTGTTCCTGAAGGACTGCACCCCGTGGAAGGGACCCACGCTGGAGCAGTTTGTGAAGAACTGTAGCCCGTGGGAAGGGCCCACATTGGAGAAGTTCATGGAGGACTGTCTCCCGTGGGAGGGACCCCATGCTGGAGCAGGGGAAGAGCGTGAGGAGTCCTCCCCCTGAGGAGGAAGGAGCGGCAGAGACAACATGTGATGAACTGACCGCAACCCCCGCTCCCCATCCCTGTGTGCCGCTCAGGGGGAGGAGGTAGAGAATAATCGGGAGTGAAGTTGAGCCTGGGAAGAAGTGAGGGGTGGGGGGAAGGTGTTTTAAGACTTGGTTTTATTTCTCATTACCCTACTCTGATTGGATTGTTAATAAATTAAGCTCATTTCCCCAAGTTGAGTCTGTTTTGCCTGTGAGAGTAATTGGTGAGTGATCTCTCCCTGTCCTTATCTTGACCCACAAGCCTTTTGTTATATTTTCTCTCCCCTGTCCAATTGAGGAGGAGGAGTGATAGAGCAGCTTTGGTGGGCACCTGGTGTCCAGCCAGGGTCAACCCACCACAGCATTTCTGTTTCTTCACACAGCAGAAACAGTCTCATGTAACACCACACAAAAAGGGTAAAAAGGAAAAAAACCAAATAAATATTAATCCACTGAACCACCGTGAAAACTAGGCCGCAGAATAATCTATCCATCTGGTCTGCAACACACATCAAATTAAAAAGAACAATAGGGTCAAATACCTGGATGTAGAAAGAAAAAAGAAAGTCTATAGGTGTTGGAGCACAACATGAAGCATTTTCCTATCGTCTTCAAAAATCACTGCAGTTAGGTTTACTACCTGCTTTTCTACAGCACCAAAAAAAAAGTCTCAAGGAAGAGAAATTATTTTAAAACCCAGTTTTAGAATGTTGGGTAGCCAGCAGCACATTTACTTCTTGATTTGGAAACAGCAAACTGAAAAACAGTGCATATGTAATAGCTGATAATTGTCAGTTTTCGAGACAACTGATAGTATCAGTTGGACAAGCAACCTGTACACCCAATGCTTGTGTCAGTGCTGCTATATCCATAAAAAGGTATTCTGAAGCCTGAGAGATTGTTCAACAGCATAAATAAGTGTCAGAAAGAAAGCAACAAAGTCTATTTTTTTCTTCCTGTTGAACACCAACAATAGCATTCTGCAACAAATCATTATTATCCCTGACATTTATAGTAAAGGTCTACTAGTGAATCAGGACTAGAAGAAGAAAGAAAGAGAAGAAGGAGACAAACACCAGTCACTCAGCGAAGAGCAGGACTAGAATATCAGACATGTTATGGATAAGAGTGTCACACACTGGCAGATGTATTGAGGAAGGCAGTTGTTCACTGCTGCTGTGATTAACTGAGCAGAACACATTGGGGTTGTGGTCTGAATACCAGAAGCTCACTACTAGTACAAAACTGAAATATAAGATAATGTTTTCAAATAAAAATATTTATTCTTGAAAGTATTGTAAAAATGTTTTGGAGCTAAAAAATGAAATGTGCGAACACTGTAAGAATCAAGAATTTCTTGGTACACAGAACTAAAATATTTGTATTCCTACTACAGGAAAAATGTGTTAAAAGTTTTACTTACTTTGGGTGGGTAAATTCATCCACTAGGACAACCTTTTCTATCAGGTCTCCACCAATGCTTCGAGCCAAATCATAGAAATCGTTCTTAGAGTATGTCTCAGAAGGCAGCCAAAAGGAGATGTCATTGATCAAAGGTGGGTATCTGCTGAGTGGCTAAAAAAATTAAAAAACACACCCTTATAAGTGGCTGGACTTGGTAGGTATACCTACAACTGTTTTGAACTTGTGTAACACACACAGCACACATTTTAGAAGCTTTCTGAAATGGTTTCTGAAGTGCAAACTGACCTCATAAACAACTGAGATGCAAGATTTTGTACTAGGAAATGTCTTTTAAAGATCCCCTCATAACCACTTTGATTCATTCTTTCAGAAGAAAAAACTTGTTTTGTTTGCTAAAATCAGCATTTATGAGCCTGAATACACTTTTGGATCAGAGCTGTTTAAAAGGAAGAGATCATTTTAACATGATTATTCACTAGGTAGAATTGCACTTTTTAAAAGCATTTTCCAGATTTTTTTTACAGATTCAAAAATTCTTATCACATTCATGTACAAAATTTACATGTATTTTATACCATTCTTATATAACGCAATATGTTTATTATTTGTACTGTCCAATTTCTAAGAAAGTCTTATCAATAGGTGCCTTCTTATTAAAAGGTCACAATAAGAAACACACTTTTGCTTAAAAAGAGGGATCAGTTCACTTCCCAGTGGTTTTTATAGACATCCAAACATCTACAACAACAAAAAAAAGTATTGCTGTTAGCATAATTATTAATTCCACAAGTACCACAACAGACTCTTAAGATAAAGGGGCATCTTTGCTGCAGACAGAAAGACCTCATCTTATGGTCAGAACAGTGTAACTTGTTATTTGCAAAAACAGGAAGAGAAAGAGAAACAAAACAAGGCAGTTATTAATTTTTCAGTTTTGATGAAACTTCCCTGGAGTCAATGGGTTTCCTGTCTCGCCTTTGCCAAGACATCTCCCCCTCTGAAGAAAAGAAAATGGTAATGCTCTTCTTTCATGCCCTCTAGGTCATGCAATATCTTACTTCTGCCTTCCATTAATGCACTGCAGTTGAAATAAGTACTTTTGCACAAGATTGTTGGTGTCTGCAGGAGAAAATATCTTTTCTTATTTTGCTTACATGTACATGACAGCTGATGTCTATACCTTGGTCTATACAGTATATTATTGCACTCAAAAATGTATTCCATGCCTGGGAATACTTTATGCTGGAGCAGTGAAATCCTAAGTGAATACCTGCTAAAGCAATAAACCTGTTAAAAAGGCAAATTTACAGCACGCTGATTTACTCAAATCCTGTTCTGTACAGTGTAAACCAGTCAATAAATATCTGATAAGGAATACAGTGCAAGTTAAATTAATACCCCCCCCCAGTGAATAAAATTGTGAATCACAAAAGATTATCCAACTTGTTAAAGGAGTAAACTTGCCAAATGAATTCATATCCTGTACACCAAATTAAGACAAAAACTTGCACAATAAATCCATCACACAAGAGCTTTTGATAAAACACTAATGAATGAAATGTAAACATCTCCTCTGCTATCCAAAAGCCACAGCTGCAAATGCTGGAGATATTCCTCAGTCAACAACCCTATACATGTGCTAGTGTAAATAAAGATATAATCCTGCAGCAGACATCTATATTCTCACCTCACCCCTATCTACCACTATATTTACCACTGCTATATTTCAGCAACCTGCTGAACACACTTCAAAGCTTACAGGGACTAATCCAAAACTCGCTGAACTCCCAGCTTCAGGACATTTAATTATTCAACCAGAAGATGTGGCTCATGAGCCTAAGCATGACCGCTCCACTTGGGCAGGTGCCTACTTTCATTCATTGGACATCAGGAAGAATTTCTTTACTGAAAGAGTGGTTAGGCATTGGAACAGGCTGCCCAGAGAGGTGGTGGAGTCGTCAACCCTGGAGGTGTTCAAAAAAGGTGTAGAAGTGGCACTCCAGGGCCTAGTTTAGGAGTCATGGTGGTGTTAGTTGATGGTTGGACTTGATGATCTTAGAGGTCTTTTCCAACCTTACTGATTCTATTATTCTATGATTCCCGCAGGTACAAGGACACTAAAGAAAAATAATTACATCTTCAAGTAACTCAGTAATATCCTAAACCCCGAAAGGAGCAGAGTACCCACAATTTATGGTGAGCGAATATTTGCTATCAATTTCAAAAGAAGCAGGATTATGGCAGGCACAGGAAAACAGCACTATTTTTCCGACTTAAAATGAGATGTACACAAGAACCCAGTGTGGTCAGATCTTGCAAAGGTACCTGGAACAGTCTGACTTACATTATCAGTGTCATCAAATTCCATGTGAGCAAAGTTACTCAAAGATGTAATAAACCGTAGGATCTGGCTCTCCTGGATTATCAAGTCTATAAGAAAACTGCTTCTTTGACCCAATGAACAGTGATACTAGCCTAGATACAGAATTGTTGTAATTTTGTGTGTGCACGCATGTGTGTATGCTTGTGTGTCTTACAAAGACTGGAAGGACAAATGCTTAAAACAGTAAGCGTAACTTTTTTTATTATGAGGTACTAGCCTTTTCTCAGAGCCTTATAATACAGAAAAATCTTTTATGGTAAAAGGCAAGGCAATAATCCCGTATTATACTGTCCCTTCACCAGCTGGCTGCAGTCAATATCATTGCAGTAAGTATTATATCAACACTAAAGTTAGTATAAGGATAAAATTCCTAGTTCTCAAACGTATTGATCTGTTTGTTGTAGAGCTACATGAGCTACATAATTGTTTATTAGCTACATCGAAAACACAAAGAGGATAGGACAAGAGTCTCCAACTGGCAGGTCAAAATGAAGTTACTAAGTTTGTATTCAGACACCCCAGCAACTACATACTGTGGTCCAACAGATCCCGTTGCCTTCACTGTCCTCCTTTCTAAACTATCCTGCCCTTTAACAACAGAGCGGTCTAAAGCCCATTGACTTTGATGCCTTTCCAGGTTCAAGGCAAACGGCACCCCCGAAGACTGTTTCCTTATGAATTTACAGGCATTTTAGAGGCTCCCCTTGAGAACAGTGTGTTCTTGCTCATTTTCTCTCTCATTTTCTCATTTTCTTCTCATTTTCTTCTCATTTTCTGCTCTGCGGTCACCTCCAGCCACCACTTCCAGCTACGTCGTCTTCACAACTTAGGTGTGCTTCAGCACAGTGCTTGGAGAAGCTAACAGGACACTGGCTGGCTCCACTGCGTGTGTGTTGGCTGACTCCTAGCACACTGCCCAAGCCTGGAAGCCCCGCCATCCCTCCTTCCACTGCCTGACCACCTCCCTTAGGTTTTTGGGGAACTGAAAAGACATTTAGAAAAAGGTAGAACTGATGCCACCTGCAGAGCGCTGCTGCGAGGTGCTGGCCAGGCCTGGTGGACAGCACTGCCAATGCACAGACAACTCTGCACCACTTCTTTGGTCCCATCAGAGCTTTGTCACCACACTGCTACTTTAAATGTTCTGTTTACCTTCCATTTCAAACACTGCAGTGCACTATCTTTGTCATTTTTCAACAGCCTTGGAAAACAAGAGTGCTTTCCCAGTAATTACACTATCTATAGGACTCCACTGAGCCCACGTGGTAGGGAATATTGCAAATAATGACATCACATTTTTCAATCATCCAAGGTGAAAGCATTTAGGAGTACTGAATTACTATGATTTTTTTTAATAATAGAATGGAAGCTTATGATGATCCCACCTCAGTGATACATGTTTACTAGTCATTAGTCACACTTCCTTCTCTGGTTAATAAATAAGCCAAGTACTTATTAAAAGTGCAAGCTTTTCCCTCTCAGTATGCTAATTTTAGTATAGAAATGAGTAGCTGAACACCAGTGCTGTACCCTGCTCTGCCAGCCTGCCTCGCCCGTGCCTAGAGGTACCTGAGGAGTGCATCACTGAAAGCTCAGGGCTTTCAGGTTCATGATAGTTTAGGGCATTCGTCATCCCCAGTGCTCTGCTGTACCTTTCTGTCCGAGATTACTGCCCCTGCAGCAGCTGATAAAACAAACATGTGCCTGTTCCTCCACCATTGCAGTTCACAGCCCACTGCAGCCAGCTGAAAACTGCCTCTCTCAGTGGTTTATGCTATTATATGCTGGATGAAGTATTGCAGCAGCTTGAGGCATTGGGGGACAGCTGTCTTAAGGAGCAACAGGATCCACCAGAGCTCATCTGTCAGCATAAAATAGCAAATACTTGGGCTCTGTGTACGTTGCCACACCACGACACTATTCTGGACACCTTGGCAGCAGGAATCAAGTGGTCACCGTAAGAGTAGCCTCTGTTCGTCTGCCCATGGCAAAGGATCATCAGCTAGCATGGATCCAGATACCTCACAGCTGCACAGGAGAGAAAATACAATACATGGCAGAAGCCGCCACCTCTGGAGGAAAAACAGCTGGGGATAATGCACAGCCAGTGCCAGCAAATAAGCCAGCACAAGGCCACAGAGTGTCTTTAGCCCAGAGTCCCGAAAAACAGGATGAACCTCAGCACTTTCCACGAATATTTGGCATTAGGGAAAAAAACCCCCACGCTTTCCCAGATGCAGTAACTATGACTGCAACGTGCTGAGGGGACAGAAGAAGTTTTGTGCTGTGGCTGTTCACTCAGTTCCCTCCCTGCTGCTGGCTGCAGATGGGGGGACACAACAAACAAGTGACAAACAGGGCAGAGGAAAAAGCTGTACTTGTATTTTGACAGCAGCGACACAAACACAAGGTTAACAATGACACATACCAAAAACTGGGTTAGCAACTCTGCAGAAGCCAAACTATTAAAAAACCAGCCACGCTTTACTGCCATCACCAGTCAGAAAAATATGAGACTTAGCAGCATCGTGGCTGTCAAGCTTTAACAGGCCTGCATTGCCCGTGTTTTGGAGAAATATGTACATAAACTATACAGTTTTAATGCAACATCATATTCTCATTGAAACGAAAGCTACAGTCCTGTAATAGCTAAGCCTTTCTTAATATATTTCATGGTGAAACTACATTAATTCAGTGTTATCATAGGAAATTTAAACACATAACAGGCATGAAATTCAAATTTGCAAATTTACAACTGTAACTTAGCCCCGTTGCACATAATGAAGTTTCCTGTATTAGCGTGTATGCTCCTAGATTTACACTTTCATATTTATGACCAATGTAGACAAATTACAGTTGCTGCAGGAAACATAATTTTGAATTTCTTGGCTGTCATGGCTCAAAATTTGCAGTCACAATATTCCATTATGATAAGTTTTCTACCCTTCCCTTCACCGAATGAATTTTTTTTAGTTATATATGGTAAATTCTATATATTCATACATGTATATACACACATATATATATCCAAAGGAGGAAATGGAGAAATTTCAACAGAGAACTTCTATAAAGTCTGATAAGCAGATATACAGATATGTTCTGGGATTAAGCTCTTAAAACCAAAGCAAATGGAACAGTTTGGGATTGATGCACTGCTCTGTCCTCCTGCAGGGAACGGCAGAAGGGCATTAGCCTCCAGTGGTGCTCCAGGCTTCTCAGGGATGGAACACAGAAGTATGATCAGCCCTTTTTGGACAGCAGTCTGCTCCCCCCAACAGAGCTCTTCACCTCTGCAGGTGAAGGTACGGGGAACACCATGTGCCCACGGGAACATCATGTGCTCCCTGGATTTAAGGCACTCTGCTTCTACACGGACCATTTTGAGCGGAAGAGGTTTTCTTCGCGCATGGATGAGAATGCTCTGTCCTTGGTTTGAATATCATGTGAGTGCCTTTGAGTGTCTCAGATTACTTCAAACCATTAATTCATTCAATGTGGAAAAGTAAACACTCTTCACTATTTCTCACAGAAGCAAGGGGAAAAGAGGAGAGAGCGCAAGGGAGACATCGGGTTTCAAATGAACTAAAGGGTGCATTTTTTCCACACTGTGCATACCATAACTAAGGACCTGTTACATAGAATCATAGAANGTAGTTGTAGAGAGCGATAAGGTCTCCCCTCAGCCTCCTCTTCTCCAAGCTAAACAGTCCCAGTTCCCTCAGCCGCTCCTCATAAGACTTGTTCTCTAGACCCTTCACCAGCTTCCATTGCCCTTCTCTAGACATGCTCCAGCACCTCAATGTCCTTCTTGTAGTGAAGGGCCTAAAACTGAACACAGTATTCAAGGTGCGGCCTCACCAATGCCGAGCACAGGGGCACGATCACTTTTGCTACTGCTGGCCACACTATTCCTGATGCAAGCCAGGATGCCGTTGGCCTTCTTGGTCACCTGGGCACACTGCCGGCTCATGTTCAGCCGGCTGTCAACCAGCACACCCAGGTCCTTTTCTGCCGGGCAGCTTTCCAGCCACTCTTCCCCAAGCCTGTAGCATTGCACAGGGTTGTTGTGACCAAAGTGCAGGACCCAGCACTTGGCCTTGTTAAACCTCATACAATTGGCCTTGGCTGATCAATCCAGCCTATCCAGATCCCTCTCCAGAGCCTTCCTTCCCTTGAGCAGATCGACACTCCCGCCTAGCTTGGTGTCATCTGCAAACTTGCTGAGGGTGCACTCAATCCCCTCATCCAGATCATTGATGAAGACGTTAAAGAAGACCGGCCCCAACACTGAGCCCTGGGGAACACCATTTGTGACCGGCCACCAACTGGACATGGAACCAAAAGGGACTAAACAAACTCATGGTGGACAGATCCTCCAGTCACTATCAAACAGAGCGATCCAACTGCATTTTTGGTTCAGCGGCTCTCTCATGACTTTAAGCAGGATCAGTAGAAGTAGAGCAGAATCACACTGTTTTCATACTCGCTCTGCTGTTCTGCTGTTCTCCAAGCACTTGCTGTTTGCCAAGATGGGAGACAGCATACTTGAGCTGGATGGTTAGGTATAGCATAACAGGTCTTTTCTCTTTAAGAAAATTGCTTCTTTCATGGCATTCTGGTAATGACAACATTATCAAACCAAATCTCCTTTCTTTTTCTAGTTTAGTGATCTCTCATCTCAAAGCAACTATGAAGGACAGCATAAAGACGTTGAGCTACTGAAGAGAACTGGGTGTACACCACCTTAGATACAACTCCTCTTAGGCCTGGCAGCAGTACTATGCAATCACATCTCCTAGGGGCTCTAGGGCTGGGGGAAGGGGAAGGATTGTCCAAACGTTCCCACAGCCATCCCCATTTTCCTCCTTTTTTACTTTCTAACCAGCCTAGTTCCTTTCCATTCCTAAAGGTTTTAATTTGTCATGTTGATGGAAATGTTTGATTTCTAAGCTGTGTTTAGGAGCCCTGGTTCAGACCCTGCTCCTTCTTTTGAAACAAGAACCCAAGCGAAAGCTCCCACTAGCCACAAGGAGCATTTGCCTACAGATATGGCAGCTCACTGGACTTGCCAACACACACCTGTAGGTTGAATCAATGAAATAATATCCCAGTTTCCACTCCAACTAGTGCAGTTCACAGCCCTTCATGGGGATGAAAAAGGGGAAGGGATGTCAGAGTCCCCTCTAGAGACCAATACCTTGAAGAAAATAATATGTTTGGCAGAAAGACCAGCTTGTTTGTCAGCAGCAACCTGCACAATTAAAACAGCATTGGGTTACAAGTCATTGCTGTTCCTCATCTTGGCAAAGCACTCTCTTTGCCTTTACCTCCCTCATTCCTGGGGAAAAACAATCATGGAATTATGGAAATACAGGAAGTACCTTGCAGAAAATATAAGAAAGAAAACAATGTTATCAAGAAACACAGTAAATTAAATTGTTCTCAAAGGTGAAACACCCATTCTAGATCCACATTGAGCAGAGAGGTGCCATGGGGCACAGACTGTCTTTCTAGGTAAGTCCCAGCCTTCAATGTGGGATGAAGCGGCCGCAGCCCCTTGGCAGAGCTGCAGCTTTGTGCCTGGCCAAATCTATGGACCAGGTCCCTCTCTGCTGTGCAGTGCATGCTACCATCCAAGCTCTGTCCCCTTCCCACCAAAGGTAAGCCCTGTGGGGTCTTGTTGAAGATATGAGTTTCTCTCTTGAGCCATATTACAGGTTCCCTGAAGGTGAAAACCAAGAAAGAGTAATTGCTTATATTCTGCCTAAGTGGTCACTGGGTAGCTCTTCATATCATCTCATTTAGTCACCTTTCCCAATGCTAGTGAAACACCTTTGAATAGAAAAAAAACCCCAAAGACTTATCAGAAATGCACACACACACGGGCACATGCACAAGAACAAATACGACCTTTCTTGCACGCTAAAAGTCACAGCTTATTATAGAGGAGCCTGCCTGACAAAGGGAAGTTGATACCTAATATGACACTGAAAAATTAAGATGGGTATCAGCCAACGAAAAGATTAAACTTCTTAGATAAGATGCTCCACCTTTTCCAAGCACCAGGAAGGATGCACAAGAGGACTGGTATTGTGGCAGAATCAGTAGAAAGCTTGCCATTAAACATGTTCATCCAAAAGTAATGCTAGTCACTAAGCCTCTGCAGTCCCACCAGAAAGGGACACTGTGTTCTTATGCACAACATTGTTTTAAATTGCAAGCATTTTATTTTAAAGTCAAGCTCATTTAAATTTATCATGGACAATGCTCCGAGTTTAAAGCCACAATAAACTTCTCTGAGTGCAAATATGTAGTTTAAACTGACCCATGGTCAAAAAACTGAGAAACAACGCATGGCTTTTAAGATGCTTTCCAGACACAAAAGGATCATTTCTATTGCCACTGAAAAGGCTATTTTTATATGATTAGTAAGGAATTGAAAAAGTGCAGGAAAGACATAAAAAAATGAAAGGATTGACCTAATCCTATTAAAAGCAGGGTTGTTGCAGTGTACACAGCAGAGAGGTATTTCGAGATCCCCATGCACTTGGGCATTTGGATATGCCTTGCCACTTGTGATCTGATTATAAAAACCACCAAAAGATAAATAAAAATGATTCCTAAATACCGGTGATGGACTCTCTGCTCTGTGCTTGACTAGTCAAAAATAATTTCTCATTCGCACAGAACAGATAGGACTCACAGGGAGAACCACCAAAAGGGATGTCTCTACTACTCACTCCCACATCTCAGCTTCTCACAACCCCCTTTTGAAAGCATCAGGGTGAAGAAAGGATTAGCCTGACATGTTCCTATAGCAGTTCTAGGTCTACTGTGGAAAAATATGCATTCTCCTCATGCTTCTTCCCCAACCTCCCAGTTGATGGCCGACTGAGCTAGCTGGTTTCAGGACACTAATCTTCCATTTCAAACACATATATCACTACAAAACAACTAAAAGCCTAGAAATGCTTTTTCTGGTATCACTTTTCCATTTGAGCAGTTGTTACCAGAGCACTGTTGTGATACAAAGGGGAACAGATCAAACAACCTATTTATTATGTTGTGGTGTCGTCTATAGAAAACGAGCAAGCTTGTGTCCTGGGGAAGGAATCCAGTGATTTGGCATCACCAAAATGGTAAAGTGGATCCTCACACCAAACCTAATAATCAACACTTAGGACTGCCTTTTGCACAGGCTGTCCATATTCTGTCTGTCCTTCCTACCCAAACCTCCCACCCCACAAGCAGAATCACTCTATCAGGTTTTTTGTAGCAGGGATAAAAAGGGCAGAGAAGACACAGACCTCAGAAAACAAACTGTCAATGAATAAAGACTGTGTGTACCAATCCTGCACTTTTCTAAAAAAATATCTATCATGCCTGCAAGGAACAGGCGATAAACTGGTATAAGTCAGCGGAAACCCAACTTCTCAGCAGATTCTAAGAATTTCTTCTTCAGCAGTGGTGAGCACCTGCAATTCCTGCAGAAGGCATTGGTTGCTGCAGGCATTCAGTGTTTGCCATGCTCAGAAGTCAGGTTTCCTCCTTTCTGATGGTTTGGTTTGTATGTTTTCTCTCATTATGCTTAATAATAACGCCAAGATAAATAGCTCAGTGGGATAAAATACTGCACACATCAACAATTCATATAAAAGATTCATATCTAAATAAAGAATGCAAGTATCTGGAAAGAGACTGCAGCAATACAAAGATGTATTTCTTCCAAATACATAGCATAACAATGGAAACAAATTGCACCCAGCATTTTATTTCAGCTTAGATGAAAAATCTCATATAAAGCACTGTTGATTATATTTCCTTTTCTGCTCATTACATCCACCATTCCAGAGAGTTACTGTTTAAACAGCAGAATCTCCAGAACACATGAATATGACTTACACCAAAATAAGCTGGCATCACAAATCTTACAGGGACACGCAATACCTGAAAAAGTCCTTCTTCCTGCCTAACAAGCTGTATATTTCTTTTCCTCTCTCCCTCCTAAAAAGCACAGAGATTTCCAAGACAACAGCAATGATGCTTCGTATTCCTGGCCAGGTACAACTTCACATAATGCCCTGGACATTGCTACACTACGAAGGAACGTCCTCAGACTTATGAGCTAATCTGTACCGTCTGGGAAACGCTACTGTAGATACTGCATCATAAAAATCTATGCTCCCTAGGAAATTAAAAGATCCCAACTGTCACGTACAGCAATTTACCTGAGCAGATTACTGGTGGTTTTGAAATATTCTTCATGATTTCCAGTGTCACTAAAATAGCTGGGTTTCCTTCTTCACTTGGGGAAACTGCCCAAGTTGCAATGACTCTTGGCAAAATCCAATACTTTAGTTTCCAGAGTAGTCAGCTTCACTTTTTTCCCCCTTAAGTACTAAATTCATACAAATCGCAACCTCCAAAATGCAAAAACAACAATAAATTGCAATAGTGCAGCAAGCTAAAAACAGTATCTAACTTAAAAGAACAGTAGGTAAGCTACAGAGAAACAGAAATGAAAGGCTCTACTTACTTGTCCAATACTCAGAAGAGGGAGAAAAGCCTTTAATTTTTCCTTTCAGGCAGACCCTGAGCATTCCTAAAGCTATACTCTTGTTGAAGAGTAACAACACTTAGAAACAGAAAACTCCAGAGAAGCCATAAACTGCAAATAGACCAAGCGCAAAAAGCACACTAAGCATTTAAGAACGCAATGACAAAATGTAAAGAACATTTAAATCTCTACAAGCAGAATCCTTGTGCAGAACAGGTATTTCTTACGCCTCTCCTTATTTTACAAGAATCAGAAAATGGGTTCACTATTGCTGATTTAAGAGTACAGGTTACATGTGGGAATAATTATGCAAACTGGATTTAACGTGTGCAGGAGCAGAAGGATGTAAGCAGTCCTCAAAAGAGGTGATTTCTTCCCATTATTAATTTTTAGAAAACTGCAAAACAAATCCTCTGCAGCATATGCACCCCAAAGCATTACTTACTTGTCACATTTTGTTTTAGGCTGTCACTGCTATGGTCCATGTGTCTCTCACACTAGCAAGACGAAGGAAATTGAGGACGGGTATGATAAGAATAATACGGTTCTTCCTGACTGTGCCTTCTGTTGTTTGGCTATTCTCTGTAGCCTAATTCATATTCTAATCAGAGAAGTGGTAGCCGAAAATCAGGTTTTTTTTATTAACACCACGTACTTCAAAAGGTGCTCCTGTTCACACATATGCACACATGCACCCAGACTGTTCTCAGCCCTCATTTCCTAGGGACACTGTACAGCTGAGCCGCAATGGCTAATCATGATGCAGATGATGACTGTAGGGGTTTAGGCATGGTTTTAGAGACCACTTTATCAAAAGCTCTTTACAAGATGTATCTTTTGCATGTAAAACATTGGCACAAATGTTAAAACAGCTATCAAGTAAACTCATCTATGACAAAACCCATCCTTTTATCCAAAACTGGTAAAAAGAATTTCCAGTACTTCCTACTGGTTTCAAGATCTCTCTTCCCCGTCCC
>WAAD01016984.1:186159-214999 GCA_013389945.1 Fregata magnificens | reverse complement strand
CCCCCCCCCCTTATATTTCTGTGGTTGTGTATGCATACCAATACATACCTGTATCTCTGAAGACACACACTTGCATGGCGTAAGTGTTTAGGCACATTTTAAACAGGAGTTTATTCTTACATCAAATGCATAATGTACACTCACAAAGATGTATTTAACCCTGCTGTAGGCATGCAGATATTCAGATTGTGGTAATTACCTAGGACTGCCAGTCAGAAACCAGGGTCCCATTAGGTAGATGGAGCAGAAAATGATAGCCCCTGTCCTGAAGAACTTTCTGCCTTAGGATAGTATTGGAGAAGACATGCTGAGGCAAGAGGTACAAGAAAACTACAACGGTAAACAGCATGGAAAACAGTATTATTGAGTAGGGAAGCTGAGTCACTTCTCAGGTCAGGGCCAAAGCCTAAAGTCAAGATAGTTACTGTGCCATCCTCCTAGCCAGAACTCTATTCACCACACTGTAATTAAACCAATATTGGAAAAATATTGGCAAAAGTGTACGGGTTACCCTCCTTACTAGCTACATACTTTTGTAGACAGTAAGACTGAAAGCTCTGAACATCTGTGGATTCCTGCTGAAACCACCAGCAGCTGGTTCTCATAGCTTCACATAACCAATAGGAAATCTATTGTTATTTTAGATTTCCAGGTTTACTCCTTCACCTAATATTAACTTAATGTGGGTTTCAGCATATATATCACTGCTGGAAATTGCTCCATGGCTTATTTAAGCACTTTGTATAACCATTATACTTCATCATTTGGGATGCAATAAAGATTGGTTGATATATTCAGCAGCAGAATTACTCATTTGTGAGCTATTTGTTTTAAAGAGACTCAACCAGTCAAACTAGAAATATATGAGGTTTAGATATCAGAGCAAACCACAGTAACACATGCTTTTTGAAGCTTATTGCACTTTTTGCTAAGTAATCATTTAAATAGTAGCAGGTGTGCTTTGGGTTGCATTGGCTTTTGCCAAAAAAAAAAAAAAAAAAAAAAAGACATCAGCAGCAAAATGATTCTACTGACAATAACTGTACATTGCAGCAGCATTCATAACTATAAATTCATTTCTTATTTACATTATGTTGGGGTGAGCTCAAAATTCAGTCAAGGCTACAGCTGCTCCTTTTTGTTTAAAAACAAATTGGAAGGAAGTCCCTGGTGGTCTGTTCCAAGTTGCTGGGAATCTCTTTCACTTGTATTGATGACACAGCTGCTGGGTATACCACATTCTCTACATATTCACCCATCATCCTCTAAACTAATAACATGCTCTAAATTCAGCCACACCCGAGACGGACATTCTTGAGGCACTATTTTTTTTCTTTTGCTTGTGCCAAAGTCTTTCATGGGATACACTGTGAATGTTACCACTCTTGAAGACTTGCGAGAGGCTGGGTTTCTGCCATTTCTTTCCAACTTTCCAGACTACAGAGAGACAGGAAAAAAAAAAAGATCTCGACTCTTTCATTTGGTTTTGAACAGGTAACATTCCTTTTTTTATGTGAAAGTATTTTTACATTAATTGCATAGAAGGACAATGGCAAGCACCTGTTTGGGAAGATATGGAGAGCCCAATTTGAAATCCACGGGACCCATCTACAGACTCAGTGGCCTTTAGATCTCGTGAGCATTGCACAGTTGTGTTTCGCTTGGGATGCCATCACTGAAATCTAAATGACAAAAAACTTTCAACAAGAACAGCTGTATGTCTTCATCCAAGTTACTCTGTCCTTTCTTCCCTAGTCCTTGACTTTTCTTTCAATTACTTCTGGACTCCTCCCTTCTTTTCTCCAGGACTGAGGTTCTGGGTGTCCAAGGTACATGGAAGGAAAAGGTAGAAGACTCCCAGCTAGCAAAGGCTCCTCTTTCCACCCAGGCTTCTCACTTCCCTCACTGATCCATGACCTTTCCCTTGTGCTGCTTATGTGTGCAGGTCACAGTGCTGTGGCACACCATCCAGTGGCAAAGCCACCTTACAGGTTTTTTTCCTCCCATCTTTCTCCAGTCACTTCTGGTTTTATCCTGCCTCCAAAAAGAAAAGTGCTGTCTCTTCACTTGTGCTGAGGGCATGGGGCAACACTGAGAAGTGGATCAGGGAACTGATATGGCTTTAAGGAACTGCAGAGGAAAAATGGTCCCTGATCCACGTGAGTAGCTGCTGCGGTACAACTGGAACGTCAAAGCAGAACAGTACATGGGAACATGGGTACATGGGAGAGAAGAAAAAATCATGCTTCTCATCCTGATACTGTGAGAACCAAGGCTCTGGGAACAAGTGGTACACAGCAGTCACAAAACCACCAAAATCCTTCAGAGAGAAGTTTCAACTGCTGTCTCTGACTGGACCTGCAGTCAAAAGAAAGGACATCTTCCAGGTGGGCACACTGGTATTTCACATTGCAAGCTTCCAAAAACCCCCATGGCACTCTCTAGGTTTATTAGTAAAGCCCTGAACCTCCCACATAGCTGAGAATTTGAGGAAACACATAATTACATCCAGGTATTAGAATTACCTGCCATGTCATAAAAACTCTATTGGTGGTTTAACTGTGTGTTAGCATAGAAAACTGAAAGTAAGGATGAAATATTTTGCTCTTTGTACATACATATATATATATCTATCTATACATATATACACATACTGCACCCACTCTAAACAAATTCCAGCTGGGACAGTTGTGTACAAAGCAGAAAACTCATGACATCCAGAAAGAACAGCTCAAACCAGCTATTTTGCTTCAGGCCACCACCAGCAAGACCAAATCTGCTATTGGCATGTGACAACTTAACAGAGGTGAACATGAGAGTTTTCAAATATTCTAAGACTGTGAAAACAACCTAGAATTACTTAAAGTATTTTCAAGGAACATAGGTGAAGGAGAGGAAAAGATATGTTTTTGCTAATTAATGTCATAGGCTTCTCTGTACATCTGACTATTATCAAGGTGGCTGCTAGATGGATGACATGGATTTGCTTCACCCTTTGGTGCTCCGGCAGACAACAGATGGACATGCTACATAGGTAAATATCACTAACTAATCTAAGCACAAAGGGCTATTGACATTTTTCCAAGTACAAGCAGAAAGGAATTAAACTATTGCTGATTTGTACAGATTCAATGGGAGGCTATCAGTAAGATTAGATTGCAGTGGGTGGACGGAGGGATGGAAACAGGGTATGCATGAAAACCTGCATCATTGGTATTAGCTCAAAGGGTGGCAGCTGGATTGCTGGGAACCACATCCCCTGTCAGTGGTTATTTTTACCAAGAGTTTCAGTAATATCATCTCAGTGTAGCCTTAGTCATGGGCCTGGGCTCCGGCACACTAAGTGTTTCAGAAATCCAGAGTCAAAATGTGGAATCCAGTGATGGTTCCTGCCCCTAAAAGCTGATGTGCTAACTGTATGACAAATGACCACAAGCAGATGAAGGCTGGAGGTAAGAGTCCACTGGAACCATGAAATGAAACTCATAAAAATGACAGACAGGTGTCCCAGTTCTTCACCACCTCAGACATCTGCTGCCAGCTGTTTTGGTAGGCATTGCAAGAAACCAGGAGTTTGTGAAGGAGAGGTTTGAAAGAGAAAAGGAAAGTGGGTATCACAGAGACCTCCTCCCCATTGTGAGAAGCAGTACCAGAGAAAACCAGAGTGCTCACATGGGCATTTAACAAGTGGGAAGTAATGTTAAAATCACTGTCCAGTTTGATGCAGGCATCAGTTTTTGCCTAAGGACTAAGAGCTGCTAGGTGAGAACAGGCTATGAAGGGCCTTAACAGTGAAGAAAAGCAACATCTCCTTGATAAGCCACAGAAGGGATAACAAGAAAACATGCAAAGAGAACAACTCAGCTCTGCTGAGAAGGACCTGGGGGCTCCTGGTGGACAGCGACTGGGCATGAGTGCGCCCTGGCAGCAAAGAAGGCCGAGAGCATGCTGGGCTGTATCAACAGGAGCACAGCCAGCAGATTGAGGGCAGTGATTATCCCTCTTTCCTCAGTGCTCATTAGACTGCATCTAGAGTACTGCATCCAGTTTTGGCCTGCCCAATACAGGAAAGACATTAACAAACTGTAGCAATTTTGGCAATGGGCAACCAAGAAGATCAGGGGGCTGAAACACTTGCCCTGTGAGAAAAGGCTGAGGGATCTGGGTTTGTTCAGCCTGAAGAGGAGACAACTTCAGGGGAATCTAACAGCAACCTGCAAGTACTTATAAGGAGGTCGTCGACAAGATAGACTCAGGCTTTTCACTCCCATGCATGGTGGGAGGATGAGAGGCAATGGATGTAAGTCAAAACAAGAGAATCTCAGAATAGATATAAGAAAAAACTTTTTCACCATGAGGGCAGTCAAGCCATGGAACAGGTTGCCCAAAAAGCTTGTGCGGTTTCCATCTGCGGAGGTTTTCAAGATCCAGCTGAATAATGTCCTGAGCAACCTGGCCTGATCTCAGAGCTGACCCTACTTTGAGGAGGAGGTGGGCCTAGAGATCTCCTGAGGTCCCTTCCAACCTGAATTAGCCTTAGATCCTAAGACTATGAAGATGAATGAAAGCCAAGGTAAAGATGTGGTGGGAAGATAATACAGGGTACTCCTTTGACTCCCATATTGCTGTTCCTAGCACACTGAACTAATACAGGTAACACTCTTCAACACCTTCCCATATCTGCACTTCTGTACAGTGTCAGACAGAACCTGTCTTTTAAACAAGAGACAGACAGTCTATAGAACCAGTAGCTGTGGTAAGTATCCTCACTCAGGTTTTACTTGGGGAAATAAAAAGCTAAGAATAGCCAGAGAAAGCAAGCACTCAACGTGTTTGGAAAATTCATTACTTTGAAAGGCTGAGCACACAGGTCCAGTTGTGCTCCAGTGAAACTGCATATGTGTCTGAGCATCTGTTTACTATATCATATGATGGAAAAGCCACTATATTACTCATTTGCAGTTCACTGGAATGTAAGCTGCTTATTTTTTAGACCCGGACTTAAAAGTCCATAAAATTAAATTAGGATAGGATAGCATTGGATATACCAGTTTTCACCACTCCTTCTGTTTTTGAGGTATGCTTGAGTTTTGGAGAGCTGCTATAAATGTTTCAATCATTACTCTCAGAGAACACATTCCTTGCTTTCAACACCACCCCCCATCCTGAGACTGATGATAATACTTTACAGAATTGCTTTGATGGCTTGTGGTCATAATTTTTGTCATACTTCTTGATTTTTCAAAAGGAGATCAAGGGTGGATTTGTACAGTACAAAGTCTGGGAAGACTTTCTGATTGATTTAGAAAAAGACTTTTGCATCAGTCTCAACAGTTTTTTGCCTTAAACCTACTCTCCTTTTCTGTGTCTTTCTCCTCTTCCCACCCCACCCCTCCCATCTTGTTTAAACTTTCTCTGTTTGCCCCCAGACTTTTTCATATTGCCCCCAATGCCCAAAGTACAGCTCTTCTCTCTTCCACCTTCCTCTTACTTTGTCTTATCTCAGTGGTTTGTTTTTTCTTGTATCTAGTCTCATGTGACTGTCTACCCACTCACTCTCCTCATTTCTGAGCCCCTATTTTCTTGTCTCCTTCCTGTATTTTCAGCCAATTGTCTTTAGTTGAGAATGGGAATTCAAGTCCTGTTCACTCTCCAGATGCTTGCTTGTTGACTTTCTTTACCCAAGCGTTGATCAGTAAAACTGGCTTGTATCAAAGATTTTGCAAATGAAATTTGTGGTTTGTCAGATTAAACTCTTATTGCTTATAACAGCCATTTTGAAAGTTTCCTGGGCTTCAGCCCTGCAAGGCGCTGATCACTCTCAGTTGGATCCCAGAAGTATGGAGATCTCTGACCTGAAACTATTTAGGCATTTAGGTTATGTTTGACTGAGCACAGGAACTATCCCATTGATTTAAACATGACTACTCGCAAGTTTAAAGCTCAGCATGTGCTTCAGTACTTCACCTGACTGGGGCCAGAGTGCTCAGGTTCCTACAGCTTCAATACCAGCACTGGCTACAAATGATACAAGATAAAACATCCTGATGAGAGAAGACTTGATGATCAAGTGATTTCTAATCCAATTGGGCAGCTTAGTGCAGCATCTCTGCAATGAAGAAGGTATTTTTGCCTTCTTTCCATGGCTATCCAATGTCAAAAAAAGGAGTTTCACAATGTTCTGCAGAGTATACAGACAAACCTGAGATGATATACAGCACTGTAAAGGTTTTATTGACATTCATTTAAGATGATCTACGTAAGTCACTCATAAGAAATTCAACCTTCCCAAAGTCATGCCAATAAAATGTTTATGCTACACCATCATCTATTCTCTGCTGTACCTCCACATGCATACACACACACATTATATATCTTCAATTACAATAAAACTAATTAGACAATAAATCACAGTTGAGGCTGTACCTCATTTGTTCAGATATCCAAGTTAAATTTACATACTAATGGATGCGTATTTGCCTTTAATAGATGCACTATTAGAAAGTAAACATAATAAATGAATAACCATTTAAGCATGGAGTTACCTAATCTTGATGAAAAATATCTGAAAATGTAGCAGCCAGTGAATCTATTTACTTTTTTATTGGAAAATAAAGCTAATCACAGACTAAGAAGATAAATATAAATTATATGGAGTAGCATACTAATGATGGATCAGACAGACCCACCCTGTGCAGTGAATGTAATAAGATCAAACTGCTTGAAATGGCTGGCTTATACATTAGATGCTCTCCTTCTCAAGCATGGTATAAAGGATATAGACTACGATGGTTTAATTTGCAAAAGTTTCCCCTTGGACCTGCCAGTGCATTTTATTTTCAGCATCTTCTAAAGCTTCAGGACAAGCTATATGTCTCCCGGCAACAATCAGATATGTGCACAGGAAAGATGCACAGGGATGATGACTGTCTCAGAAAACTGGAAAGTGCACAGTAAGGTAAAAAAGTTGTACTGTGTAACTGAGTGAACAAGAGGGCTCGCATACATAGCAAATAGTGCAAACTGGGCTACTGGTTAAATCCTTTGTCATTAGAATAGGGGCTTAATTCCTGTGGCACACTGAGCAAAGGCAAATGGGAGCGAGCAAGGCCCAGCCTTTGCTATCTTGCACAGGAGAAAGATGAACCCACTTTGATTTCCTTTCCTGTATATTCATTATAATGAATCACTTCCTTCCACACAGTTACAGCTTTCTGAAGATATACTTTTCCTTATCTCTGCTAACATTGACTGTTCACTTTTCAAAGCAGAGAACAGTCTCCTAGGTTAGGGCCACATACACCATTCTGGTTACAGCTGTGCGGGAGGTGAGCAGTGTCAGTTCAAGCTGCTTGTCAACCCTCCTCACTCCACTGCCAAAGGTTACTAGCGCCTCAGGTCTCCCAGCAGAGCTGCTCTAGGAGCTTTGTCTATCCTGGCACCATCAGAATGATCCTGGTTAGAAAGTCTATTATTTTGAGAATGAAACTAACAGGTTATTATGAAGGAATTGAGTTTGGAGAGACTGCATGTGCCAAGCAGATCTAAGGAAGGAGCAGCCCCTGGAGATAATGGAAGGGGGTGGTAAAAAGTAGGTGGTGCTAGGCTTATTGCAGATATTGCAGAATATCACAGATATTGCAGAAATGAGGAAAAGAAGAAGAAAGCAACTCCCATAATCTCACAGAGGGAGTCTGCAGTTTAGCTAGGAATCCAGATTCCCTCTGTACCAATGCTTCCCTTAGAACAGCATAAACATGCTTCTGCTTGACCTCTGTCCAGGCCACAAGGCTCATCTGCAATTGAAATAAATAATTATTTAAAACAACAGCAGCCACAGCCGCCAGCAGCATCAAATGAAAGTGACTTTGCAAGGAGAGAATGCATCAGCAGTCAATTGACATGCCATGCCGCTTGCTTGCCATGGCAGTGAAATGGTGGAGGTTCCAGGAACCATCCTGCCGCCAGAGCCCATTCGTCTTAATCAACACCTCTGGGCACACCGCACTTCATCTGAACTGTGAGTGCCTTCCTTCCCTAAATGTCACTTCATTTTTGTACCTTTTCCTCAGAGTTGTCAGCCCACAGACACATCTTTTTTTTGTAAGAATGCTGGCTCAGCAGGAACTGAAAAGCGATTACATGCAACTATGCTCAGAGCCCTGACGAACACAGATGTAACACAGCGTACTAGATCAGATCCGAGCCATTTGTTTTATTACATTACACCTTGCAGGTGCTTAGTCTTTCCTGCCCTGTCTGTCCTCAGCCTTTCCTTTCACAGCCTGAGCAGAGGCCCTACACAAGTGATTGAAGGCAAGTTACTAGCCTCTGATCCCCCCCACTGCTGTGACTTGTGTCAAATTATAGCTAGAGTGATTTGGTAATCCAAATCAATGCAATAATCTGATCTGTGGGGAGCAGCACTCTAACACTGCTGTGCTGAGTGGCCACAATGGTACAAGCACTGTCAGCTTTTCCCAGCAGCTTTTTGACCTACTGAAGCCTGCACGCGTATATTGAGCAACTGATGACACAGGGAAAAGTCTGACACGTTCAGGCTATTAAAAGGCACAAAACATACACTTTAAGTCCCAAGAAAATGCTCCAATTAAATCCCATTTTTGAACAAGAGTATATTTAGCCCAGCTATTATTAAAGGTTACTGCTATGTAGTGTGGACTTCACGTATTTGAAGAACATTTTAATGAACAGAAAGAAAAATATTTATGTTGGTGGATAATATTTGGATTATAAGAAAGGATGGGGGAGTATCCAAAGGTTGAGAGGTCTATCTCAGTTAAGCACATAAAGGATGGACATTTTCCCCAGGCCTTCTGAGGCTGCAGGATTCAATTTGCGTAATGAAACGTTCTCAAAACACTTGGTCTGTCTTGGTTCAGTTCAGTCAGGCTGAAAAGTACTGCATGGCCTTGCATGCAGTAAATCTGACACTTTTTTTAATATCTATTGAGATTTCGTACATCATCTACACTGGAAGACAGGCTAAAAGTTTTCTTTCAGATATGATATGAATAAACCATGTGATTCATTAATTATGACTCTTTAGAAAGTAGACAGGTGCAGAAGGTCTGCTAACTTGGTTTTACAGCATACCTGAAAAATAACACAGAACAGAAAGACAGGAAAACTGGCTAACTCCCATCACCTGAGATCTTATGGCAGCACCAAAGATTATTTCACAGTATTCTCATTCGAAGGGTCATTAACCCTTTAAAAAGCAATGCCAGTATGTACTAGAAGCATGTACAGTATTGAGGTCGAAAAAGCTCAATGTGAGATACCAGATGAAAGCTGGATACAGACTTCCTTTTAAACAAAAACCCAAGCTTGCCTCTAGTCTCTTATATTCAGAGGCAGAGTTGAAAAATATAAACTAAGAGTTAGGGAGAATTATTCTACCAAAACTGAAGATGGGACATCTAAGTGACGTGTGTGTATGTATGTGTTAAAAGGCAAAGGGGAAAAAAAAAAAGAATAAAAGAAGGAAAAAAGGAAAAAAATAAAAAAGGTCCCTAAGAAGTGCTTGATACCAGAGCAAAAATCTGTTTCTAAAACATTGGCCATAAACTTTCTTTAGAAGAGAGAAATAAAAGATTGAAAATAATCCATCTTTCCACCTCTGCTGCCCCCCTCCTGTACCACTCATTCTCCCAATCTGTATACTCTTCATTGGCCTATTTGTTGGGATACGACAACTGCCAACACATTAATGTGATAAAGCAGTAGGTAATGGTCTGGTAATATTACTCTGGTCTTTCCCTTTGGTCCAAGTTAGAGCACAGTGGCAGCTGACAACTTCTCCTCCTTGAAGTCCCCCACCTATTGCATCATACCTCCTGTTTCATGTTATTACGTCAAAATATATTTCAGCCAGCAAGCCTCAACTTCATGACTCTCTCTACAACATCAGTTTTGGGTTGTAGAACTTTTCTCCTTGTTCCAACCTGAACCAATGCCAGCTGAAACCAATGCTGCTCAGCAAGAAGAAATGCTTAAAGACCTACCAAGACCTTGTCACCACTTTCCTATTGATGACACAGACAGTTACCCAGCAAAGCAGTGCAAAACCATGTGCTCCCACTGACTCCTGCTCAGCTAAGGTTATTAAAAAGCATCAATTAAAGAAAAGGAGGAAAAAAAAAAAAAAAGATTTCTTTCACTTTTAGCTTCCTAGAAACCGTGTCCTTTCCTCTGAGCCTACCCACAGAAACCTATGCCTCTGTCATCTTTAGATCAGCTCACTACACCTGACTTTATCTGAAGCTGAACATGAAAATGATACGCAATTTAGAGAAGCCAGATACCCAGTCCTCTCTTCGGCTGACTTGACCCTTCCTGTGCTCATGCTGAAGAATATTATGGAAGTAGCATTTCCACTCAATCCAGTTATGCTTCATTACTTTGCAACTACGAAAAGTGAGACAAGGTTTCCAACTACAAAAATCACCCCAGTCGAGGAGTTACAAAAGAAATACAAGCTGAGCCTGCACTCTGCCCCCACTATCACCTGGAGGAAAGAGCTGACACATTGAAGATGGCGAGGCAGATTCCCAAAGCATTTTGCCTAAGTTTGACAATGCAATTCACATTGACTTCAATGAATGTAGAGTGAAAACAATGGGAAAAATTGGGAATGTATTACGACATTTGAATGCTCAGCATCAAACACATTTTTATAATGAAAGAGAACTACAGACACAATTCAAGAACATACCCAAACCAGACACAGGCCTAAATCAATCCCTATTCTGGATAAATTTAAAAGTTAAATATATGCTTAAGTATTACTCAGAACAGAGATATTCACTGGGTATCAGCAGCAACTCACAACATTATCTGGCTGAAAAAAATGTTATCATCAAAAGCTGGATTTTATTGCAGTATATCAGAAATCATGATAGCTGGAAAGCTGTTGCTTTAAAACCTAATCTGTTAATGGCACAGAATTTTAATTATGTGATATTCTCTAGGGCTACACACACTTATTACTGACAGAAAATTATTATCATATATATATTATTTTACCTGGAATTTTATTTTTTGCCAAATGTGAGGCACAATAAACTGCTTCAAGAAGCGTTCATCTTCACTCCAGAACAGTCGGATGTCAGGGATATTGTACAGGATCATGGCCAGCCTCTCCAAACCCAAGCCAAATGCCCAGCCAATTTTATCCTGCGCACCAGCTGCAATAAACAAACAAACAAGATAAAAATTCAAGAGCTTAAGTTCACAATATGAAAAATTGCTGATAGAATGTTCACCTATTTACTAAGGAAAAAAAAAAGGTGAAGTGGCAAGACAGAAAAGCCTACAAGTAACTACCAAATGAAAGATCTAAAGGCTCCAGGACACATCCTACTTCCATCAAAAACTGCAGCAAGACTGGGCATATCACCAAGTCCAGGGACCAAAAGTGGTAATAAAATAAAGCCGCACCCTTGGCAGTTTGTGTCCAAAGTTTCAGACAGACTTTAAGAAATGCTGCATAACGCTATACACCGCTTCCCTTTACTATCCTTAGAGCTGAGCACTTCACACCTGACTCAGTTGTGTTTTATAAGACATGTAAACATTAATTTCCTGTTCAGAATATTTCACTTGGGCTGACAGACCAGGCCAAGCCTATGCAGCATTAACATTATTACCAACACCTGAGAGGATCAAAATTGCCTCTTTCGAGGCATCTAGAAGAAACAGAGCAATGGATGTGAGGCGCTGTTACATTAGCATCACACCTCCAACCACGGACCTCCTGGGCTGCTGCCCCTGGGACAAGCCACTGCTCCCACATACACAAGTCTCCTTTATACAGCACTAAATATAGAAAGACAAGAATATTTAATACAGTAGAGCTTTACAGATATTAATGATGCAACATTTCTGTCAGGAAAGTAAATATTCATACCTTCCTTCACGGGAAGGGCAGGAGCACTGAGTCATTAAACAGGGATTTTTTCAACACCAGGAACCAACTCCATGTTTAGCCATCATCCTACTGATTTTGAAATAAGCTGAGAGCCCAGCAGCTCTGGCAAAGGCACAGAGCTTTTTAAAACTTAAATAAATGCCTAAACAAACACACTTATGCTGAAAGGATGCATGTATGTGTGACAGACTTGATTCTTCACCATCAGCACTGGCAGCCTGCTCCTTAGTCATATAACATCACTGTACATCTCACAGCCACCCAGCTAGACCAGTATTAATTTAAACTCTTCATTTTTTGGAAACTTTGAACTTGGCAGCTTCCCCACCACTATGCAGGAGGCTGGAGGCAGAAGTCTTCTTTCTGACCCCTGCCTCTGTTATCAGAAAGGAGACAGCTCCCATTATTTGGGTGTTGATGACATCCTGAGGTATGCTGTCGTGTTCAATGCTGCAACAAAACAGTTGAGAGTCCTGTTTAAATAGAGGCAGGCAAACAAGCCTGGGAAAAGAGACACAGTCATCACTTTGATTCTTTTAATTAATTTGAACCTGCCTGTTTACCTGGAATACTAAGTCCCCAGCAGAACCCATCCATGCCTCATCTGCTATCTCAGCAGTATTGCACTGCCACAGGAATTTGGTCAACTTTATAACAGTACTCCCCAGAGGAGGATGGATATTTTGCCTTGTCCCTCCTCGTGTGCTCATAGGCGAGATTTTGCACTTTCTGACCTTTGAAAGCAGACAATTTATCAGCTGAATTGTGGAAGTCCTAAGAAATAGAGGACTGGGTGTGAACTCAAAAGGTACCTCATGGCAGAGCTGCTCAAACTAGTATGCTTAGACCAACCAACAGACTTTGAGCTAACCTGACCTTGGAAACCTACAATCCATGCTGCATTACACGAAGAACTGTATGATTTGCTGCTGTTGATTGAGTTATTTTTAGAGAAAGGATAGTGACTACACAGAATGTATTGAAATTTGTGTTTGGGAAAGATTTTGAGCTTCGACTTTAAGTGTAAACTATAAACTGTTTCTTTTCCAAGCTGAAAGTACTATTTCTCTCCATACCCCAGTATATAAAAGTAATTATATTTTTATGGCTATGAAGAAAGGAATATAATTCATTGCAATGGTGTTGCTTCCCCAAACTTCCAGCTTGTCTTTCTTAGATCATGAACTCCTGCCTCAGTAGCAAAACTCCTATTCATTTCAAAAGTGCCAGACTTTCATACACATATGGACATTTCTGTAGACTGATTAACACAATCCACCCCCTCCGCCAGAGGTAAAGTCGAGCACCTGGAGCAATATCCATGAGGGTTCTAAATGGCCACTGCTTAATCTCAGAGGCATTAAAACTGAAGCCTAAAGGTGCCAGGTTAAGCATCAGTGTTAATTAATTCACTGATGCTTATTTAAGTATACATGATAGGGGATGATGATCCTCCCTCCCCACATTGCTGATGATTACTGGTAGATTGGACAGGAAAAAAAAAAGGATATGACAGAAGATCAGCAGAATGGGTGTATATTCTAACAGGCAGAGCTTTACATTTAAGATTTGTGCTTTTTTATTATTTTGATATAAGAATGGCTTTTGTTGTGACTCTTTGCTCACACTTTGAGGTTAATGTACAATATTTATTCCTAATTGATTTGCTATGCATTTTAATTCTGCAATGAATGCCTTCATTTTATATCAGCAATTTCTTTCTTTTTTTTTTTATTTTTTTTTAAGGACTGGGACACATCACACTTCTTTGCACTATGTAGCAGACAAAAAATTATTCACCCAGCTATCTGCCTAGCAACTCAGAGCATTGTCATCTGAGCTATGAATAAACACATAGTTGCAGAACTGGTCTTTTGGATGATCCTTGTACAATTATCAGCCTTCAGACCACAAAATTCTCAAATGTCTGCAGTCCAAAGCTGAATCAGTGAAGAATTCCCCCTAGTCAGAGAAGAGGGGAAAAAAAAAAAAAAAAGACAAGACAAGAAGAAGAAAAATGCAGATAACTAGAATTCCTCCTCAAATCAGCCCTGGCAAATCTCTCCACTGCACTCCACATCTTCATTTATTTTGTCTCTGATCGCTTCTCCAACTTTCTTTTTGCAAAGCTCCAAGTCAATGCAGTGTTTAAAGATATGATTGACTTAAAGCATCTGAAGAATTACCTTGGGGAACTCAACAAGACTAAAGCACACTCCTAAACTTACTTCTGACTGGAAATGACCAGATGGCTTAAAAGTTAAAGGTGCAGCTAACCACTCTGTTGAGTGAGAGCAATCCAAAGCTTTTCACAGCACATATATGTTTAAATACACTGAATTTTGGCAAGTAGTATGCAAAGAAGTCAAGTGAATGTGAGTCAACATGACAGAAAGAATGAACACAGAATAGCTTTAAATGTGGCAAAAAACAGGTTGAGGTTCTGACGAGGAGACCTGGCCAAAGCGGCAGATTCCAGGGACCTGGTGGGGCAATCATAGCATCACTGCTTGAAATAACACAGCCCAATGGATAAAGCTTTCCTGACACATGAGCTTTCCCCAACTGGCCCTCAAAGGTTTGTACGCTGCCATGCTCCTGCTGCCTCACGTGAAAAACTTGACTACCCACCAGGAGAAAATTGCTGGAAGCTTTGCATGTCAGATAGCCAAAGACGGAACAGGAAAGGATAAAACAGTTTGATGGGCTTCCCACACTGGGGCTGACACAGTCCAGTCTGACTCCAGCAGAAGGTCACATCATCACAGCTGTGTCTTACAGGGGAGTGCAAGAGTCCTTATCTTCCTTGAGAAGTCATATCTATCTGTCCTGCTCTTAAGCTTCCAGCCCAGATAAATCAGTTTACACTTTTATGTAGACCAATCAAGCCATTCTCCAAAAAACATTAAATGAAAGCTAAATTTGATCAGCCAGGATGGGAAACTTCGTAATTACTCACTGGGGTATATATAATGACCTGCCAGAACACACGGATTCCCACTGAATCCTCAGAAATACCCACAGACAGAAACGTTTACCTTCTCAAGGAGTGTGAGGCAAGATATTTTGCACTGTACAAGATTTTTAAGGCATATTTTGCAACGTAGTGTTGGGAACAGGTTGCCAAAACTTTTTTGTTATACACATAAGTCACACTTATTTTTATATCTATGCTGGCTTTTATTTAACAATTTTCGCTACTCCTGTAAAACTGCCAATAAAGAAATCTTTCTTTCAACAGAGCCTAAACTGGGTCTTCAAATTGTTATACTCAGCAGTTACTGAGAAGTGAAAGAAATTAAATTTTGATCTTGGATTGAGGCAAAGTCAGGAGCATACAACAGCCTGCATACAAGGTGTTCTTCACAAAATGCCCACAAATTAATATTTGCAAAGTGTGTGTAGCTGAAAGCTGGGATGAGTTCCAGAAGCGAAGACCTGCATTTGATCTCCTGCTTTCAGTCCATGGCTGTTAATGGAGCAAATTCAGGAACTAAAACGGTGGGAAGAGGGGTGAACAGATTCTCAAGGATACACAGACTACGCATCGTGTTTTATAAAACAAATCAATGCTTTAAACTGTGTAGAAAGTAAGTTACAGACACAATGAACATAGGACTTCACACAAAACATCAGAAATTCCTGAAACAAAGATCTATGCCCACATTTGAGCTCTATGTGATTAATGGACAACTTATGAACGAGGCTTTGAAAAACAGCTTCAGCAAAGTATTTACTTATCGCTAGAGACTAGGAATGCATATTCTATATGAGGGCCACAGCAATGAGGTAAACCATGTTTACCCGTGTTAAAAATAAGCCATTTAAAATTATTTCCTACTTCAGATAGAACTCCCATATGTTGGGAGTCAAAGTTTTTACATGGAAAAAAAATACTAAGGTGTCAGTCTAATACAGAAGAGCTTCTGAAAGTGCAAGGTCAGGTGGCTGGGATGTTAAGCAACTGAGGCCAAAAAGCTTACCGAAGTTTCCTTCTGAACTGCTATCTTCAGCAAAAGCAAAAATCAAAACTGTCATATTATTCTCTAACTCTGTTAAATTGATGCATTCAGGCTCCCGTGTGCAATTCAGTTTAAATTACCTCCTAAAATAAGGACTTGGCTTTCAGACTATGCATGCTAAGTAAGCCACTCCTCAAGAACTCAAGAAAAGAAGTAAACATTCAATTATGCCTATTCTGTGCAAAAAGAACTTATCTTTCTAAATCTCATAAGTGGAATAATTTTCTAACAATAATAGTCACTTTGAGACCGCAGCTTTGTCTCCTGGGTCAGACTGATCTGTTCTCTTTGCTCCACTTGAAAACTAAGCAAAAGAACTTTAAAGGCTTTGACTGAGTTTTTAATATGTATATTTATTTTTGTTCCACAATCAAAACAGCTGGGTACATACTAAAGGAACAGCCTATCTAAAAAATTTCTACCCAGGGAAGCCATCCACCAGATTCAACTTTCTTCTAATACGTAATTAACATACATTCTACCATTTTACCAATATTTCACTAGGCCAAATAGCTGGGAGGAAAACATTTCTGATAGGGAGAAATGAACAGAGCAGAATAGGACAGGAAAACTAGATTAGCAAGAAGAAGAAAGAGTGAACCAAAACAACAACAAGGAGGAACTTTCCCTATTTTTTCCCACCTCAGACTGATACTTTAGTTTCCAATTCTTTTATCTTTCTGCTTCTGGAGTTATGAATTCCTCAGTCCTCCTCCCCTGCTCTTTTCAATCTTCCTATCTTTGCCCGAGTCCACTTCTCCCATTACCACAAGCCCTCCTAAGCATTCACAACAAAATCAATGACAAAACCACCATTAAACAGAATCTTAAAACTTCAGATATTTTTTCAAAGTTCATAACCATACGCTGCAATAACACTCAACCTTTCAAATTATATAAGATAAAGTATCCACTTAAGTCCCAAGCACAATGCAAGATACTAGTCATTAACTATGCTTTTATGGTATATGGTCTTCCTTTTTCTCTGTACTTGAGCCTACATATCTGAACAAATGGCTTGCTCAGTTTTTGAGCTTTTTTTCCCCCACCCCTGGATATCTCAAGACTGGACATTCTCCATGGAGAACAGTGCAACTTGCTGTCCTAATTTATGTCACAGAGCAAAAAATGAATTGACTCCTTGGGTCCATTTCCCCTGGCTCTGCCTGTGGGCTCCAGTACTGCTATTTTTGTTTTGTGTATGTAAAAGAAAATTCTGATTCCTTTCATAATGTTTTGTTCATTCAGACAAAGTTGGATTTTGAGGTTTTGGGTCTTTTAATATCTTTTAATACCGTTAAATCTCCCTAGAGATTGGGGCCTTATAGATTCAGAGAAATAAAAACTATAAAGAAATATATGAGGGGCTGCCACTTGGCAGAAAGACCAACTCTACAGTACAGTTCAGAAATTCAATTACGAATCTCATTGTTTCAGGGGTATAAGTACAGCTGGACAAATTCACTCCATATATATTAATTGCCCCCGGATGCAACTTTCTTGGCAAAATTTCACCAATACCGAAGTTGACTGTTTAGTTCTTATGAAATGGTCTTTTCTTCAAGAACAACAGGCAGCGCAAGGAACAAGAACACAAAGACCTGTGATACAATCTTCAAGAGATTAAGACATCCTCAAAGATACATCCCAAAAGATACAGAGGCAGCAGCTTACTTATCATAGCACGAGATGCTATTAGTACCTGTTTGATGTTCCTGTTAAAAAATCAGAACAGCCAGAACACCTGTATATATTCAAAGGTGAAAAACTGTGTTCAGCTGATAGCAGCACAGTCTCATGGTTACTCTGAAAGCGTGACACTGCACAGTAAATTCAACTTTTACGGGAAGGGACCGACACCCCATTTTGTGTTTCTACAGCACCTACCATAAAGAAGCCTTGGGCTCATGACTGGTGTTCCTTGGCTCTACAATATATAAAAATAACAGACAGATAAGGTTTATGATTTAACAACTACACTCTTCTGCCACAAACTCATTCTTTGGAAGAAGCTCATGAAAAGCCTCACGATCATGTAGGCATCCCTTGCCTTATAACTGGGGTTGGGATAATAGTCCTTCCTTTCCTAGAATGATTTAGGTAAGACACATAATAAATGTAAAACATTAAATTTCCAAATCTTTCTGTCAATAGTAGTTCAGCATTCTGATGGTAAAGCTATAAAAAGATTTCTTACTGAAGTGCAGCATATATACTCCAACACAATGAACTCCAACATAATCCCACTACAGTGTTTCACAGCAGTTCTGACAAGGTTCCAGGTACACACGATGAGTTGATTTCAAAAAATCACAACATGAAAGGTCCAGGTGTACCTAAAGGTATTGTCATATAGCACAGGCTGGAAAAAATATTTGTTCAGAAGCACTACCCCCAGTTTTCCATTCTTCTTACTAGAGAACTACTCCACCAGTCCTGTGCTACAAGAGTTTGAAGGGCGTTTCTCGCTTTTGCTCACAAAGGGCTCTTCGAAGTGTGACTGGCTTCCCAAGCCATGCCTGCTTATTGATCTTCCATCTGAAAAAAATTGACCATTGCATGTTCCTGGGCAAAATAATTTCTGTCAATAGGTCTCATGGTATTCAAAGACATGGATATGTTCTAAATATATAATTACAGGAAGTTAAGTACTATATGAGATCAGACACTACCAAGCAGGATTTGCAGACAATGTCACAAAAGGACCCTTTTGCATTGCTCCCTACATTGTTCCTGGGTAGTGTTTCCAGTTGCCATTTGTCAACCTGGCCACCTGCAAATATCTTTATCTGCACCTATAATATACCATCCATAGAGATGCTCAACTAGTCTCCTGGTACATTTTGTACACAAGGCATGCATAAAAGGGAAAGTATACAGCTGTAGCATTAATGGACATCTTAGGAAACTCAATTCTGTGCCTCAGGAAAAGGCATAGTGAGCCATGACCTCTTATTCTGCCTGGGCCTAAAATCTCCTCCGTTTCCCTTCTCATGCCAATGTTCCCAGGAACACCAAGGTGAAGCAAAACCTGAACTTACAAATGAGTTTCATTAGCGTGTAGTGCACTGCTTGACTTCTATGCGGCCACAGCCCTTTCAACTGCATCACCTGGGAAAGGACTTGAGTTGTGCCTAACCCCACGCCTGCTCGGTGACACTGTGGAATGGCACTGCTGTGCCCAGCGCTCTTCTGGGGCAGGAACTGATGGGTTTCACTCAAGGCAAAAGAGTTTTCCCTCCTACTCAGTTCATCTTTTGAAATTGTGCCTGGTTATTAACAACTTGATGGTTATTTGGATTTTGGGAGGCTTCCAAGTGGAAGCAAAGATATCTGCAAGAAGATGCTGAGCAGAAGCCTAATTCTCGGGGATGCCATTGGCTACTTCACCACTACACGTTGTTAAGTATCTGGTCTAAGCCAGTCCCTTCAGCTCTACTTAAATAGGGAGAGAGAATCACGAATAATTGTTCACTCTATCATAAGACATGTACAGACAAAACACTTAACTTTTAGACAGGTAAATCAGATTAGATGATTTTGACCCTTTGTGCCCATTTCAGCTTCAATTTTTATCATGAAATAAGCATTCCTGTATAATTACAAGGAAGAGAACAAAAACCTTTCATCTCAGAGTAATCACCACACATTAATTTCTCTTTTGGATTTCTTTCTCAGATTTCTTTTAATTAGTTTCATCATTTCTAGTAACCTCTTTCATGATTTAGGAACTCATATGACACAAATACAATGGAAATTATGTTTTGAGTACTCTCCTGTCCTTATCTCCCTCTTCCCGCACCGCAGGAAGCACCTATAGCCACTTTTTTAAATTTATAATTTATTTCATTTATTTCATCTCATCTTATTCACCAGTAATACTACAGGATCACAGCCAGACCTCCATGCTCTTCTTGCTTACAAATAGAACATTTAGTTAGAGACTTTTTTTAAATTAACCCACCATCTCCATATGAAGCAGATGACAATAAAATATTGAAGAGGAAGTAATTATTCCTTAAAGTTCAAATTAACTCTTCTTCCTCTACTTTCTAATTTGTACGAAATTTCTGAGTTCTAGCAACAGCGCATTTATTTCTGAAAAATAACGATTTCTTAAAAAGTGACAAATTGTATTACAATTTGGCATAAAGTGTATTAGCAGCTTCTACACTATTGCAGTCGGAAGAAATACAACATTGTGAAGTCCCATATACACTATACAAGAAAAGCTTAGGAAAAGACACAAGGAGAGGTTTTGCTTGAAGTCCTTGAAATACTTTGTGGAAGCATCTTAGTTGTACATTTTGCAGAGGCTACTTGCCTACTCTTGCCATGCAGCTGACAAGGCACGTAAAAGATCATGGAAACAGAGGCAGCAGCAATAAAATATACAAGTGAAACAGATTATGCTCTGGAATTCTTTCTACCAAAATGGCATGACTACAACAACCTTACAATAAATGAAATCAATACAAAAGGAAAAGAACCCTACCAGAACTTGCTTTTCCCTCAGGGACTAATATCTTGGCAAGATATCACTGCTATTTTATATGTTCAAAATTAAGTCTTTCAATGTACACTTTTAAATCCTCCTTTTATGCTGTCTATCTCTAATGACATTTCCCAGCACAGTGTATCAATAGCAAAATGTCCCATTTTACATGCAAGGTCATTTTCCCAAGTATGCTGGGCATCCAGAGAAGTATATGCTTTGCTAAAATGAAAACCAAGGTATTACCTTATTAGACAACATCAATGTGTCCCCAACAGAGTGAACGGGTAAAACTTGTTTCTCTTTGGAAAGCTTGAAGAGATTGTTCTTAACGATGTACTTTTTTATCATCAAAAGGTCTGTGTCAGCACAATTCCAGCAGCAAGAGTTGGTTCTGCTGGTATGAAGTACATCTACAGCACACCTACACTGGCCGATCTCTCCTATACTGGGCTGGGGAAAGACACTCACTGTGTTACACTAGATTATGTGGTACACTAAGTTATTGATACACTGATGATATCCAGCTGGTGCTGTACACATGTGCTTATGTAAACATGTTAGCATCCCACAGACAACCTCTGGATGTATTACTGGAGTTAGAGCTGGCAAGTAGAGTTATACCACTAACAGCCAGAAACGAAGGGAATGCTCGTTGCAAAAGGATGGGCTGCAGAATAACCGTGTAACTACCTTCTCCCTAGGTATCTCCCTAGGTATATGTATTGTATAGAACAGTTTTCTCCCTTACACAGGGACTAACAGCACAAAACACAACAGCTTTATTTACCTTTGAAGGAGGAGGGAATTTCCTCAGAAAAGATACTCAAAGAAGGCAAAGACTGCCACATAAAGCACTCCAACTTCCACAGCTGCTTGAAAAAAATTATTCTCCCACTATGTTCATATAAACTCTCAATTATATCTAATATTTTGTATGTGTAATAATTACAGAGGTATACACACACACAATTACTCTACAAAGCTTGTAATTATATTACACTGATGACTCATAAGAATGTGATGATATACAACAGAATATCTCAATTTTTCAGTTTTCAATTTAAAACAACCAGGAAATGGCCCACAAAAGTGAGCCTTAATACAACACTTGGTGTTTCAATGAAACATTCAGAAATTCTGAAATGCCAGAATTAAGGTTGCCTGAGGAATACTAAGATGCTGTCATCTTAGAAATACATTACAATGTTGTGTTGAATGAGACAAACAAGTATTAATCTTTCCACAAGTCTTTTTTCTGTTCAGCACAGAGAAGAGGCAATGGTTAATGATCCCTGCTTGTGTTCCTTGCGTTGCTGAACATGTCCCCCAAGTGCCTTACACACTGAGCAATATTCAAGCAGAGCTCAGAAGACACATTCTTTCTTTTATGAGCTTCCCAATGAAGTTTCAGTTCCACAATATTTAACTGCTTGAAAATTATTAAGGACTTTTTTTTCTTCTTCCACACATCTCACTGAGTTGAGGAAGTCCTGCTGTCTCCTGTATTGCAGGCTGGAACTTGGGCACAGAGATTTTAACATCAAAAGCATCTATTAATTTTGCTCCCAATCTGAGATACCTGGGACCTGGTGTTTCTGAGCACCAAGCATTACATGGTGTTTAATATGTTCAAAGTACAGCTCCCTGTTACAGCTGTGAGCACTCAACACTTCTGCAAATCAGACCCCAGGGTCTCAAGTCAGGCACTGAGACAACAAAAAGCACACAGTTAGCGGCCACATGCGGAAAGTTTGTGTTAGGAGATGTTCCTACACTCAGCTAGGAACTTTTTCACTCAGGAAGGAAGAGAAGGCAGAGCAGTGTTCAAGCACACAGACTGTCCTTTCCTGCTGTCATGAAAGGCAACCATATCATGCTTTCCAACTACGGCCTTAGCGAGGCAGAGGCTTGCAAGAGCAGCATCCTCCACCCAGCAGTCCCAATTCATCCACAGAGGAATGATCATGATGGAAACTGAATCAGATAGCAGTCCTTCACAGGAGAAGTAAACTTAGCAATGTCCTTTGCCTCCTACACTGCCCCCTACCACCCACTCTGCTCCCCCCAGGACTGCAGCTTTCCAACCAAGAACGTTTCTCTCTCTCTCTTGCTGGGACGCAGCATGGAGGTTTCAAGGGAGCGAGCCTCCTGCATCCTGGAAAGGTGCTGATGGATGCCTACAGCCCTGGACTGAACTGCAGAGCCTGACTCAGCCCATGCCCAGCTCAGGGTGAATGCTAGACGAGTTCAACTGACAGCAAGTCATGGTACCACTGAGCCCGCGCTAACTGCGAGTTTTCAGAGGAAGCCAGAGCTAAACAAACTGCTGTGGATAAATGTGTCTGAACCATTCACCCAAGTAGTGCTCTTACTCAGAGGCACAGCCTCTGAGAAAGAGTGTACTATTTACTGAACACAGGTATGTACCTCTTGTATGCCTTTTTTTTCCCCCTCCTGAAACAACAGCCTCCTTCAATGAGCAGTCAAAACTGCAAATAAGGTGGGCTAAAGATGTAATTAGAGTTGACTAGAAGTTGACTGAAAACTACAGGAGTATATAATCTGAAGCCCACTGAAGACAACAGAGAAAAAACCCCACACAGACTTCAGTAAAGTACGGAAAAGTTCCTTCCTCACCGAACACCACCTTGTTCATGCACAGGGCAGGGGCACGGAAGACAGATCACTGTCTTGGCGGGGAAAGAGAGACGTGCTAAAGCGTGTAATTGGGGGTGTGTGTGTGTGTGTGTGTGAGTATCACAGCACCTCAATGGGAAAGATCCAAGCTTCACTCAGTGAGTTTTGTATCTTCCTCATGGACTATATGAATGGAAATATTCTGATATACATACAACATAAATTAAAGGTTACTGCTTTAATTATATGGTATTTTAATTTGCTGTTAAAATATTTAAATGTATTAACAGAGAGGACTATTCATCTGGTTTTCTTTCTGGAGGAATGAATATATTAAGAAAAATCATTTCTCTTGCTCATTTGAAAAACTGCCATTTAAACCCCCTTATTAAAGAGATTCCTTTCTCAAAAAAGTCAGTAGTTCTCTAACTAATGTTCCTTTTTCACAGTTGGTAATTAATCTGTTTTCATGCACCAAACTTAATTTTGGAAAGGTAATGACACTGACACTTAAAGAAATGAATGATAAAAGAAATGTTAGACCCCCTAATTCCATAATTCCTATGTAATGACAATTAATGAAATACTATTTTCCACTGGGAATTTTTTTAAGCGCTAGATAAAGGGGCTGCTGTGCTTTTAAGATTTACTCTCATGATGAAATTGTGTCTCTTATAGCTATCAGAAATATAATTAAAAGAAGACTCTTCCTAGAAAATAAACCTACAGATAGTTTTTAATGACATCTTGTTTCCTTTACAGTTTGAAAGTTGACAGCAATTGCTATAGAAACTCATAACTGTGTCTGGTAATTTTTGCCCTGCACTCATTTACAGAAGTCCATGTTGAATATCAGTCCCACTTGTCAACAGAGGAGAATCTGAAATATATTAACATTTAGTTTTACAGGACAGATACTAATTGGGTTGTTATTTTGTCACTGTGTAAATTTTCAGTGACCTTTCCAAAAAAGAAATAACAAGTCAATAGAAACTGTTTCTTCTTGACTTTCTCTACCCCCTTTTTAATATTTTTTTTAAGCAGCCATCTGAAGTTTCTTAATCCCTTTCCAGCTACATACATTTTCATTTTTAAAAATGTTTTAAATTTTTTTTTTAAGGTAGAAAGGATAAGTGAGGTAGTTTTGTTCTTTTTTTAGTTTGCATTTTACTTTAATGGAGGCTTTCTCAACTTGTTATCTCAACTAACATATTTCATATTTACAGCAAATAACATCAGGTTTTCCAGCACAAAGTATCCTAAGAACTCATTCCCCTCCTCACCCCCTCCCTCTCCCAGGAAATGGAAAAAGAAAACACAACAAAATGAAAACACAGACGGGCCAGCTTTCAGCAGCTGATGCACATTTGTGCATCTTGTAAAGAAATATCTGAACACGCATAATCAGTTTATCTACAAATACCCACTGAACTTACTGAATAACAGTATTTGTAAATATGAGTTACATCAGCATAGCTGTGGATAAAGATTGAATCAGCCCAAATCCTATTATGCTTGCTCTGCACTCCACCACCACATGCTTGACACCCTTCCCTCCGGTGGGAGACAATGCAAACCCACAGCCGTTTTAAAAGGTGGCGTGGCCAGCTCTTGGAATACTCTGCCTCTCTCCTGAAAGTAAAAGAAGATTGAACACAAATGCATGCAGCATGGGAAGGAAATGGGAGAAATTAAAAGTCTACATGCATTTGCAGAGCCATGACCTCACCAGGATTACAAACATAGTGGGACAGCTCGCTTGACTGGAGTGATGGATGGGTACAGGCTTTTTTGGGATAGATTTAAAACTTGACTGAACAAAGCCCTGGGCAACTTGTTCTGCCCGGACTTGCTTTGATCAGAGGCTTGGACTACAGCCCTCTGCAGGTCCCTTCCGATCTATGTGATTCTGTGATTGTGGCTTTGTGTGTGTGTGTGTACATGTAATTCTTTGTAGGAAAATCTTGCTCAATCTTTGCTAAGGAGAAATTTTCAGCTAGGAAAAGGACCAAAATACTAATCTCAACAGAAAACTTCATGCAGAAAACAGTTGGACTCAATGATCTTAAAGGTCTTTTCTAACCTAAATGATTCTATGATATATAGCTATTACATAGGATTTCACTGGGCTTAAAAAAAATAAAAGGAGCCTGGAAGACCATATCATAACATTGCCAGAACAAATGGAGGTACAACATGACAGTGTGATATTCTTTCTCAGTAGATTACATTTTAAACTAAAGCACTCTGAGGTCATTTACGTACAAACTCCCTGTCAATTCTTTCTGCAGTGAATGGTTAAGCATGTAATATTGGGTAGATAAACTGCATGCTTTCTACACGGCAAGGTTTTAAGTAGCATCTTTGGCTTACCTTCCTCATGAAACCACAATCAGAAGAACTTCTATAAATGTCACTTGTCATTTATGGAGCACTTCATCATTTCAAGCCATGGTGGACAAACTAGTTAATATTTAACACAGCTCTTGGGATTATGGCACCATTTCACAGATGAGAGAGGGGCTCCAAACATCTCCTTTAAGAAGAAATGCCTGATTTCTGGGTGCCCATCCCTGGGCTTCAGGGGATTTTGAGACCTAACAAGGTCCTGCCACACAGGATATGCAAACTGGCTATTAATTTACAATACATTCAAAGAACCCTTAGTCTTGCAACCCATCACTCAATAGGATCATTTTTTAAAAAAAAAAAAAAAAAAAAAAAATTGGGGCGGACAAGGGGGTTCCCGGAGCCAGGGAAACCTGAGGAAGAGCAGAGTGGCCCACCAGGTCCCGGTACCTCTCGCAAGCGAGGCTGACGTGGCCTGGGCGTTGCCAGGAGCAACTGCAGGAGATTTAAACGCCCCCAAGGAGCGCTGTGACCAGGACGTGGCACGTCAGCCAGGGCATGGCGGTTTGCATGGAAGGGCGCGCAGGAAGGGCGCTGCACCCTGCTTGTAGGTCCACAACCCAGGGAAGTGCTCTAGGTCTCTGGCACGATGGTGGGCACTCACCTCAGAGCTAAAACCAGTGTTCCTATGGAGAAAGCCCCAGAAATGTCTCATGCATCCACTCAGATGGAACTGGTAAGGAAGGAGGCTTCAGTACAGGTGGTAGGTTGCAGCGAGTGCCCAGACCCTTCTCCTGCTGAAAAGGTAAGTACCTGCACAAGGTGTGCACAGGTTGATGATCTGTTCCGTCAGGTGGCTGAGTTGCAGGAAACAGTTAAAAGACTGTGGAATATTAGTGGAGCTGAGGCAGAGATAGATAAGTGGTTTCAGAACCATGTTCCTGTAGCAGACACCACTGACAACGAGGCACCTTGGACCCTGGTGACCCACAAAAGCAGGGCTCCGCTTCAAGTCTCCACCCTCCAGCATCACTACCAACAACAGATATGAAGCTTTAGCAGCTGTAGACACTCACGAGCAAGGTCTGCAAGGTGCAACTGTACCAGCAGCACAGAGTGGATACTGTAAAAAGAGACGAGAGCTTCTAGTGAGCGACTCTGTTAAAAGGCACTGAGGCACCCATCTGCCGACCTGACAGGGAGTCATGAGAGGTTTGCTCCCTTCCAGGAGCTAACATCCGAGACATCGCTGAGAGGGTGCCACAACTTGTCAAGAGCACAGGTTACTATCCACTGTTACTCTTCCACGTGGGCACAAATGATGCTGCAAGCCAGAGCCTGGGCAGAACCAAGGAAGACTATAAAGCCCTGGGGTACCAAGTGAAAAATATCNGAGGCGGGCTTTGAACTGAAGGACTCAGGGGGCAGGGTCCAAAGTGGCAATGCTAGTGCCATCACACCCGATGGGGGAATAAGCTGGGCCAACCAGAGCAGTGACAAAGGTGTCTTAGCTGCCTCACGAGATGACAATCAGAAGACCAACCACCTCAAGGGTGTGTATGGCTATAGTGGATCCTCGTGCACCCCTCCACGGAAACCTGCGTGCTCAATTACCTCTCTGAAATGCCTGTACACCAACGCACGCAGCATGGGGAATAAACAGGAGGAACCAGAGACCTGTGTGCGGTTATGGTCTCATTGCAATTACAGAGACATGGTGGGATAGCTCGCATGACTGGAATGCTGTTGTGGATGGCTACATACTTTTTAGGAAAGACAGGCCAGCAAGGCGAGGTGGGGGAGTTGCTCTTTATGTGAGGGAGCAACTGGAACATATCGAGCTCTGCCTAGGGGTGGGGGAAGAACAATTCAAGAGCTGATGGGTTAAAATTAAGGGGCAGGCAAATATGGGTGACACTGTTGTGGGCATTTACTACAGGCCACCTGATCAGGAGGAGGAAGTCGACGAAGCCTTCTACAGACAGCTGGAAGTTGCTTTGCAATCGCAGGCCCTGGTTCTCGTGGGAGACTTCAACCACCCTGATATTTGCTGGAAAAACAACACGGCAAGGCATGCACAATCCAGGAGGTTCCTGAAGAGCATTGAGGATAACTTTTTGACACAAGTGGTGGAGGAGCCAACGAGGCAAGATGTGCTGCTGGACCTTATACTAACAAAGAAGGTCTGGTTGAGGATGTGAGGGTTAGGGGTAGCCTTGGCTGCAGTGATGCACGAGATGGTAGAGTTCAGGATCCTGCGTGGTAGAAGCAGGGCAACAAGTAGGATTAGAACCCTGGATTTCAGGAGAGCCAACTTTGGCCTCTTGAAAGACCTGCTTGGAGGAATCCCATGGGTCAGGGCTCTGGAAGGCACGGGGGTCCAAGAGAGCTGGTCAATATTCAAGTACCGCTTCCTCCAAGCTCAAGATCAGTGTCTCCCTAAGGAGGAAGAAGTCAAGCAAAGGAGCCAGGAGACCCGCATGGATGAGCAAAGAGCTTCTAGAAAAACTCAAACAGAAGAAGGAGGTTTACAGTATGTGGAAAAAGGGACTGGCCATTTGGGAGGAATATAGGAACATTGTCAGGGTATGCAGAGATGCAACAAGGAAGGCCAAGGCCCACTTGGAACTAAATCTGGCAAGGGATGTCAAGAGGGGCTTCTTCAAATACATCAGTAGCAAAAGGAAGACTGGGGAAACTGTGGGCCTGCTGCTGAACGAGGTGGGGGCCCTGGTGATGCAGGATGCAGAGAAGGCAGAGTTACTGAATGCCTTCTTTGCTTCCGTCTTTACTGCTAAGGCTGGCCCTCAGGCATCTCAGCCCCCAGAGGTGAAACAGAAAATCTGGACGAAGGAGGACTTCCCCTTGGTTGAGGAGGATTGGGTTAGAGATCATCTAGGCAAACTGGATCCTCACAAATCCATGGGCCCCAATGGGATGCACCCATAAGTGCTGAGGGAGCTGGCGGATGCTGTTGCTAAGCCACTCTCCATCATCTTTGAAAGGTCATGGAGGACAGGAGAGGTGCCCAAGGACTGGAAGGAAGCCAATGTCACTCCAGTCTTCAAAAAGGGCAAGAAGGAGGACCCAGGAAACTCTAGGCCAGTCAGCCTCACCTCCATACCCGGAAAGGTGATGGAACAGTTCATCCTGGAGGTCATCTCCAGGCATGTAGAGGAAAAACAGGCTATCACAAGTAGTCAACATGGATTCACCAAGCGGAGATCATGCTTCACCAACCTGATGATAGCCTTCTATGATGGCGTGACTGGCTGGGTAGATGAAGGGAGAGCAGTAGATGTTGTTCACCTCAACTTCAGCAAGGCTTTTGACACTGTCTCCCATAACATCCTCATAGGTAAGCTTAGGAAGTGTGGGTTA
>WAAD01016984.1:95368-186146 GCA_013389945.1 Fregata magnificens | reverse complement strand
CTAATGAAATGCAACAAAAGCAAGTGTAAGGTCCTGCACCTGGGGAGGAACAACCCCATACACCAGTACAGGCTGGGGGTTGACCTGCTGGAAAGTAGCTCTGCTGAGAAGGACCTGGGAGTGCTGGTGGACAGCAGGCTGACCACGAGCCAGCACTGTGCCCTTGTGGCCAAGAACACCAATGGCATCCTGGGGTGCATCAAAAGGATCGTGGCCAGCAGGTCGAGGGAGGTTATCCTCCCCCTCTACTCCGCCCTAGTGAAGCCACATCTGGAGTACTGTGTCCCGTTCTGGGCTCCCCAGTTCAAGAAGGACAGGGAACTGCTAGAGTAAGTCCAGTGGAGAGCGGCAAAGATCATCAGGGGACAGGAGCATCTCTCCTATGAGGAAAGGCTGAGAGACCTGGGTCTATTCAGCCTGGAGAAGAGAAGACTGAGCGGGGATCTTGTCAATGCTTATAAATATCTGAAGGGTGGGTGTCAAGAGGATGGGGCCAGACTCTTTTCAGTGGTGCCCAACGACAGGACAAGGGGCAACGGGCACAAATTGGAACACAGGAAGTTCCACCTGAATATGAGGAAAAACTTCTTTACTGTGAGGGTGACAGCACTGGAACAGGCTGCCCAGAGAGGTTGCGGAGTCTCCTTCCCTGGAAATATTCAAACCCCACCTTGATGCAGTCCTGTGCACCCTGCTCTAGGTGTACCTGCTCAAGCAGGGGGGTTGGACGAGATGATCTCCAGAGGTCCCTTCCAACCCCTACCATTCTGTGATTCTGTGAAATGAAAACAAAACTCCACACATGCACTCACAAACCCCTTTAAGAATATTGCAGTGGGATGCTTACAGTTAACAAAATAAAAGCATGAGATCTTAGGCATTCCCATAAGTTACTAAAGATACAAGATGTCCAGTCAGACGAGACACTATATTTTGCATAGGATTAGCTAATATGGTGAACTGCTGGGCTTCACATCCTATAAAATCTATGCAATCCCTGCAAATGATGTTAAATAGTATTTTTTGCCTTCTTTCCTTAGATCTTTACAAATAATTATTTGGATTTTACTTTAATATTTTGGAAAGCAGAAACTTCTGCCTGGAATACAATATCTCACATCATAATCCTGACACAAATCATCATTCACTGAAATCAAATAGATCCTGATGAAAACAAACAAAAAATCCAGGTCCTCTCAGTTGTTCAGCAACCACTACCTTGACTTTGATACTACAATTTCATTAATGTTCTAGTTCCGAAACTCCCACATCACTGACAGAAGCTAGATTTCTACTACCAAAAAAATAAGCATAAAAGGATATGTCCTAACATATATTAAAAAATCAAATTAGAAATCTTTGGAACATGCTTTACCAAAAAAGACAAAGCAATACATGATTTTGTGGTTAAATTCCCTTGACATTTCTATAATCTTGTTATTACAGTCTGGAAGAAAAAAGAAAAAAAGCCTGTAAAGGTACCCAAATACTAATTAGCAATGCCATATTTAAGTATCTCTTACTTGGAAGCTGGCCATTTCTGTACCATGCAGTGAGTTTAGATTGAAGTTAAATATAGGAAATAGTAGGAATTATCAAATCAACACACAGGTACGTAAAACTATCTAGACCAAAGGGGATTACACGCTGCAACTCCTCCATTACTAATAAGGGATTGGAAAATTGATAATGTCAAGCAGAAAACTCCCCTACAAGGAGACCTCACCATCTGGCTTATCTCAAACCCAAAGGGAATTAAACAATAAAAGATAATAATTTTCCAACAGTGATGCAGCAGTGCAGATTGGAGGACAAGAACCAGCCACAGCCTAGAGACTAATGTTTATGAAGCATTTTTATAACATGCTTCTTTATATTTTCTTGCAAACAACAAGCCTTAGGGAAGTACTACAATTAATCTTGTCTTAGAAATGATGAAATTTGAAGCATACTAGTCATTTCCTCAAAGAAACCACATCATTAACTAAGTGAACAACACAGCTCAGAATTATTGATTTCTAGAATTGATGTCTGAATCATGAAAATACACTTCAGCAGAAGTTTCTGTACTCTGCTCCAACTTCACAAAGCTATTGAAGTTCCAAACATATTAAATTCTACACTACAATGCTGTGTTAACAGAATCTTAATTATACAGTTTTAAATTACTTCATCTAATCAATTACCTACTCATACTGTTTGTGAGGAATCTATGACAAACTGAAAACAAGTAAGAATCCAGGACGTGCATTTAAAATTCTTAAATAATCCATTTTATCAGAAGTCACTGAGACTATAAAACTTCCTTACTCTATACCTCAAGATTAGCCATACATGAAAAAGCTACACTTAATAAAATACATGATTGTGAGTGTGCAGTATACTGTATATATGGGAAAATAAGCATCCTCAAGTTTTGCCTTGTCAGCTAACTGCTAAGCATTCCTGACTAGAAAGAAATATATGCAATATTTGGTTATCACACTTGCCTACTGCAGGTTTTTCCCACATGTTTCTCTGATACAAGTATCTGATCATGAGACAGAACAGCGAGATGAACCACTGCTCAGCTAATTTTCCTTTCGTCATCTCTTTTTCATTAACATACTTTTAAAATATCCATAACTCTAAGAATGCAAACCACAAAATACTATAAAATCATTCTAGTTGCACAGGAATGACTTGCTATTAAAATATTATAAACTCAACAGAATCATCACAATTTCATTTTCCTTATCAGTTCCTAGGATGTATTGTGCACCAGTTGCACATAATTGTAAGAGGTTTTTAGCTTTTGAGCACTGTTTTCATCATGGTTGCCTGCTTTCCTGAACAATTTAAAATGTCATCAGCCATTAAAATACAACCAGATTAATCAAGGTGTCCTTGGATAATTATCATGTGAAGTTTGCACATATGTTAGCATAAGCTTTCTTTCTACAAAATGTATGTAATTCCCCCAAGTCAGATAAGATACGATATGCTCTAAGGCATAGCAATGCTTGAATGAATGTAAATCCTTCCTACTTTTTGTTGTCACAATAGAAACAGAAGCTCTTCTGCCGAACTCTAAGAAAGAATCACCATCAGCAGCAGATTTCAGTGTGTATTCATTTTGATTCCTCAAAAATGAAATGAAATAAATAGGGCTTGCCTACCCAGAAATGTATTCAACTATTAAAATTAATTTGTGTTTTTCACAGGGAAAAAAAAAAAGCTATAGAAAAGTACTAATCCTCATTTTGGATTTAATATAAATCCTCTACATATCTATGCAACCTAGAATCAAAATTAATAGGCTTCTAGATTCACGTAAAGAATCTCTACTCTGAAACAGGCTTGTAGTTTATGTGCAGTCAATTGGCCAGAGCTGGAACTTGCACATGAGAGGCAGAACAAAAGATCACCAAGCACAAGAGCACAAGATGGAAAACAGAATAAGAGGTAAAAAGAGAAAAAAAAAAAATCCCACGTTTGCACAGACTGGACTGCACAAAAAGCTCAGCTGGTGTGAATTGGTTATAAAAGCTCCTCCAACATCAGTGAAGCTGTGCCAATTTAGACCAGATGAGATCTAAGCTGTCATTAGCCAAATGGCAGAAGAAAAAAAAAAAATTGGCCCAGTTCTTATTTATTCCAATTTCCATGCATATGCACACAAAAATATACCATTGGCTTCACCTCTGTTATTCCTAGTTTCCCTCAGCATAAGTAGGAGAAGAATCAGAAGTATTGTGTTTCCACAGGTTTGCTCATAAACACCTATTGATTGCACAACCGCTTGAGCTATCCAACACCATCCTGTAACAACATTTCAGATTAGATTAAATTCACCTTATTTCAGATTTCATAAAAAAACCCAGGCAGTCAGGCCAGACAAAGCAGGAGGATTCCTGCCAAGCTAAAATTTTTATTAGAAGCCATATGACTGGCTTTGGAAAACTTCACCCTTAAAGAAGTAAAAAAAATTAAATGGTTGTAAGCATATAGAGCAAACCAAGAAGAGCAGAAACAGACCAGTGCCAACCCCTTTCCCAACACAGGGAGACGGCAGAAAGTTTGGATCAGAATCTGCACTCTGTCACTCTCCAACTTCTCAACAGAGTGTCCAGCCATTACGCAGTTCTGCACAGCTGATATTAACCTAATCACAGCACAGAGAGGAAGCTGAGTTCAGTAAAATTGGTAGTCACATTGTTCATTCCTTGTTTTAGCTTTAGTCAATATTTACAACATGTTTAGACAATCCTTTCAGACGAACAAAATAGCCCTTTCCTCTCCCTGTTTTGCTGCCAGGGAAACTGCAAGGATGCCTGTGCGGTGCACAAAGGCTAAAGGTACACAGGTCATTTCTTGAACGAGCTAATTCAGCTGCCACTTCTGTCAGGTCAATAGGAAGCTACAGGAATAACAATTTATCCCACTTCTTTCTTGCCGCGGTAAACCAGCCAGCTCTGCTACAGTTAGTCTGTTTGTGGCAAACATATCTTGAGGATTTACTCATCTGCCAAGACTGCAGAACACACCTGCCTCTTCCAGTGACCCAAAAACTGGTGTGCTATTCCCCAACCTTCCGCTCCTACCACTAATCTCAAGATAAACTCATCACTACGTCAGCTTTATTAGACCAGCTTAAATTGGCAAATCTGCCAGCTATTATCACAGAATCACAGTTGTTTACTGATCCTCACAAATTTTTGACCTCAAAATTCACAGTCACACAGACGTGCTACAATGGGAAAACTGCAAAGTCTGCCTCTATCAATCTTTCCTCTCTTTGAATCCACGTAGTTCAAGTAAGAAAGGAAGGTGAATTTGCACAGCTCCACTTCAAGCAATGCACACAAATAATTACGAAGATGTACTGTTCTCTGCTCTTAAGCTGCTCCGTATTCTATGACCATGAAGACTGCCAGAAAAACCCAAAGACTACCAGACTAAAATCTGGACAAAAAACTTCTAGGAGACTACATGCAAACACCTCCCACTCCTCCCAGCTACCACTGAAAAGAGAAGGTACAAATTCTGTGTTTCATATGTGTTGTAAAGTTACTCTGCTTGCCCATATGTGCCAAAAAGGAACACAGTACTAGGAGATGATTAGAGGAAAAAGAATATTACGTTGCAGGAAGAGCGCTGATGATATCAAGTTTGATACTGTTTGATTGAGCCAAGAAACATACACTTGGATCCTCAATATCACTAGGGAGCTCTTCCATATATTTGCCATGGTTAATACATTTGCTTTAACACTTCTACAAATTTGATCTAAAAGATTAATAAAAAGTAAGACAAGTGAAAATGATCAATAAAGATTTAAAAGTATCCCAAAAGCTTACAGTGGTCTCTTAAGGTAGCATAAGCGTAGGTCTCACTGGGTGAAATAAAGGCACAAGGCTATCACTCAGGTTGTTAAATGGTGCCTGTCAAAAAAAAGCCAGGTCTGATTATTTCAACAACAGCAGCCAAATCCATCTGGTGCTCAGTGACCATCCAGAAAGCACTTACAAGCTTCAAAGGACTGAGTTACTATGGCACATCCTCAAGATATATACATGAAATCATTACTAATCAATTTTTATTTTGTAAGAAGTTTTCTTTGGCCTTCTACCTTAAAGTTCAACTGAGTGACAACAATGGTTTGTTGATGAATTCAGAGCAAAATGGTGCTAGGGGGGTATTTCTGAAGCCAACGGTAAACACTCTGCACCCCGAGCCATCCTGGTTCTAATTTTATGAGATTTGATTTTACTGTTCAATAAAGTGTCTTCCAACAGCTGTGCTTTGGGGGAGCACAGACACAACAAAAAGCAGCTGCACATCGCAGCAGCTCTGGTTTCATATGCCTGATGGTTTCAAAATTCAGCAAATGTTTACTTTTGGGCATCAGCTCAGCTACAGTCCTGTAATTGGAAGTGCCCAGCAACTGGGCATCACTGAAACTTATGATGCTCTGAGAAGGGTAACTGCAGAGACCTTGCAGGAGGCAGGACCATAATGATTTAATTATCACATACAATAGCAGAACTGATCACAGTGGAACATACAAATATCAAAGCACCAAAGGAAAGAATTCTCTGAAGAAACTCACAAATTGTGAGGTTTGTGTGCAACACACAATATCAGAGAATGGTTGAGGTGGGAAGGGACCTCTTGAGATCATCTAGTCAAATTCTAATCCCCCTGGCTCAAGCAGGGACAGCTACAGCCGGTTGCCCAGGACTGGGTCCAACTGGGTTTTGAGTATCTCCACAGATGGAGTGACACAGGTCAATAATCTCCAGCTGAATTGACTAGGACACCTTGTCTTCCATTTTTTTTTTTTAAAGTAACAGTGAATAAGCCAAAAAAGTGAAAACCCTGAAGGAGACTGCATTTTATATGCTTGTTGAAAACCGTAAGCCTCACAGAGCAATTCCTGCCCTCTGAAAATGAGCTGGGAAAATATATCCACACAAGCCACTACTCTGGGTCGTAACAACCACAATGGACAAGCAATTTGAAAATAATGAATGGCAATGTAAAAAGCAAGAAAGTTGACTTCCACGAGTAAGGCACAAACACTGTTGGAGAAAGCCTCAAATCCTCTCCAAGAACCAGATCTTCAGCTGTTTGGGATTCCAGATGGACAAGACAAAGTGATTAGTCCTCTCCGTGAATCGTGTCTGACATCTTAAGGTTTTCATCTTTAAGAAAAGATCCTTTAAGCAATAAAAAGGCCTGTAACACCTTCATTATTTAGGAACTCTGAAAAACATTACAATAGGAGGGCAATACAAAAATTTTCATCTTTATGAAAGACCTCAACAGCAGCCAAAAGCAAAGTATTACTCTACATGACTCCCAGCTGCTCTTCCATATCAGCACAAAAGAAGAGAAGAGAATATTTTTAATCTGTCCTTCCTGGCAGAAAATGCACAAGCTAATGTTTCAAAAGAATAAACAACATCTGTTTTGGATGGGGTAGATAGAGAAAAAAATCATGAGCCAACCTGCAGATAACCTAAGTGCATGGATTTATAACAGACCATGATAAATGTGTGTTGATTATTTGCTTAATACATCTGGAATGTATTTCCTCATTTATGCAACAGGATGGTGGGTTTTTTTCCCCCGCAAAGAAAGATCTGCCACTGGGACTCATAAAGGCAGTAATATTTTAGTAAGTTACTATTACACTAAGAATAATAGAGATTGTCTTGCACTTTCTTGTTCACAGCTTTATGATTAACAAAGTAAAAATGTAGGCTGTTATATTTGATGGAAGTTTCCCCAGAGAGATCAAATAATCTAAAGCAGCAACAGCTTTCTATAATTCTGACTATAATTGTAAGAGTGAACTTCTTTTTATGGTGTAAACAGTCATAGTTAAGTAGATGGGTATTAGTAGTTGCCACTTGCATTCGTAAGAGCACCTGCAAGAAAGTCAAGTTGCTCTCTGCCACATCTTAGGACAGCTACTAAAGTATTACTGTTAATTCATGCCGTATAGGTAGGGGCATTTTATCATCGACATTACAATGCTGAATCTGGAATCAGTATTGCAAATTTAAGGGCAGATCATCAGAATAACAAGGACTGAACAAACCCCTCCACAGAAACACAGTTTTTCCAAAATTTGGACCTTCTTACTGTTAAAAAAAAAAAAATCTCTGCTATGCTTAGTGGAGTTGACTGTGTGATCACACATACACAACAATGCACATTTATATATTTACATAGAGATAGATAGATGTGTATACACCACGCAGAGACACACCATCTTTCTGAACCAATATTTTTGGAGTTATAAAGAAAAACCTTTTTCAGCCCAAACAGCTGATAAGAACTAAGCGTGCTGATAAAACACACAACTTCCACTTGAGGCTAAGGCTTAGTAGAGATACCCTAGAAAATAACAGTACAGTACAACAGCTGGAAGGAGCAGCCTGAAGTATAATTCCAAGAGAGGAGAGACAACATGCATCTCCTGGTGGCCTAAGAGGATGCTAAACCAGACCATGCCACAGGCCTTCGAGGTACTAATCGCAGCCGCTACAAAACAAGAAAGTAGTGCCAGCATTTCTCCCGCAGTGCTGCAGGGGCATATGCTCCTACAACACGCAGGACCAACATCAAAGACGCCCAACATCTGCTATCGTCACAGATACCAGAAAAGCTCCTCTCAGCCTGTAGCTCCTCAACAAGATTAGATTATCTGTCTTAGCCACACACAGCTGAAAAGCTCTTTCTTTCACCACTACAAGTCCCTCTTGCAGAGAAAAATCTTCCTACACAAATAATTTCTATGCTCTGAATACCCTTCCACCCTGAAATTTCATCACCTGCCCTTCTGCTGACTCCTGCACTTTCTCTGTCAGGATCCACCTCACCTAAACCCCAACCACTGTCTGGAGAGAGGTAGTGTTAGCAGCACATGTTGGAAGCACAAGCATTAAATAGCTGTACATTAACATTCCTCATTTTGCTTGGTCCCTCTACTCTTTGGCAACGAGACACAATGACCACATTGGGGATGGATAGTTAACTTACTTCTTTTTCATGATGTAACATGACAGCTATTGAGACCTCCAGGATTTTCAAACGTAGACAAACCTTTCTTCACCCACTCCATTATACACTATCCCACAAACATGCATACAGCTTAGCAGTACACTCTTCAAAATGTATTACGACATCTAGATACATGATCGAATTTCAAAAAAAGATAAAATACCTCTTGCTCACATTGTTTTCAAAGAAAGTTTTGGTATCTGGCCCCTTGAAAAGAAGAATCTTTTTATTACAGGCACCAGTGGCAGGAATCAAAGAGTGAAAAGTATGGCCCTCTGATCTCTACCTCTTTTAAGTACCAATACCTACGAAATCAAGAGATGGTACTGCAGGGTTCCAGTTATGTGTGTCCAACAATGTCCAATGCACTTGCACTGCCTAATATTACCACTAAGACAGTTATTCATTACTCATTTTCACTACTCAAGATTATCACCACACAACAGACACAAAATGCAAGTTATTCCATGAGTTTCTTCTGTTGGAAATACAGGAAACATGTACGGTTCTGTTCATTTTTCCTCCTGTGATTCTTGTTTGGGAAGCAGCTGTAAAAGCACGACTGCCTCAACACTCCCTCATGATTTAATCAGCTTTTAGCAAAATTTGATGACAGGCCTAAATATAAACATGAAACAAGCCAGACCAGAAGAGAGGTGGGGGAAAACCCTGGAAAACAGTAACGATACTGGGCAGAAAAATCAGAGAAGACGGTAAAGCAAGGCAGCTGGATTCTACCTTGAACTTACTCTCAGGACCAAATGCCATGGGTAAGGAGAAGAAAGGGCTACACTCTCGTAAGCATCACCTTACTCGCTCTCTTTTTCTGTAACATAAACCCTCTGTTGTCCCCAAGAATCATTCAGGAGAGTGGCCACAGGGGAGAGCACAGCTATCAGGCAAGGAAGTACTGTGTTTGCAAAGTCTTTTGTGGATCCCAAAGATCACACATTCAAGGGTCTCTGTTCCCTGAGTACTCTAGAAGAAGTACACTGAAGCTTCAGATACTGTTTTGTTCTGCTTAAGAATATACTTATAGGAGAAAAAAGAAAAAGCAACTAAGATAAGTAATTATCAGGTTTGCTCTTTTTTTATTTAATAGGGAATATCTGTGAGCAAAACTTTTGATTATGGTACAAGGTTCTTGCATCATGTGTGAACATGTCACTGCATGCAGTTAGGCTTCTGAAACAGCATGAGTAAGTAACAGAAGAGGAGAATAGAGCATTCAGCAAACACCTAAGGAGACCATCACATTAAATTCTGATTCATCTGAGAAGGAACTATGCTACATCGAAAAGCGTAATTATGCATTTTGTTTTAATTAAATATGCTCTTAATAGTATAACAGAAATTGTCCATGCTCTTTTCTTGGCAGTGGCTGTGCACATAATACAGAGCTTAGAACTAATGTGCCTTACCTGCCAAGTATAAATTTCAGTAAATTTTGGTCTTTTTGTTAACCTGTTATTCACAATTATACTGTTTTTGAAGCATTTACCATGTAATAAATGCAGCAGCTGAAAAGTATCCAGAATCAGTGGTCATTCATACGTTCAGTCATCCAACAATTTGAGCATGTTCAGTAGAATACATGAATGCACACACATATTTAATAAGTACATGCACCACAAGTTTTGTACATAAAGAATTGCTAAGAGGAGGATTGAAATCTTTCTGAAACCTTCAGGGCTTTTTTTCCCCCCTGAGACTATAATGTAGCTGATTTATTATACACATTTCAGCCAATATTTACGTGAAAAACTGACAAATACCATCTTGGTAGGATTCAAGAAATGATTTTGTTATTCCAGCATCCTATAAAACTGTCATACAATACCAATTCTGTCAATCAACAGTGTCAAATTTTGAAAGTGTCTCTTTGTTCTGACTGGTTAGTACTACTGCATTTTACAGAAAAAGGTTAGCCAGGTCAGATTTCAAAGATGACCAGCTCTTAAGATAATCTGAAACTTCAAGCAGCAGAGAACAGAGACCATTAAAGAGTGTAGCCTGCAAAATAAAATCCTTTGTTGAGAATTCAAAGCCTTTTTTCAGTAGGAAAAAATACAAAAGCATACATTCTTTAAATATATATTTAGCCTCTTGGCCTTACTCCACAAAGCTGTTCTTCAGCACCAAGAGCACAGCCAATAATTTGTTGTTACAGCCTGACTTTCCTGATACCATTTTGCTTTTGAACTTCTAAAAGTGTTTTAAATCCCCAAATAGTCTAGTCCCACTTCATGCAGTCTGTTCCATTTTTGGAACATAATTACTAAAAATAGCCTTAATTAGCATTATATAACAACAGGGGGAAAAACCAATGAAAAATTCAAAAGAAACAGGCCTGTAAATTTTGGGCATTGACTGAGAAACAGTACAGCTGATCCACCAATGATGTCTGAAGCAAACTGCCTGAAGAGAAATATCAATTTCAGAATCAATTGGAAACTGTTTCTGTAATTATGCATAATCATAAACATATAACTAACAACACTCTGAAGACAGAGCTATGGCCAGCTAGGGAACAGAAAGATAAGGAAAAAAAAAAAACCCAAAGCCAAAACTAACCCATTAGCATCAAGATATAACATGCCTTTCTCCCTCTTCCACCAAATATCCATGCTGTGTTGCCTTCTCTGAAAGCAGAGAACAATGTATCCAAGGCATTTTCAGGCTTTCTTAATTAACATTGCCTAAATGCTTAATTTCTAGCTCTGACAAAGGGCTGTTTAAGTTACTTGTCAACTGGATAGAAATTATGAGACCTATCACATCCGAAGGTCCATATCTGCTTGCACTCCCTCTGCCAGCTATGTACACTACAGCAGGTCTGCCTAAGCATTCCTCAGTACATAATGGAGAAACATCTTCCGGATGCCAGAAACTACCGTTTAGGACCAAAAGAACTGCTAGCCCTCAGAATTTACTCTATTTGCTGTAAATTATGACTGCCATTTTTATTTCTATCGCTAGATAAAATGAAATAAAGCTGTGCTGAAGTGACAGGTTACTTTGAACAACTATCCTTATCTGGTCCTCTACTAAAATCTTAACCCTTAATAGTTGCTCTAAGTTAATTGCCACAGTGTGGGCCAGCACTCCACTAAGCTCCTTCTTTCAAGGGTGGTAGAGAAATGGGTCATGCTTCCTTTTTCTTTTCCTTTTTCCCCCCTGATACTATCAACTTTCTTCCTGCTAGTATCACCCACCTTTATCTCCAGAAATACATCTTGCAAAATTGAGGACGGTGGTTAAGCATCTTCCAGTCAACCCACTTCTGAGCCTGAAATGAAGACTGAATGCAATTTGGCTGATCAAAATCAGAAATCTGGGAGTGCTGAAAAAGCCGGAGTTCAAATAAGTCCTAAAGAGCACCTCTGTGAGCAGACAGATCACACTTGTAGTACCTGGGGATCCCTTCCTATTTCAGATATTCCTGGGTGAAAAGTATTAAACAGATATCTTCTATTCCTCAATACTGTCTCCTTCACAGAATAATGGCTGCAGTGGGAAGAGACCTCTGCAGATTACCTACTCCAACCATTCCTGCTCAAACCAGGGTCAATTAGAGCAGGTCACTCAGGACCATGTCACACAGTTGGGTTTTTAATAGCTCCAAGGATGGAGACATCACAACCCCGCCAGGCAAGCTGTTCTAGTGTTCAACCACCCTCACAGTAAAAAAGTTTTTTCTTATGTCTAAAAGGAATTTCCTGTATTTCAGTTTGCGCCCACTGCGTCTCCTCCTGTCACTGGGCACCACTGAGAAGAGTCTGGCTCCGTCTTCTTTACTCCTCCCCATCAGGTATTTATATACACTGAGAAGAGCCCCCTGAGCATTCTCTCTTCTCAAGGTTCTCACCCCATATGACAGATGCTCCGAGTCCTTAATCACCTCCGTGGCCCTTCGCTGGACTCACTCCAGCACGTCCATCTCTCTCTTGTACTAGGGAGCCCAGGACTGGACACGAATCTCCAGATGTGTCTCACCAGTGCTGAGCAGAGGACAAGCATCATCTGCCTTGACCTGCTGGCAACACCCTTCTTAATGCAGTCCAGGAAGCTGTTGGCCTTCTTTGCAGCAAGGGTGCACTGCTGGCTCACGAACAGCATGTTGTCCACCCAACTCTTTGGATAATAAACAGATACCCCGAGATGCAAACTGCATCTTTCCCTGTCCCTCCTGCAACTGATCTCATACTTTTTCTCAAAGATCTTGTGTGCATTTCAAACAAAACGAAATGCTGCATTTCTCCAAGCAGATTTTGCCGCATGTGGAGCACTCTTTATTCGTTCCTAAATTAACCTAACTTGAAATAACCCTGGTCTTTGGTCTGTAATATCTAATCTCATCAGCTGGGACCACTCTTGGCGTAGCACCCGTTGTATAACGGGACTGAGCTAGCAGTCATGCAAAACCAAAAGATGGCCCTAGGCAGATTTGTGACGGTTCTTCAGTCAAAGTACGTTTCATGTATTTCCGAAACTTAACACCTGTTGGGAATGTAACATAAGACTCACTTTGCCAAGATTACTTATTTTTCCATAATACACTATACAGTCAACACAGAAAATGCAAGACAGGATACAAAGAAGAAAGTCAGAATTTGACACTGCCTGCAACAAGCATGAAACATTCAAAACCAGAAGCTGTCTTCTTCCAGCATGAAGCTTGAGAAAGAGGTCCTGATTATTGCTTACTGGTGGAGTTCCTTTTCTCCACAAATGTGACATCATGTATTAACATTCTAAATTGCCCCCAGCAGTTTGGCGGAAGGCATGCCTACCAATTCATAAAATGACAACAACTTGGGCTGGATCAAGGAGACACCCCAAAAGTATGCTAGCCCACTGTAAAGAATAGGCTGCTTGGAATAAGCTGCTTGGTCAACTCATGTAGAAATCAGGAGAGATAAAAATACAAGGATTAGTAAAGACAATAATCTATGCTCTCTAGATAAAGGTAGAAACACTGGAATAGGAAGAAGCAGAATTGCAAATAGGTGGAACAATAAAACAGACTCAATTCTGTCTGACAACTCAACTTCATTTTTTGGTGTCAGAACAAGATTTCTCCTGTACTGCTAAAGCTGAGGGTTTATTCTGGCAAGCGTTCTTACTGATGGAACACTGCTTCAGAAAACCATGCCTTGTTCTGGTTATAGTCGATTTATGCCTTCATTGAAGGAACTATGGAAAACAAATAGAAGATCAAAGGAAATCTTTGACATCTTTATGATTGTCTTTGGAGTTTTAGAGCATGCCTCCCTTAATTCCCTACTAACTTTGGAAACCTCTTAATGTAATGATTTTGCTGATGGTAGCATGTGTGAAACTATATTAAGTTTGAAAATACATCTCTTTGATGAATGAAAGAGACCCTGAAGTGCTAATTCCTCCAGCATTCTTTTCTTCTCATTTACCATTCTTCAAGAAGCTGACTGAACAGCAGCTAGGAAAAACTGAGTTGTATCGCTCTGCGATTCACATTCAGAAAGAGGTTGTGGGATAACAGCTTGCTTTACACGTTCTGATTGTTTTATTAACACAAACTTTTTAAAAATTCAGTATGGCCATTAGGACTCAGTTTCCCTTTTCACCATTTCCCGAATTTAGTTACAAAATATAAATACTGTATGTGGGCTCTCTTCAGTCTGGGGTTCCTTTGCAGCAACAGTCCTTTGCCAGTATAAAGGTAACTTCTTTTGCTTGTGGCAACACTTTATAAAGCATGCCATCTGGAAAACTGAAAGTTGCACCTACCACTTTGTATCATTATTACACTTGGGAGTTCTGGGATACAAAAGTACTTTCTGTTCATAAGAATTACAAAAATGGGAGTGAAGAGCACAGTGTCAGTCCCAAACTTGGTTTCACTCATCACCAAGACAAAGCCCAATCTAGCACAGCAAGACTCAAACAAACAACAGCTGCTGTGCATTCTTTCTTTGAGAGATAAGACGACTATTCCAGCCTCCTCTGCTCAACAGCTACATAAATCTAAGTCATTAAGGAGGTAAGAAGATCCCTTTCCGTAGCAGTTTGTAGTTTTGGTTCTCTTCAGTAAAGAAAAAAGAAAACCCTAGAACAGGCAGATCCAACCCAGGAAACCTCAGTCCCTTCATTTCTGAGGGGAGAGAACAAGAATGGAAAGAAAAAAATTAAAATATAATCCTCTGAAAAGACACTAGTCATCATTTCAAATGAAACAGCCCCTCTATGTCCAGTGAACTCATCACAACTTGTCTGCTCAAACTGCCCACCTAGAGATGGCAACCTTTTTTTTTTACCAGGAAGCTAAAAGGAGCCTGCTTGTTAAATCCTCCTAACAACATATTCCTTGTCCTTTTTTACTATAATCACAGTCCAGAATGACAACTTCAGATGCAGGACTCACGTTAAAACTCACCTTGCAGCACGTACACACCGTTTCATGCACATGGCTCAGGCTTTACCCCTTCACAGCTTTTATTCTAGGGATTGAGCTTTGCTTCTAAGAAGCAACGGATCTAGAATGAATAGATCCTAGATCTAGAAACACTTCAGCAGGGTAAGGACTAAGCTGTTTCAAATCTCTAATCCAGAAAAAAAGAAAATGGCTTTCCATGCTGCCAGCTCACTTAGTTTCACCAAATCTTTCCATATTTAGCAGACTTGTTTGGTTTTCCCCCCCAGATTCTGACATGAGAATCTACAGTTTTCAGAGTTTAAAAAGTAATGTTTAACTCTTGTGGCAGTGTAAAAATATGGCTTAGAAGCAGAACCAAAGAAAACCAAACCCACACCTAGCATTTTTAAGCACCTTTTTTTAAATGCTCAGCATCATCTGTGATGTCTTCAACTAGAACTAGCATTGCTTCTAGTGAGACTGAAATCACAGCAAGGAGCTGGAAGCAGCTGTATGGCCCAGGTATTAAGCTCTAATTGATAAGTTTCCTCCAAATACTAAAAATTCAAAAGAAAACTTTTTGGTACGAAGTTGCAGTAGTGAGCAAATTCAGAAACATTTGACATAGATTAAAACCGAACAATGTGGAAGCTATATGAAATTTAGTATTAAAATACACACTCAGCTTTTTAGGTTTTGAAATAAGGAACCAGCAGTGCCACAGAGTTCTCTGCACTGAACTGAGGTTTTGAAAACATTAGAGCTGGCTAAATTGCACACTTGGCAAATGGAGAGGGGAGCAAAGAGCAGTACACAGAAACACACAGAGCTGTAAAGCTACTCCAGATCACACCATAGACATCACTTCAACACAGTGGCTGAAATAAGAGCTGCTTGCCTCTTCCAAAGGCATGTCACTGGAATATTTTCCCAAGAAAAGGGACTTTAAGCACACATAGGTGACAGTGCAACTTAGTTGCTTGAGGCAGCTCTCAAGAAAATGCTAAATGGCTCTCAAATGAGCCCAGACATTACCTTCTGTGCTGCTCCAACACTCAGACCATATAAAGTAAATATCACATATGCTTTGCTAAAAACTATTCAAGAAAATCCAGATACTGCAGGCAGTTCTGATTGTCTTTATTACTGCGATGGCCTGGTTGAAAGAGATTTCCCATATGGGACTGCAGACCCATCTTCCTGAGCGCTCCATAAACAAACGCTAAGCACTCCAAGGAGGTTACAGCCTAAATAGATGAGAGGAAAGAAGCATTCTTAATCCCAGTTTTCAGATGAATAATTGAGTCATAAAGCAATATAACACATGCTCCACAAAGACAGTCAGGCCCTTTCTATGTGCCTATGTGCTACTGGACAGTCCACAAAGGACCATTTCTCTCTTGGTGCATCATCATCCTCAGCTTTTTAAAAGTGCCTAGGAACCAAATTTCCCTCCCTTTACAGGCGCAAAACAGCTCCCACAGGTCCAGGGAACCAACTCCATTTGTCACAGGGCATCACAACACCCAAATACCTCAGGACAACTTGCCCTAAATGACCTAGACATAGCCACACGAGAAGGCAACAGCAGACCCAAGACTTCCTGACTCTCTTCCCACAACACTGCTATGGTTTTTGTGCTATTTCATGGGTAATGTTTTTCACTCTTGCTATATATGCTAAAAATTATCTAGTAAGCTGAGAGGGGACACAGGATAATGAAGATGCCATCACTTAGATGAGCTACAAATCAAAGTACTGTTTGTATCCTTTAAAGATGGTGCATTTCAAAAAAGGTCAGGAGAGTATAAATAAAATTTCACTTTTGCAGCATTACCTTCTGCTTTATTCTTTTGTCATTCTGCACTTGTCCCACATCATTGACATGTCCTGTTAAACAGCTTCAACGCTGCCAAAACATAACCACAATCAGCAATCTACAAAAAAACCCCCTTGTACTTAGAGAGCATTTTAAAATCTGAAAGGATTATACAAACAACCTCTTTGCTTATTTCCGTAGCTTTGCTGGAAAGGTAGAAAAAATTCTGAAATAAATATTTCCAAAACAAGTTGAATTAAAAAGTTAAGCATTCAATGTTTTACATTTCAGTTTGTTGCTTTGGAGCTGCTTCTGCTGAGTGTTAAAATCCATAAACTTCAGTAGAATTAGTGCCAATTTCCATGCATGCAAATCGAATAGGTACATTCAAGATTATCTTTGATCCCTCTGTTACGAAACATGACTATCATCTTCAAGAACACAAGAATTCTGATAGCAGTTTTGACTGCTTACAACGCCAGAAAAAAAAAAAATCAGAAAAATAGCAAATATCCTTTTTGAAAACCAAGCTGCAGTAGTTAGGCATATTATTTCTAAATCAGAGTCAACTTTGGCAGGGAATGGGGAAATAGAAGGAAGAAAAGTAATTTGATTCCAAATGCAGCAATGTGAAATAAATTATGGGGTGGACAGAACTCTAAATACTACATTAAAATGTTTATTAATTCTCTGTTCTTGGGAAATATACAATGTAGTGACAAAGAAAGTTTTCTGAGGTTTTTTTTAAGAACATATAATTCCTCACATCCAAAACTTAGACAGATTGGTACATTAGGCTGAGCATTTAAGAGATATTAAGGGAATTGAAAGAATTTTCAATGATGCTAGTGACATTCATTTTCAATGTTAATAACCCATTTACCATGATAGCAGCTTAATAAGCTTTTAACTGGCAGAAATGATATTACAGTGCAATATGGCATTATTATTAGCATTATGAAGAAACAAACCCCACAGTTCCTTGCCTTCATCATTCAGATACTTTTATTCTATATTTCAGGGAGATCATTACAAAATATTTTCTATCCTCTTTCCACCTACGCAGGAAAAGTCCAATCCCATTTGTTGGGACCTAAAATCTACTTGGGCATTGCAACAGCTGCAACCTGTCTCTCATCTTTGCAAACCTAGGTTCCAGAGTAGCCTTTTCTGTCTTTCACTCTGCACAAAACCACAAACAGTAAATATCATTGTTATGGTTTACTGACTATATAGGAAGCTCAAGTTATACAAAATAACAAGTCTAACCCTCTCCGCTGGAATTAGAGGGTTCAATTCCTGCTAGGTAGAAAGTGCACCTATCTTTGAAATCCTGATCTATGTAACACGGCTGGATCCAGTCTCCACTTTTCTTGTGTGACTCACTCTTATTGTCTTATAAATCTTGTTGCAAAACGTGAAACCACAAGTAGCATCTCCGTAAGACACTACCACCGTCTACTTCGCCAACGCAGACAGAATGCTCCATTTTACTGTAGGCAACCTATCATCTCTGCCAACTGTCTAAAACATCTCTGCCACGAATAGAAACCACTATACAGAAACCACTGTATAAATTGCTCCCTTTCTTCATGTGATCAAAAATAACATTTTCCCCTACTTGTTTCATAGGTGCGACTCAGCACACATACCATGCAGCGAATGCTTGAGGCGTTGTATGCCAAACGCTTCCTTAAACTGAAAAAGAAATCAAGACAACTTTGAAGCGTTTGTGCATTAAACACTTGTATATCCTACCCACCTGTGCATTATACTATTTTAATAATAGCTTAGAATATTTCTAATTTTTTTTTCCTTAAAGTTTTAGAGTGTGTTACCATAATAAGTAAGGACATGATGAAAGTTTCCTACTTGGAGAAGCTTGATGGAGAATGTTTTCTAATTGTTCTGCATCAGACATTGTTTCTGAATGTATTTTAAATGTACCAATATTACTAATAAAAGGTACTTGGCTGACAAACTCCCTTCACCAAGACCACCTGCGTGTTGCAGAGAGCCCACACATCCAAGACAGGCACAATGAGAGCTGCTGGCATCACTCTGTTCTTGGGGTGGTGCTGCCACAAGAAAGGTCTTGATTTGGTTTCGGCCTTCCTGAGGAAAACACCAAGGGTATAGATCACTGCCAATTGTTCCCAGGGGGCTGGTGATATACCCAGCCTGCAAATACAAATCCCTTTTGCACAGGTCACTGAGCAGCAACCAGACAGTGAGTTTTGGTCACTACCAACCTGGGCCAGACGCAGAATGGTGACCTGAAGGTGAAAGGCTCTGAACCCAATTACTAATCCCCCGAGCCACTGACTCCCCTAGCTCCTTATTTGTCACAACCCTGATATTTATCAGAAAATTGAGAGGCATCAGTACACAAACAGAAAAGGTGTTGATATTTCCAATTCCATTTTTAATTACAGAAAATCTTTGGCAAGGTTTCAAGCCCTTTCTGCGCCCTAACAAACTGTTACTCCTCTAGTGCTTGAATTCACGCTGAGGAAAGAAAACAAATGCAATCAAGTTTGTGACTTTTGATTACACAGAAAATGAAAAAGGCAAATGCCACAGCACAGATGATTAGATGCTCTAGCTTTGTACCTTGCATGGATACATTGCACTGGATCCAAAGTGGTAATGGACACTCTCTGGGGCATTAGAGTTCTTCATTCCTACTGCCTATGCTACTCCTTGTCCAACCAGATGTCAGGTTTTCCCAGTTTCCTGATGGAAGAAGGTCTACAGCACATTCTAGAGCAAGCTCCATTATTCTGCCAAGTCAGAGCTCTATAAAAGTCTGCAAGGAGTTTTTATCTGCAAGGAGTTGATATCGAGGATATCAAAATAGGCCCTCGGCTGAGCTGTGATTTAAATCCTTCCTAACTGCAACAGAATTATTCCAGTGAAGAGGTATGCTATATACCTATGACAAGATAGTTAAACTACCACATAACCATTACTAGAGATGTAGGAACAGTAGAGGCAGGCTTAGGAAAATGAGCCCTTACATTTTTAGGACTAAATCTACAGCAAGACTTTGCTGAAGAGTCCAAAGAACCTGTCAGTTGCCTCACGGTGAACCAGCAACAACTTCATGCCTTTTAACCCAGGAGGTCCTGATCGCCTCGGGCTCACAGTGGGTTCTGGCAGGACCCCTAGACCTCCATGGGGAGGTGCTCGCCAACCCAACCTTGGTTTCATTTCTCTCCTGTTCAAAGAAAGGGGAAGTCAAAGCTCTCTTCTTGAGAAGAGATGAGCACTGCCTGCACATTGCCAGCACCCCAAAGGAGGTAAATGATGCGTTAGTCCTCTTGCTTCCCCACCCACTCAGTGAGCATACGTGACTCTTGTCAGGCAGAAGAGAAGGGTCTTGCTATGCTTCTCAGACTTACCTCAGAGCAAACAAACTGAGCAAGGCATCAAAATGACCTGCACAGGAAGAGCATCAGGAGTTCAGATTATTTTTTTTGTGGGGAGGTGGGTCTGAAGCTTCTCCTTTCTGGCACTGGAAACTTTCCCCCAGCACCACGGGAAAGCAATTCTAGTTCAGACCAGCAATGAAAGATAAAGAAAAAAAAGAATGCAGAAGAAAATTAGAAAGGCTATGAAAGTTGTGGCACAGACAGGGAATGAGGAAAATATCACAGCACCTGAGACGAGATGAACTAGCAATAATGTGAAAGGAGAGACATAAAAAGGTACCATAAAAGAAGCTAGCACAGCAGGAGGCAACAATGCAAATGAATGGATGGGGACAATCAACGGATGTCTAATTGGATTGTCAACCTCCTATTACAGAGATGGGATATGTTATATAAGGCCCTAAACATAAAGTGCTTAAAACTTTAAGACAGAACGAGACCTAGTAGAGAGATATGCCACAGTTTCAGGCACTCTGGGTAAAAAAGAAAAAAAAATATTTCACCACTAAACAAATTACATAAGCATAAGGTTGCAAAAAAGAAAAAAGTATTAACATAAATTGGTTTAGCTGTACAAGATTTATCAAGTTAGAATAAAGTATGTTTTCAGGCTACATTCATTTGGGCTTCAATTATATCAAGAAAGGCACTGAAATAATCAAATTATGAAGCCCCAAAAGCATTTAATAATCACAAAAATGAAGCAGATGCACTAATAAAATTAACACTAATAAACTGGGTCAACACTGAGAAAAAGAAAAGAGTGATGGAGGAGGAAGAGAGCTCCACCCAGAGATCCTCCTCCAGGGTGCCGGCTTTGGCGCTGCACTCGCCGCACAGCACTGTGCAGTAATGACTACAGATGATGCAGCTCTTCGACCTCTTTAACACAGACATTGCCCACACTGTCTCTGTAGGATCTCTGCTTGCTGCAGCTAGCATCCAAATGGCTTCTTAATATAGAAACCTGTGAGGAAATGCTCCTCTACCAGTAGTTTATCAACCATCAGATTAGGAAGGAGGGCCTTTAAGACTCACAGGCTTATCTACAGTGCAGCAGGAGCCTGGAGAGGCGAGCAGAGGACAGTTAGGAACTCGCCGGCTCTCAAGTCACCCCACGATCTGTGGCTGAGGAAGGTAACTTCAGCACTAGGTCTCAGCTTTCCTCACTCCGAGTACAAACACCACCTGCTCACCTTGCCTAAAATGATTAGAGAGAACAAACCTGAACCCAGCTGTGTCGCCCCTCTGCTGCCCCTTCCAGAAGCTGGGCAACCTTTCGTGCTGAGAACAACTCCACAAAAATCAAAGGAACAAAAGGTAGTCCTCAAAACTGCAAAACTTTGGCTCCCAGTGGTTTGACACATAAAATGCTACGCACAATAAACACCGAAGAGTGATGATGAGTGCTAGCCAAACCAGCAAATGCAGTGGAGAGCCAGAACTGCTCTGCTCCACCTCAGAATCTGACCCACTCCTGTTATAAAACAGATGCATAAATGATTACAGTGATTATGCAAGGGAGCGAGATGATGCAAGTGCTAAGCACTACTGTTATAATACAGATACACAAACGAGTATAAAGGGGCCTAGAGATGTGGCATTTCTCTTCAGCTTTCTTAGGAAGGCAAAGAAACAATGAGAAAGAGGGAGCTGTGTTAAATGACTGTGTTAAAGACGTCAAAGAAGAAAAAAAAAAATCAAGGACAAAGGAACAAAGTCACAGGCCAGTTCTGAAGAGCAGGGAGTGGTAGCAGAGATGCAAAAAAGCTGTGCATCTAAGTGTGGTGAATTTGGAAGCTCTTAAAAGAAAGTCCAACTGTTACCACAAATGCTGACACTAAACCAGCTACTTTTAAATCCCCCTCCTCAAATGAAGGTTAACACAAGATTGTAAAGACTCTAAGACATTTTTGGATGCAAAAGCAGAGCATTTACTGATGGGCACAGAGGATAAAGCACTAGCAGCAGCTCTGGCTAGTAATTCTAGAAACCAAGCTAGTGGCAGGCAGGTCTGTCATTTCATACTGTTGTGTGCCAGTACAAAGAGAAAAGGTCAGGACAATCATACAATAACCTGCCAAACAAAAAAAAGTCAAGATCATTTAATTGTAATTAGTTCCAAGGCCGTTTATCAGAAAGCTCACGAATGCAAACCTCCGGCCTCAGGAATGAGAGCAAGCTCAGCAGTAGCCCTTTATCAGGGACGCAGGGACCGTTCCCACCCCGTCCTCCCCACCCTGTGCCCAGACCCTCCTCAACTACCCCCTTGGCCTCCAGGGAGCATGAAAGAAGCTGGCATGCACTCAAGCGCCAGCCTTCACCTCCTCACTACGAGTTTCTGGGCAGGGACTTGCACTGGAGAGATCAGGAGGCCCAAGTTACCTCAGCCTTCTGGACTCAGGTGTCCCTTCTGCTCTTCTGCTCCGTGGCCGAGGCAGAAGAGGAGGTTGCTGCCCCTCAGTCACTCGGCACAGCCTTCCCCCTGCAGGTGCCTGAAGCACAGGGTACCTCCTGCTCTTCCCTGTGGGTCTGCCAGCACAACTCTGTGCGTGACTGGCCCTTAACCAAGCTCTACCAACTTGGTCCAGTTGGCAAAATGTACACCTATTGCCTCACACACCCCAGCCAGGCCAGGAACCAGCTTGAAGGAAAGGAAAAGCCCGGCAAGGAAAGAAAACATACGGCTGGGGTCAGGGACCATTTTAGCTAGCACAACTCGGCCTCGTAGAAGGACGTTATCACCAGAGCCTTCAGCTGAAACATCCCTGAAACTCTCAGGGCAGGAATCACCTCGGTCCCGTGCCAAGGCAGCATGTGGGGCCCAGCTCTCACATGGGTCTTCTAGCAACAGAAGAAGATCCCTCTCCCTTCTCTCTTTTCATTACGAGTATCGACAGGTTTTAGCAGAAAGAAATCACTAAGACACTACCCAAAGATTACACAGTATTTATTGGAATTACAGCAAGTTGCCTCAAAGGGATATGAACCTATTCAGGCAACATAACAGAAGATTAGGAAGATATATTTTAATCCTCACCCAATATTTTCAGTGCTGTTGCTCTTGAAAGCACGTACTCCTTGCATCTTATAGACTGTACGATCTTGGTCCAATATGCCATTACTATAAATCCACATTTTCAGCTCATTCTTTCCCCAGTTTGATGAATGGCTTTAAATCATGCTTAAAATAGCATATGTTTAATATTATACTGTATGCAAAGTCAAATTAAGACACTTGCACACAACTTTGGTAAATTAGAAAGAATGGCTTTCCTGTTCTATGAGAATTGCCAAAATCTCCCAATGCTTCCTATCTTGAATCCCCCCTGTCCCCTGTAGCCTGAGCCTCCAGCCCAACTGACTATTGCTGTGACACCAACCCTCCCCTGCAGTAATTTTCTCTATTAAAGAAAAAGCTCGTGGATAAATTAAGAATCAAAGGCAATACATTTAACACAAACTCCTACAGTACTGCTTTTACCCAAGCTTTTGAAGATTTCCTTCCCATTCCTCAACTTGCCCAACCGACTAAAAGGTTTGAAAAATTAATGTGACCAAAGACTTTGCCTAACTGATGTTGAATGCCAGATGCAAAGCCTGAGGTGAAATACAGATATATGGAAAGACTAGTTTGGACAGGCTTTATTATGGCCAGTTTGGTATATCTCAATTTACTGCTCACATCTTTCTTGCTTTTTTCCTCATAATGAAAGCTTACATGCCTTGGCTCCAACAACTACCAAAGATGCACTCTCAACATGTATAAATAAGCCACTAAGGGCTAGTTTTCTGGATTTTTTTAGAGGATGGCATCCTGTTAGTAGATCATTCTTATATCTATTTTTATACTGCAAGGTCTTCAGAGAATCTGATTGCCATTTGAGACTGTGGTAAGTGCCTAGCAAGCAGTGGGTGCCATCATAAATTTACTAATGTGTCATTATGCATCACTGTCATTATTTATTGCCCTTGCTTCTACAAGTTCAAATAACATCTTGTGTGTAGGACAATGCATTTAGTTCAATTAAAAAATCACTAGATCTTTTTTTATTAAGTTTTCAGCTGCCAGCAGTATCAATGGATTTTAGAACATCCACTCCTCTTAAAAGGGCATCTCAAGGATGAACCTAAAAAGGATACAACAGTTTTCCTCCATGTGAAAACTCTGGAGATAAACTTCACACATTCCTTCACCAGGGAAAAGAGAACATTTCCCCCACTTCCTCCCTGTTAAATTCAACTTTTATAAATATTTTTGGTCCATGGAGGAGCAAACAGATCAACAAGGCAGTATCCTTGGCAGATCACCCAACTGAATGGGTGATCAAAAAAAAAAAAAAACCAAACCCCTAACCTAACAAAATACAGAGATCATTTAACCCAAAGGGAGGAAGAGCTACAAGTGGTTTAAGTGAGAGTGTACATATCTCTGGGTATTTTTCACTAATACTATCATATCAATACAAAAAGTGCTGGTTTTCATGCTCCTTAAAGAGCCGAACAGCCTCACACTCCTATCAGTTTGGAACCTGGGGAAATTTTAAATTACATAGGTCATCAGTGAAAACAAGCGCCTCACATGGACTTTCCAAAACTGAAGTAAAAAGCAAAACTAAACATTATTTTCAATGTGCTGGTGCAGCAAGCAGGGGAAAACCCTTAGGCAATTCCCATATATACAATTCTATGGGGTAGTCAACGGAAAAGCCAGTCAGAATATGGGACAGCACTGCTGGATTTTATAAGTAAGAACAGTTTAGTCAAATCAATCAAATAAGTATGTGCTAGATGCAAAAACTGAATGCCATACTTATATATCAATTAACTGATCTGCAAATAGCAAGTTTTATTCTCCACTTTTTTTATTAAAGCTACTATTCTTTTCCATCTTTAAAGATATTAAGTGCAGCTCTTTTGATTCATTCACGTCTTACAAAGGGCTCAGCTGCAGAGCTACATCTTTTCTAATACCTGCACCTCATCTCTTTTGTCTAGCAGCTTCAGCCCCCAAGCAGATGGATGTGAATTTTCCCAAAGACATTAATACACAATATACCTGAAGTCTCAAAGCATCCTCTTCCTTTCTCATTCAAGTTTGACAGAATTCTCCTTTTTGCTGCCCAGCTCTTTTGTTTGTTCTTTTTTACATTGAAGCGTCTGATGCTTTGGTATAATGTTACAGTACTCTGCGTGAGATCACAGTATTTTACAGCAACTCCTTGGGACTGTCCCAGTAAGAGCCAAGAGCACACAGGAGCAGAAAAAGAAGCCTTGTCCTCATATGCTCTCATATAGGATGATAAAATCATTCAGGATGGACGGGACCTCAAGAGGTCATCTAGTCCAACCATATGAATACTTACACACCACTGTTTCTCTTGGGCTGCTCCTCCAAACAGTGGTATAAAATCTGTCCTTCAATTCATAATAAAGTTAGTTTTTAAAAGCTTTTTTCAGGATGTTTTAGAAACAGCATTCAGGAAATGTGATGTTTCACCCCTCAGTATGGCTTACAATGAAAAAATAAAAACATTTCATGTCAAAAAGTGTGAAAATGGATAAAACAGATATTTCTGGAACCATTTATCATGGAAATTTTCTCAGAGATCAACCAGGTTCTTTTTACAGGTTTCAATTTTGAATAAAAATAACTTTTTCAGCTCAAAACAACACCATTTTAATGAGAAAATCCCTTAGCAGTCCTAAACCTTGTCCTGTCAACTAGTGTTTTCACCTAGTGGAAGCTGTGTGTGTTTAGATGCATAGCTGCTTCTGCTGATGTTTAGTAGCAGCAAAGCCCTTTGGGGGCCACTTATTCTCCTGTACTTGGGCCTTCCGGCTTCATTACTTCTGCCAATCCAAAAATCAAAGCAGACTCTGGCTGCCGAGCAATCAAGAGCACGTGCACGCAGACACAGGCTAATCGATACAAGCTCTGACCGTAATTCCTTTATGAACAACAGTAAAATATTAATTTACTCAAAAACTCAGGCCACAGAATATTCCCCCTCATGATCTGACCTTTTTTCTCTTACGCCTGCCTGGCCTCCTTAGGCTGAACAAATATTTGTAGCTGATAGCTCAATGAATTATCACAGGGCAAGTAATGTTGTAACAGCTACCTGAATATGATGTTAAAAAGGATGAGAGACATAACAGACAGACCCGTAATCTTCAAAGCAGTTTTACATGGGAGCAAACTAAAGCATCCAGGCCACTCATGACTTGTCAGCTAATAATGCAATCAGTTCTTGTTCTAATACTACGCTGTAGTACAAGCCAATCATTTATTCTGTGAGTCTTCTAGCAAAACTGCATAAACAACAATAACACTCCTCCAAACATGACATTTTTATTTCACGCTGTACGGGAATTAATTGAAATTCAAATTCAAATGCTTTCTGCATGCACAGTTGGAAGCTTGTCCTGTCTCTTAGCAAAGCGTGCGTTCTAGCAACCAAACACTACCATGCTAAGTTGTCAGATAAGCTAGGAAGGAAATTCCAAATAAATTATTTTCAAGGCACTGTCTTATTTTAAGCAAGCAAGAAGTATTTATGCATTGAGTCCTTAGCCGCAGACAAGCCTTCTTATGAAGGAAGAACTCATTCCAACATATAGCTTCATTTATTTCTAGATATGAAGAAAAGAAAAAAAATGCATAATGGAAAGAATGTTTTCCACCCGAAGCTGCTCTAAGGCCATATAATACATGGGCTGAGTGTGACATTACCATTAAACTGAGCCAAAAGTTTATTTCAAAATGTTCTACCTGCCTCTACCCTAAATGCCAACAAAGCTGGAGGGGAAGCCAAAGTTGCTGCTGATGTGCAAGGTAAATCTGCTCCGCCAGCGGGGGGAAAGCTGAGCTGGGGCTGGTGGAGGAGGTCCTCGTGCCTGCTGGGGGGAACATGAAGGGCAGGGATAGATGGAGAAAAAGCAGAAGTGTAGGCTAGATTTGTCTTTTCTATATTGCAAGCACAAATCAGGGCTGGAGGAAACAATCACAATGAGGAGGGAGGGCTGCAAACCTATTCCCCCTTCCTGTGATGAGAACATAAACTGCACTTAATGGTACCAATGGGGATTAGATAGTCATCCACTTTTTATCTCCCCCCGCCCCCCATAAATCTGTCCATCAGCATCCAGGAATCTAGTTTTAGAACAACTGTTTGCTAACCTGTTACAATCAACCTACAGCTAGCAGACAGGCCTGAAAAAGGAAACAATCTACTTCTCATTTAAACTAAGAGTGAAATCTTTACCTAGACAATACTTGGCAAAATATCGTGTTAACTGTCAGAAACAGCAGAAATACCAACCGTTGGCTGTCTCACTATTGTGAATCAATTTATTTGAGAGGATATTTCCCAAGAATAAGGAGCCAAATAAAAAAGTTAGCAATTTTACCTCCTGTTTAATGTTGCAATTGTTTTTGTCCTTAGCCTGCAAGGCATGGAGTAAATGGAAGCACAACTGAGAATGTGGCTGGACAAAGAATCTAGAGTTTGCACAAACTGGATACTCAGAGAGGACCAAACTGCAAGACCATAATGATTAAATGGAAGCTCTCAGAGAAAGAACTTACTCCTACAGGAAGATTAAGATTTTAAAAGTCAATTAACAGTCAATTATAAATTACCCATCCTCAATAAAAATCACACACACAAAAAAATTAACTCATTACCTTGTGTATTTCCAGCAAGTTGACTTTAAACAACTTCCTTGTGGAAGTATTTTTAAAACACTACCATATTACACATACAGAACTTGTGTTCCCTGCAAAACCTTTGAAAAATGTCATTTGCACTTATACCATGAGAGATACAAACAGCACTACTATTGTTGCATGCTCCATATTCCACAACAGAAAAACGTAACTCACTTGTTCAGTTAACTAGGGATAGTGTTGGATAGGGTGTGTTTGTATATGCTTAGACATTGCAAAACACTGAGAGGAGAGCAAATAAAAAGGCAGATGTTCAGCTTGTGCAACATGTCAGCTGGGTTCATGACAATCTGCACCAACTGAAGATCTCTCCCCACACATTTACAGATCCTTTAGACATTTGCCTTGTGCAAGACAGGGTAACGGAGGAGATGAATGACATCTGCATCTTCTTGTCAGATATGATGGGTTGTGACATTTCAGTCTGGAAAGTTTTCACAGACTGGAGATGAAGTATTAGATCTCTGAGTAACAAAACCTTGAGGGGAAAATCTACAAGGGACAGCAAAAAACCCCAGATGCTTCTCATGTGGCAGCTTTACACAGAGATTAGAAAAAAAGCTGCCAGCTAGTTCCTGGGGTAAGTGATGTAAATAAAGTTTCAGCAGAGATGGAACTAAGGGGCAGAACACAAGTTATACACTTGCAGATGCAGCACATATATAATGTAATATGTATTACATGTTACCATGTAATATAAAAATATCATGCACCTTTGCCCATGGGTCTGTCATTCATCTCTCCTATGTGCAGTTCTGTCCATTGGTCTTACCAACACATCTGCATGCTCTTCAAGCCTACACAATGCCTATACACAGAGACATCACTCTCAATTTATCATGAAAAGCGAAACCCGAGGCTACTGAAATGACCTCCCTCATTCTCCCAGAGACAAATGCATACCCCACAACCTATTTCAAAGCACACAGAAAATTACCAGTTTCTACCCCACCACCTATGAAGGATGACCATTAAAGGTGTCAAAATCAGGTAGGGGCCTTCTTGCAGGTTATCAGTCTGATAGCAAAACGATTTTTCTCTTTCTGAAACAAAAAATAATAGAAACATTTAAAACATAACATGATTTTTTGCAGATGAAAACTGTCTCAGCTTTGGTCCCTTCTGGGATATTTTTTTCCTTTGTAGAGAAGAAAGTGAGCTAGTAATTACAACATGCAGCTCTAAGACCAATTAACAATCTGCAACATGCCCCACTTCTTTTATCCTCCACTGGTAACACTACAGGCAGCATTAACTGCCTAATAAATAGGTGAGCACTGCTTAACACTTTGCAAGGTTTCAGCATTTCTCTTCACCCCTGGCACCAATTCTCTCTTTCCCTTGGCTATCAGCAGATCAGTCTGGCAGTATGCAGATGCTATTCTGCGGTGTGCTCCAAGACACACACTGCCTTTAGGTTCCCCTGGGCTATGAAAGGCAGGTGGCGTATTCATGTTCTGAAAAGAAAGCTTCACTAATGACCTCGCAAAGGTCTCCAAGAGATTTTTTTTTTCCTGGCTAATCAGCTGGACAAAGAATTTACTTCTGCTTAGGAAGGGTGGATGTTTGTAGGCCAGCTATGAGTGGCAAAGGGCAAATGTTAAAAGTATTTTTAATATACTTCCATTTCCTGAGAGCTAAATAGTTCCATGCACAGTACAATGCGCTGTGAGGAAATATCATAAGTGCAATGCACTCCGTGTTACCAGGCTGTTCATGGACCAAGTACACAAGCATTGGTCCTATACAAATGCCTGAAGTGGATTAGCAACCGTAACTCGTTATGCCTCAAATATACAGGCGCAGCACCTTTTTTAAGGCTGTAGTACTTGGGTTCTTTTAAAGCCAACGTGAGGAGTAATTATGAAGCTGTACAGCTAGTACAGAAGCATGCAGGTGAATTACCTAGGGCTCACTGGTACCACACGATACTGCTGCTACCAGGAAAAGCTGTAGAGGCATATCTGTTTATTCTAAGATTCCTGCTGGGCAATATATGAACAAGCATGACATATATATTTTCTTTGCCTGTAATAAACGATTCATACCAACACAAACTGACTAGCTCGTCGTCAGTGTGACAGAGAGCACAAAAAGAGTCTATGTCTATCAAATAGCGTATCCCCTGAAAACCTGCATACTATTTATCAATGTCTTCAGAAAGTTGTAGCATATACAAATTAAGAATCAAAAGTATATGCTGACTTTTATATTATATGTTCCTAGAAAATTTAATAATAGTTTGTCTGTAATAAAACCACATATGAATAAGCAAGGTTTTTCAGTCAAATACATTAGTTGGTCATGCACATTAATGTAAGGAAAACCAAAGAGAGAGCTTTCAATAAATCATTTCTCTTTCCTCTCTACTTCTTTAGTCATCTGATTCCACATACGCATTTTAAGAAAGGCTAGTACTAACACCCACAGTGTTTATTTGGATTTTATCTGTAGAAAACGCTTCTGGTACTTCAAAAAAATTGGAAGAGTTTATGTGTGCATGTGTATATGTACTCAAATATGTAAACATACATAGATACACATAAATAAGCACATATTTACACACTTTTTATATAGTCTGCTTTTTTACAACTGTTTCAGAGGAATAAAAACCAATAACTTTGTTCTCAATTTTCCTGAGTAGCATCATTATTGAAAGAAAGATTAGGTTTTGGCTGTTTTGTCTAGAATCTGCTCTCTTTCTCTGTTGGCTAAAGAAAAGATAACTTTATGAAAATCACAAGCTGAGAACCTGGTCCTTTACCTCTTCGTTAGCTTACTACATCCTGAAAGCATCACAAGTGCACCATGAAACCATGGAGTAAAATATAATACTCTGCCTTTTCATCCACCCCACCTCCACCCTTGTAGATCATATTCTACACTTGTAGATACTCTAGTGTCCACAGAGGAAATCTGTCCAAATGATGGTCTAAACTCTTACAAATAGAATTTAGATAAAATAAAGACCATATGAAATTGTTTTGCACTGCCCCAAGGAATAGCAATATCATCCTTCGGTCTTTGTTTCACATGGCAAAAAATTGCTGTAATTACCACCAACTTGTTGCCCAAAAGAAGACAAAAAAGCAACCTTCTCCAAAAAGAGAAACCTCCTATGTTTTCTACTTCTTCCCCAGCTCAAATTCTCCTCAAATTAATAACAATACTCCAGCAACCCAAAATCCAGAAAGACAGAACTTACTGACAGAGGCGCTGCCAAATGCTAATATTTCTTACTAGCTTCCAGACTGGAGTTGGCTTGCAAATACCAGTGAGTGCCCAGCCAAAGCAAACACACCGCTGTCAAATATGGGCAGCCATATTTAGATCAATATATACAGTTGTGCTGGTTTTGGCTGGGATAGAGTTAATTTTCTTCAGAGTAGTTACTATGGGGCTATGTTTTGGATTTGTGCTGGAAACAGTGTTGATAATGCGGAGATGTTTTAGTTGTTGCTGAGTAGTACTTACACTAGTCAAGGACTTTTCGGCTTCCCATGCTCTGCCAGGTGCACAAGGAGCTGGGAGGGGACACAGCCAGGACAGCTGACCCCAACTCACCAAAGGGATATCCCATACCATGTGACATCATGCTCAGCATATAAAGCTGGGGGGAAGAAGAAGGAAGGTGGGGGGACGTTTGGAGTGATGGTGTTGTGTTCCTAAGTAATTGTTATGTGTGATAGAGCCCTGCTTTCCTTGAGATGGCTGAACACCTGCCTGCCGATGGGAAGTTGTGAATCAATTCCTTGGTTTGCTTTGCTTGCGCACACGGCTTTTGCTTTACCTATTAAACTGTCTTTATCTCAACCCACGAGTTTTCTCCCTTTTACTCTTCTGATTCTCTCCCCCATCCCACGGGGGGGGAGTGAGTGAGCAGCTGTGCGGGGCTTAGCTGCCTGCCGGGTTAAACCACAACAGTTCCCTCCCTTACTCTTCATAGGATGGCCAAGCTAGAGGTACATTAATAATGCAAAAGAGCCTTTTGAATTCTTATGCATATATAGCATAAAAGATCTACTAAGACTGCACGAACAGAAGCATGGTATTTTCTCCGCACATTCAATCCAGTGCTTATTCTTGTCACTTTACTTTCACAGGCTGCTCAGAGAGGTGGTGGGGTCGTCAACCCTGGAGGCATTCAAAAAAGGTATAGACGTGGCACTCCAGGGCCTAGTTTAAGAGGCATGGCGGTGTTAGTTGACGGTTGGACTTGATCTTAGAGGTCTTTTCCAACCTTAATGATTCTATGATTTGAGCCTCTGAGAAGAATATTTAACATGCAGGTAGGGACCCAGGTAGCGTTTGTTGCCAAAACACAAAGAGAAAAAATGAAAAAGGAGAATTTTGGTTCAGTTAGGAGGGGAGGGGGGAAAAGCCAGAATGTGAGTGCTCTATCAACAGTTTTAATTCCAAAGTTTTGGGGTCTTTTGTGCACCACTTCCCCTTGCGCTGATTCAGAAGGAGGCTTGGATTAATATATTCTCTCTGACACTGAAGTACCTTAAGTAATCCTGTTCTCACAGCCACACTGAGATATTTTTGGCACTTGCATTGTTCCCATCCAGTTCCATGTATGCAAAGGGAAATGAAAAAACCACATATTGGGGCAGGGGGGAAATGAAAAAAAAAGAATTGTTCCTCTTTGCAGACCATGGCTTGAACGTGGTCTAGGGAGGAAACATCCTCCTTGGAAAGATCAGAAGAATCACCTCAGTGGTTCAGCTTTGGGTACCAGGGAGTTCACCGTATCACCCTCAAGTTCTGTGTACTCAAAACATTTACTGTCCTCTTGGCAGGCCTCTTACCTTGTCTCCATTTCAAGCTCACCTCTTCTGCCAGTGAGCAAACATGCTTTTGATTCGTACACTGATCCAAGCAATCAACGTATGCACACACTCCACCTCTCTCCTTGACCCCAACACCCCCACACACAAAATGCTTAACGACGTTCTCGTTCACAGGTTTGACATGGGTTGCAAGCACTGTCACATGCGAAGCATCTGCTTGTAACTTTAAGTGTGCCAATAGCACTTACTGATGTGGTAACTGCACAATGAAGCTCAATTCTTGTTAACCAAACTTAAGCCAAGTCACTCTCGCTCTATTTATAACAGCAGGCACAGCAAATCAGTCTGATGAATCTTAATTAAATTTAAATAAACTTTGATTGGTGTAAAATGTAATGCGCATTTGGCCAATGGACCATCCAGTGTAAGAAGCCCCAAGCAATAATGTTTTAATGCATCATACCCCTGTGATTTGAAGTCTCAGAGGAAATGAAACAAAGTTTGCTTAAAAAATGCATCTCAAACCATCTCATACTTTCTTCCTACTAATGTGCTCAACTATTGGTGTTATGTTAATAGAGTCTACATAAATGGTCTCCTAATCACTTGATAAATTGCTTAATAAAGAAGTAACTTCCATAGTTGTCAATTAGTTTACGTAATCAGCGAGTATTTGCTATCCATCAAACAGCAGCAGCAAATTCAGCTGCAAAACACCAGACTATATCAGGGGAATGGGAGAACAGGAAGAAGAAAAGAGAAGAAATTAAATTCACATTGTTAGCATTTCATGTCACCTGTACAGACAGTATTTTGATATTGATGTAAAGTCAATTTTACCCCTGCTGCCCAGCAGAGCCAGCAATCCTCTCCTACAAGTTTATAATACAGTCAACTCCTATTCCAAGCTGCCAGAAGATATAAGAGGATCAGAACCTAAAACTGATCTCACCACGTGACAAAAGAAATAAAAAAACCCCAAAAGAAACCCTTTTACTATTGCTTTGGACATTTTGAGAATCAAACTATCGCCAGATCAGTCCTAATATCCACTATTTACTACTACACATCTATCAGAACCCAGCATCAGCATCTGGGGAGATGTGGATTTAAATCCTCCCCATTGAAAATATTTTTGCTTGTTATTTCCCTGGAGATTTTCAATGAAGGAAAAAAAAAAAAAAAGAAGAAGAGAGTAACGGCAACCAAATCCAGATGGACCCCAGATGCAAAAATATATAAAGTGGGAGAAATGACTGAAAAACATAATGAAGGAAGCAGCTCTGACTCAAATGTGGCTTTATTTGGGCTATGATGTCCAATACTACTGCTGAACATGAGACTGAGTTTCTGACTAGAACCTACTGCAAATTTTCTGGCGTGCTAGAGGTACCTGGGTCAGCTTCTTTTGACCTTCACTTAGGACGTACTATTCTATCAGTGAACAGGATATCCACTCTATCCATGTTGCAGTGTGCTACCTTTGCACGCAAATAGGCACAGGAAGCAAAATTTACATCCTCTAGCTTCATGCACCTAACCCTGAACCAGCTCTTGAAAGCTACATTGTCAACAGAAAGACAAGGTTCCTTTGGGCACTGAATTGCATATCAAGGTCATTGATATCTTTATTGCCCACTGACTTCACATGACTTGCTCATTCAAGATGATCTTCAGAGGTCCCTTCCAACCCCAACTGTTCTGTGATTCTGTGATTTCTTTGTGGTTAAGGCCACAGGTCAGAGCAGGAGTACAGATTGTGTTCTCTGGCAACAAGAGGACAAGAACTATCACTCTAAAAGAAGATTTTATCTATGTTTTAGCTATACTTAATTTTGTGTTTTCAAGTTACTGATACATAAATAGAGGACTCTGGACAAAAACCTTGACATGTTAAACTGGCAGGGATTTTACTCGTCATTTCAATGGGAACACTTAGGCCTTTAAGTCACCCTGTTTAAGAACACAGTTAAATATCTCCAATGTTTTCACTGGGATTTTAAAAGCCAGGAAAGGTACGACACTTAGACTAGCAATCTGAACGCTTAAAATAACGTTAAGCATTGCAGACCACAGTAGTAATATGCCGCAGTAAAACTGAATCTTTACAGCATGCCTAGATACGTCTCTTGAGTCAACCTGAATCCAAAGTTAAAACATCTTCTTTAGAGATTACAAAATAAAAACAAGAAAGGAAGGATGGGATGAGTAGAAAGAAGAGAGAGGTCCGCAGTAGCTACAGGTGAAATTAAGCTGTGGCTAGTCCAATCCATTAAACTGCACTTGCCACTTTGTGAACAAGAGACTTGTCAGGAAGCAGGCACAGCAACAGTGTAGTAAGCAAACTACCCTTACTGTGCTAGGAAGGGCACACAGTTGACTAATTTCAGCAGATTTTCTGCTGATACACACAGTTTCTCTTTCAAGACTTCAACAGCGCCTGACAAACATTAGTGCTTCTTCTCCTTTAAAAGTCTTAATGTTTTAAAAATTTCATGCCACATCATCTATACCTGCCCTTTCCAGTTCCTGCACCAGACCTGCTTCCATTTCCAGTCTGAATCTTCTTAGTAACATAACATCTAAACATCACAAAAGGGTTGCTTTTGGTCCCTCAAAATGAAATCATGAGCACAACGACAATCACCAACAAACACGTACCAAATTTTACCTAATAGCAACATAAATGCACAAGCAAAGCATTACTTGAGTGTCTGCATGTCTGTTTGGCTGGACAGCCAGCCAGTACTAGATCTACCAAGTGAGAATACTGGGTGAACAAATATTTATTGAGAGTTACTCAGCTGTGATACAGAAGGGGATTCATGGCATGGTGCATCTGGACTCTGCTCATTTTTTATGAGATAATTGCGCCACGGACTACCTCAAACACGGCATGACTGAAGGATTTGCCTTTTAAATTTAAAAACATGGAACGGACAGGAATTAAATCCGTCATGCCTCCGCGTAGCACACAAAGGAAGAAGAATATAAATAAACAGGCAACCAGAATGGTGCAATAAGAACAGGATTAATCCAAGTGTGATTAATTCAGTGTCAGATTAAAATTGATAGTGCCAGCTGTATCGGGTCCATTCTGCCACATTATTCTCGCCTGTCATTTTTTTTGTCCATCTTCTTCCCATCTCCTTGGTGGATAAACCTGCAGGAGAGTTAATTGTCACATACATGGGTTTAATCATATTGTCCACAGTGTTTGGGGGCCTTGCCTTCAGCGATCCATGACTAATTGTTGTGGTAATTTTTCAATCATTAACAGCATCGCATATGCTGCAAACAAATCCCATGGCACCCACTAAAACCCCAGTGGCAAGTGGTGCACACTCCTTCATGAAAGCCTCGTGCCCCGTCCCCCTCCCCTCTTCCCCATTACACAGCCATCAATATGCTGTCCCTGGCCTTTGGGAGGCGAGGAGAGAAGCAGAGCTGGCTGTGCATCGGCAACTCAGACGCTTGATATTGCTGCCTTTAAGGAAGAAGCACTGCCAAAGGGGTGCGGGGGGAGGAAGGAAATTAAAACTCCATCTGGGACGGCTGACGGGGGTCCTGTCCTCCGGGCGGCTTGTTCTCCATTCAGTCTCCATCGAGTTGGTGTGCTGCATCGAGTGCCCTTTCTCCGCATTTCAGCTGTATTAGCGATCTCCATGGCAACGGCTGGTCCTCATCTGCCGCAGCAGGCTGCAGCCCCGCTCCCTCCCGTGTCAGGCAGGCCACGGATGCACTGGTGGGACGAGACCTGCCCTGGGGGAATCCTCCGGCTGATTGAGGCATTGCTCTAACAACCTCATCAACACCAGCGAGCCAGATCATATAAACCCATTCGCTTTTCCTGACTCCGATAATTACACGCATTTACAAAAAATAAAAAGGCAATCCGAAAGCTTCCCTCTTGCTTCAAAGCCAAACAAAAAAACCCAAACAAACAAATCGCTGCACCAGCAGCCCTGCAGCAGCAGAAAGGATCAGTGCCACAGTGGTCTGGAGGGAGCTGTGAGGATTATACAAAAGTGCCATTGCCCATCCAAGCTAAATGAACTAACTGACCCTCCAGCTCAGCTGGCAAAAAGCTTGCCTGGAGAACAAGGAGGCCGGCGTTGCCAGTCACCTTTCTGACTACTTGTTCCCGGATTAATTTATTCACCAGCATGCAAGCCAGCCTGTGCTGACTGAGGTGTGCAACACCCTCCAATGGTGTATGCCTGGGTGCCTGGAAAAACAGTATTCGATTTGCAGCTTTGAATGGACCGATTGGATAATGTCATGCTCCTACCCTCCCTCACCACCCCGTTTCCTAACACGTTAACACATTAAAGCTGTTTTATGCGCCTGCTTATAGACGATGCATATCAGCATCCTCAAAGAAGGCTTGAATGGGGGAAAGAAAAAACCAGATGAGATTCTGCAGCATCTCTGCTTTGAAGAGACCACTTTAAGACAAGGTGGCATTTCAGCAATCATCCAGGTGGCTTTAGAAAATGCTGATAAAACATTTAATTATTGAAAGCCATGGTAGCAGCAGTAGTGAGTATCGAAATATAAATGCAGGCAAAGGAGAAAAAAGAAAGAAAAGAAGAGAAATAAGAACTAAGAGCAAAACACGGCAGGATTAAACAAAAGCAGGAGCCCCCCTGCTCCCTCTGAGTCGGGGGAGAGAGAATCCCTGGCTATGCAGAGGAGTAAACAACAGCGTCCTAGACTTAGCTTCTGAGTCAAGCCATAAGGAAGCAGAGGGAGGGAAAAATCCCATCCTTCCCGCGTGTTTTTGACAGTCACGGCACCGGCACTCTTATGCAACCGTTACGTAAGTTGTGACAGGACCAGCGCCTTCACCTCTCCCTGCCTGGGCTTCCAGCAAGCAGGGCTTCCAGCAAGCAGGGCTCCTGCTGCTTCCCCAGCCACTGTCCAGGGAGGTCATGCTCTCCTCTGCTCGCCCATGGGTTGCAGATGAGGTGTCATACATATATATGTAATAATCCTTTGCACTTATTATTTTTGACAGCTCTCTCCCACCATCCATGAGTTGCCTTCTGTGAGGGTGGGGGAACCCTTAGCGGCACACAATTGAAATAGTCTTTCTTGCTTTTTTCCCCCCCTCCTTACGCCAGAGAATGCTGTCCTCTCAAGGGCAAAAGAAAGGGTGACAACATGTAAATAGTTTCTTAATTATTTTCTGCACATAGCTGTATCGCTGTTGTTACCATGCTGCATTGAGTCCGTGTCACTGACAGAAGAGCCACATGAAGTTTATGGAAACGCCTAGAGCCTACCATACATGACAAAAGATCCCAGCAATGGCAGATGGCATATGAATCACTGTAAAGGCAATTAGCAGCTAGCTGCCAGATTTTGACGTGCTGGGGAGGACAGAGGGGGTTTTCTTTGCTCTGAGCAGTTCTCACCAGAGGGGCTGGAAATAGGCATTAGTCTCACTTTGCCCCCACAGAGTCTTTGCAACCAGTGTTGCTGGCTTTGAGGCTGCTGTATCACTAGGTACCTATGAGCACCCAGTACAGAAAGATTTGCAGCAATAAAAGTGCTGTCTTTTTACCTTGATGGGCAGAAGTCACAGCTGCTGCCAGCAGAGAATGTTTTAAGCAGAATAAAAAAAAAAAAAAACCAAAAAAAAAACCCAAACCAAAAAAAAACCACCTATGCAGCAAAGGACCGCAGCCACCAAGCCAAGTGCCGTGAAAACATTACAGAGTGCTGTAAGCAGTGATTGAAAATGCATCAAAAACATCGAATGCTTCTAAGCAACAATAACGAATGGATTCTGGAACTGTTCAAGTTGGATACCTCTCAAAATGAGTTTGTACGGTAGACAACAGTCCTAAATTTTGATCAGAGAGCTAAAGCAGAACTCTTCAGCACGAGCCTTGACAGCATGTATCTTTATCTTCAAGTCAGTAAAAAGAATAATATAAAAATGTACTAGTAAAATAATGCCCAGCAAAGGTCTCATTTCTGTGGCTGTGGTGCAAACCTTAGATAACACCAAAGCAGGGACATTATTGTGGGCAGTCTGACTGACAGCACTGTGAGCACTAACATTCAGAAAGCTACCAGCTTAGTCAGGAAGCCCAAGATGACAACTTACATCACTTCTTCCTACACTTGCTAGTTTGTTTGCTCATTACTTGCCAGGTCAGTGCTAGTTTTTGTGAGCTCTGCAGCGGGAGTCTTTTGTACTTTTTATTTGCTTGGTGTATGCTCAAGAACAATAATCCCTTTTTTGGGGGCTCTTTGGCACTGATGCAATTAATAGCATTAACTACAAAACCCCACAGCCTCACAGCACAGGTGCTCTGCCTCTGGAAGCACAGCATCTACTAACCCTTTTTGCTGGAGGAGAAGCTCTATCAACTATCACCAATACCTGGACTAAGCAAGGCTGTCCACTTGAGAAGGGCAGTGTACCAGTTTGTATTTTTCCATCCCAAACTAAGTATGCTGGTAGGTATTCAGCAGAGGCCGGATGATGCTACCTTTCAAAGAGACAAGATGCTGTCAGTAACCCTCTCACCAACATCTCCCTTCCACATCAGACAGTTCTTCCTATGGCCTGCTCAGTTTTGCATTTCCCAGGAGTCAGAAGCTGTGCCTCTCTCGAAGTCCATAATCCCAACATTATGCCAGCCCTACGGCACACCATTCGGCATCTGCTTACAAGCCACCGCTGGCATCCATGTCACAGGTTGCTTACTCCTCACTAAAATCCAAGGCTGGGCAACTCTAGTTCTACCAACTACTGCACTTACTGACTCCCAGGCTACTCTGCATTTGCTGACTGACTTCCACCGGTAGGTATGACAGCATTTTGCAACTCCTAATCAAGCCTGAAACAACAGTGAAAAGTCAATAGGTTATTATCTCCATTTTGTACACAAGTAAATTGAAGAAGACTGTGAACGCAACAGAGATGTTAAGTTCAAGCAAATCCTATTCAGTAGTTTTAATATAGACATCAGTCCTTCCATGCAGTTAACTATGCAACTTTTGTGCAGAAAGCAAACACCAAATCAAATAAAACAATTTTTAGCAGTAAGCATCTAATCTTATTCAATGCAGAAAAAGTGCTACATACTGTATGTACATGGTTACTAATTGCCAGGACAGAGACAAATGACATATTACTATATGAAACTGCATACCATTCTACAGATAGAACCAAGACTACAAACATATTTAGAAAAAATCCAAATGTTTGAGAACTGATTTGAAAAGCTAGCAATTTTATCATATATAGGAATCTTCTACAATAGGATCAGCCCTAAGGATCTGACTGCTTTGGTATTTTGCCAGCTACAGAAACCAGAAGCTGTAATTATGCAATAACATGGCTACAGGTGATGTTTCAGCAGCCATAACTCAGGTAGTCAGTGATCATCTTGACACATGAAGACCGATACCCCATGTAAATTTTAATCTTGCCTAGTTTGACAGCATCTAATCATATAAACTATAATGTAGCATGTGGAATTTAAGTACCATTGAATTCCAGAGAAATTATTAACATGCAATTTTGGAAGGTTTTCCAAACCTTTTCTAATGCATCAGTCCAAGTGCACGAAGCCAATCACATGTTACATGAAAGGAAAACAACCCTTGCAAAAATAAAAATTGTGGCTATTAAAAAAAGACTTGTGAATCTCAGGGAGTCCTCACATACACTGCAACATACTTTACTCAATGTTTGTTTTACTTCCTCCAGCTCAGACCTCCTCAGGTGAAAAGAAAAACAAAGGAAAGCCCAGCACTAGCAAACTTTGAGCCAGAGATCAAGCTTAAAATGTTCAGAAAAGGATGTTGTAATGAAAAAGCACATAAAAAGAAACACATGAAGAGTTACCTTCCAAGTGGAAGGTGACAGGGTAGCAGTAATGCTGCCGTTACCGGGGACAAACAACCAAAGTGGGCCAGTCTCCCAATGTATGGCAAGGTGACATTGGACAAGTCACTACACTGAGCTGGTGTCACAGTTTTCTCTTCTGTAAAACATGTCTAACAATATAGCTTTTATAAAAACTGTTAAGGCATGCCGCTGAAAAGCGCTATGTAGCAGCACCATCTTTATTACCATCCAACAGAGGGCATCTAAGCAGAACAACAAAAATTGGCCATGTTTCTTTCACTGAGGACAGCCAGAGGCAGTGTTCCTCTCAATTATGGTTTCTCCACATACCTTAAAAAGCAAACAAAAACCCAACAAAACAACCAACCACCACCAAAAAAACCAATGGGTTCATCAAACAGAGATTTCAGATGGATGCACTTCAGCAGCTGAAGAGGACACAGTACTAGCATATCTATACATTAATACTTTCTCAAAGCTATGACACCTACAAGTGATCTAACTCTGGATTGGTGCCAAAGTATCACATCTTAAGAGTATTTGCACGATGGCCAACAGTGAGTGAGGAGTTTTCAGTAAGGTAGGACTCCACTGCAAGAATCTTGAAGTACAGTAAGGCTAAGGAATAGTGGAAGAGGAATGCAAGGTCTTGGGAGAACATTGGTCTTCCATATACCTCTTTCAAGCCACCAGACTTTACAGCTTATCTCGAGGTTTTTCAGTTGACATGTCCTTAAAAGAACAAAATGAAAACCCCCTCTAATTTCATTTAGGAAAAGAAAACCAAACAAAAATAAAAAAAAGGACAGTGTGATTCCTCAGACCTTTTCTCTGTTCTAGTTACAGCTGCTATTGTGTCTTAAACTTCAGCTGTCAAGAAACAGCTACTCCATCTTTTTAATTTCCCATTTCACCAGTGCTCAACTCCTCATACTTATTCCTAATACAGCATTTTACTCCAATCCCACCTTTAGCCTCACCATGACTCCTCATCATGCTTTTCTGCTCTCTCAGAGGAAGACTTCAGCTTCCATTTCACACCTCTGCAGACATGGCAAGCAAGTCCATATGCCGGATTATCCAAACTAAAACTGTCATTCTAAAAGAATAGGCTGGGAGTTGAGCAAGAAAATCAAAGTCAATGGACCAGGTCACAGGCCCTCAACAGAGGCCTTCAATCACCTGTCAAGCACCTTTCCTGTTCAAGGCGTGTGTCCAGAACCAGGAGTAAAGCAATGCCTGGGACAAATCCTAGCCCTCCAAATTCAGTGTCGTGCATGAGACTTCCACAGGTAGTGGAGAACAGAGCTGATGAGCTCATGCAGGCATCTCCCCTGCTGTCACACTTCCTTTACACAGTTTCCTCAACTGTGGTTTGAAAATCAGCTTGGGGTTGTCCTTCAGCTGCCAGCATATTTGCTGCAATTACTCCCTTCTGCTACGAAGCCTTTTGGGTGTCTCCAGGGAGCCCAGGAAGGCCCTGCCAGCTCTGTATTGCACAAATGTGCGGAACACATAAAAAATTACAGATTCAGTGCCCCTTAGTTCACCTTCCTTAAACTCCACCTGTGAATTGTACCATCACAGAGCTTTTCCCTAACTTAAGGTGTACGCATTTTTCTTCAAGACCCATGAGAAGAGAGATAATGAAAGGGAGATGGGAGTAAAGCAGCAAAAAGGTCACTGTAGAGGAGCTCGAGCTTTTCAAATCTGAGCCTTTCAAGGAAAGGGTTGCTGATTTTCTCTTCCTGCAGAGTATCATAAGGCAGGAAGAAGGTCATTGTAGGGGAACACAGGCTTTTTCAAAGTTGAGCCTTTCAAGGAAAGAATTAATGATTTTCTCTTACTGCTGAGTATCACACCTGCAGGTGTGGTGGAAAGCTCAGGAGACAAGAGGCTGTCTGTTGAAAATAAGTGAAGTAAAGGGTCTGCATTTTTTTGGATGATTGTGACTGTGTTTCCATCTCTAAGAATGATTATGTTAATTTAGCCCACGAAAACAATGCCAACCTGATCTCATGCTCTGGGAATGCCTATTGCAAACGACTGCTGTTCCTTCCCTTCCCCTGAAAACTTTTAAATTTGATGGCCAATTTAATGAACAACACCAGAAGGGGGGAGGTCTCTGATGGCTGTTAGAAAAATTTGATCTAATTATTAACCCGTGAAGAAGAGGCAAGAATGTGAGACCATTCTCTCGCCAACATCAGAGAGCCCACAGAGGTCTACAGGAAATGACTGGTTGCACTACTCCTGCAACTGCTCCTAAATTTGGTTTAGGATGACCTGAGTTTCCATCTGTCTCATCTTCTAATTGCACTCCCTCTTGTTTTTAAATACCATTTTCTTAAAAGTATCCTGTAGAAAACTCCAGGGCAACGCCACTGTTTATGAATGGTTTGTAATGTAACAATAAAAAAAAAAAAAAAACCCCCACACACAGTTACCAGTCATGTGTATGTAAAAAATATGCCCATTGACGATCTTTCATACTCCCCTACTCTCCCTCTCCTGTTTTTAAGACTTAGTGCTTCTGTGACAGCCACAAAGATGACAAATACAGAACTACTGATGGGGCACCACAAAAATCACTTTATTTGCTTTTTGCTGAATTACAGTCATATAATATTGAGTGCTTCTTTCTCTCCATCCCAGGATGTACAGGTTTGCTTCTACTGAGATTATTTTGTATTGATTAACAGTAGAGAAGCAGAAACAGCACAAATTATACTTTTTTGAGCTAGAAGCAACTCCACTCAGCATCACATGCTGCCAAAACAAAGCAGCAGCTTGTTCCTTGTCCCACTAGGATAGCAGCTCATAGGGTCACATTTAAAGAACCCCATATACTCACCACTGCATCACTCTCATCACCTGGTTATTATAAAACAAAAAAAACATGGCATAGAACAACTTAGGAAATCTACAGAGGATGCTACAACATTTGTGTACTGTTTGCTTACAGCTCCTCCAATCAGCCATATGCAGAACATGGCAAATGCTTATGCACAGTCTGCTCTACTTCACTATTGATGTGTGAAAGCTGATAGCAACATAGGAAAATAACTTTTGTTTAAAACTACTGTATGATTAAGTGCATCTTCAGATGGCTTAAGTGAACTCCAGTGTCCTGTTCTGGAGTGGCTATAGTAAATGCCCACTTCCTTTGTTCCTACTGCTCACATGCCTATGACGTGCAAGAGCTGCAATGCAGTGAAGTTATTAAACCTCCTCTGAACATGGCCAGAACCTCAGATGGCAAGGAACCATACAAAAAAAACCCCAAAATCCAAAAAAACCACCAAAAAAACAACCCACAAGAGGGCAGACACAGGACGATCTACAAGAGGGCAGACACAGGACAATCTGCCCCTCATGAGCAGAGAACCCTAGAGAAAATAACCTCTCCTTTATAAGATGAACTGCCAGCTCTTATTAAATAAAGAAAAATAGCAGCAGCAAGTGCCAATACAGGTAGAGTGCAGTTTTCCTTTCTAAGATCACCAGCTTTTATTCAATAAGAGTAGAAAGCAATTTAGCACTTGTAAAAGTGAGTAATTCTGCCCATCTTGACTCTGATACGATGGGATCTAATACAGTAGCAGAGGTATCCTGGCAATTATAGTTTCTGCTGTGAGCCATGCAGTAGTATTGTATTAAGAATATATTTCCCTGAGATGAAAAAAGGAGTCCAAGTCAGGAGTTTACCTTTGACTGTCACTTTCGAAACATGCTAAGCAAGTTGAAACTAATATGAGAAAAGGATTCCCCTCACTGTACTACTTCTTTTGGAATAATTCATTAGCTAAATACTTTTCAACCTGGACTCTCTTGCCTTATTTAAATGGCTCCTACTAACTTTTCTTCTATTATAATCCCCACTGCTATTTTGTGTCAATCACTGTTCTAAAAGAAAACTCAGTAAATCCACTTTAATTATTTTTTTTAAAACAGAAAAAGCTCTGAATTACAATGTCAGTGACAATCTCTGTCATTAGCATAAAGAAGACTGGTACTTTTGAATGAGCGACTCAAACTTCAGGGCTGGAAGAAACATTCTTCTGTTACTCTTTCCTGTGTTCTCACAATTTTAAGATAAAAAAAGAGATAAAAGTTATTGCTCATTGCAGGGTGAGGAGCTGAAGAGCTCTAAAACTGTAGCCACCAGCTTATGGCCTTTTTGCTGGAATTTTTTTTTTCTTATTTTTTCCTGATAAAGCCAACATTTTGACCCAGAGAATACAGAACTTGCCAAGATTTTCAAATATTCAGCTAAAGTTTTTAAATAATCCAAATGCCCTCAAAAGCAAGGAAGCAAACAAGCCCTTTCCACTCTCCATTTGGCCAAAAAGAAGATCGGTATGAGATTACTTCCACGGTTACCTCTTAAATTCCATTTGTTGTTACATACAAAACTTTCCTGGGACTCTGCCAGAATATTTAGGATCAAACTTATTACTGATGCTCACCGCACAATCATCAAACTATATAATTCATGGCATCCGTTCTGTTCAGGAAAAAGGAGACATTCCTTTAATATCTATTAGTAATCTGTCACTGTTATTTACATGGGGGAAAAGTGTTAATAAAGGCTGGCATTTTTCCCTGATTCATTTCAGGTGCAGCAGCAGATCCAACTGAAAACTGGCTGGTACACTGCCTGGAATGGGCTGTCTCTTCTCCATAGCTGTGCTGCGGATGCCTTCCAGCAGCACGGAGGTGCTAAACCTGTTCTAGACTCTTTCCTTCCTTCTGGAAACATGATTATCCTCCACAGCATAATCACCTCCTTCTGAACACCTTTTTATTTACATGTTGTAGGTTTTATCCCCTCTACTGCTCATAGACACTGTCTGTTTATGAATGCTGAACAGGAAAGCAAATCTGGGTATCTGAATATGAAGCCCAAGCAAAATTGAAGCTAAGTTATTCTTTGTAATACAAGCCAAAATGGCACCAGTGGAGCTGACATATACTTTTACAAAGCTAGAGTTTATAATAACATGAAAGGTTATTCTGTTGGCAGGCAGTAACGACAGAGAAGCGGTGGCCAAACTCTGGCTTGAGCTGTTCTGTGTTTGCTTACACTCAATTCAAACAAACGCCCTCAGCCAAGGCTCACCTGCCTGGTTAGCCATGGATCAGTATGCACTGGCACACAGACAGCTGGGCAATCCGATCTTCTCAGCCTCTGGCCGAAATGAGCCATGAGAGGCTGGTGCCACTGGCTCAGCCTGGACTGCTGCCACAACTGGGCCGTCATCACTTGAAAGTCACTGCTCTCTCCCAACTATGCAACACGCTCAGGCTTCCCTTCCCCACTTGTTGCCCCCTAAAGACATGTGCCTCACGAGTCAGCTGGAGACTCTGATAAATGGTATGGAGTTGGGAAGGCTGACCACCCATACACTACTACTGGTTTGTTATTTTCTTAATGCAATAGCAGAGCAGAGAGGGGGAGAGGCACGTGTTCAGCCTCCAGCAGTCACGCAGGAGACCTGCGTTCACCCATTCCTCTCACCAACTACAAATCTGAAAGACAAGAAATGATGCACAATAGAAACATCCTAACCAAAACCTCCTGCTCCAGAAATAAGAAACCAAGTTTGTATTTGCGATCTAGTGAAGAGAAATACTTCCCAAAATGCTTGATCTAACCTCATCTGAACTGAAACTATCTCAACTGAGTTTTGTGTAGCAGAGTCAGGAACAGTTAGAGACATGCTGTAAAATGTCTTCTCCACCCTCAGCTGGGTAGTCCTGATAAATGTCCTGGGAACATCAAAAATGAATATTGCAACACAACAAAAAAACCCGCAGGGTATCCTAGCCTGATGAGGAATTATATTGGGCTCACTGGACCAACTCCTGGCTGATTAAAAACATTCAGCATTCATCACATAACAGTGTAGTAATTCAATAGTATTATTTAGCTGTATTTTCATTTGCATAAATAAAGCCAAGGGAAACACCTTCTCTGTGCTATAAATTGTTGCTCTTCAAGGTTTTTGAGAGTAGCACTTTCTTTTACTTGGGAGCTGCTTAATAAACTACATCCATCGTTATTTAGCCTTCTCCTGTGTGTGGTGCTCTAGTCCTCCTGCTGGATCTGAAGGAGACAAATCATAGTGAATTACTAAACCTTTAATTTACTTTTGATTAAAAAAAACTAGAGGGAAGGAGAGGCAATACATACAGATGGGCAAACTGCTTCAAAGGCAATAGAAACTTTGGAAGATGCAACTGTGCATTCTCCCACCTCTTTTTTTCTTTTTCAGATTCCAAATGGACTAAAATCAGCCTCACGTATGCTAGGGAGAACCTTTCATTCGCTGGATGGAAAGATGTACCATCCACCAGTCAGTGAAATAACCACTCTTACTGGTTTCAAGGTTAGTGTTAGACTGAGTTAACCCTTTTTCACAGACTTTTTTGTGCAGGAGAAAATAAAGCATGAAGACAAAGTAGTTTCCTAAATTGTGAAGATAAGGAACATAAATTCCAACCAAAAATGTAGTGCTGCACCATGAGAGGGAAATTATCCTCTAAATCCATTGACAGTACTACTCTAACACTCAGCTGGCAAAATCATATGGAGCCACAAACTCAAATGACCATTCAAGTTCTGTAATAACTACTTACTTCAAGATTCAATACTATACTTATTCTCCCACAAATACCCCTGTAAATAACTAACACATTTCCCAGAAATAGGTGTAATAGAATTGTCATAAAACGGAATACTGTATTTGTTCATTCTACACAAACACATACAGATTGGGAGTAAGCTATTAATTCTGTTGAAGAACACCAACTCTAACATACATAATGAATCTGTCAAAGGTAATAAAATCAGAGAAGGCAACATTTCAAAAATTTTATGGGTTCCTTCTGGATGAAGAACTTGATGAAAAACCAGGTTTAAAAATAGAGCTGTAAATTAAGTAGGAGACAACAGGCAAATTATCTTGACAAGGAAAAGGGAAGCATGGAGGAAAGGTATAACTTTATAACACAACACACACGTCAGACCTGGTGGTGTAGCCACAGGTAACAGACCAAGAGAAACAAATAACAAATAAAGCAATGCCCCCTTTGATTGACTGGACCATCACCTCTGTGCAACTCACTTCTATGTTTTGGTTTACTTATCATGGCAAGACCAAGACTTACTTCCAGTCAGTTTAAAAGAAACCAAAACAAAAATCAAACCCAAAAGGCAATCTTCATCCAAAAGCAGGAAATAAACTCTCTCCAATTTCTTCTTCGAGTGGGATGAAAGGAGATAGAAGAAACAGCTTTTCTATATAAGAGTCATCCTAATTTAAAAATATATGCTCTGAGGAAACTTGAACCTGCAAAGTCCTGAGAGTCCAGATCTAATCCTGCAAAAACTTAAAAGCACAAGCTACGGCCCAGCTTATCTGCAAATATGTAGCATTGCTGTATCTATTCCCTTTGCTGGACTGGGATGCCCAGCAAACCATCACTTAGGTTTGCGATCGTGAAGGAGGCTGGCACTAACTGTTAATCTGAAGATGCTGAGAAAGCAGCTGATATTTCTGCTGTGGCTGGCTATGGGCAATTCCTTTTCAGCCAAGAGATGCGACAGTCAACTAAGGACAGCTAATTGTCTGCCCCCACCCCTCAACTTACATGTCTGGGCCTTTATATGAACTATTCAAAGGTTAAAAGTCAAGCACATGCTTAACTGTTTTGCTGGTAGCCACCCAGGTGGCTACAATCACAGCTCCTCTCCTTGTACAGACAGGCTGGATCACCACAGATTTTTAGGGAAAATCAGGTCCTCTGCCCTATTACTTATTCCCTTTTAAACTTGTCAGCATTATCTTAGGTACACATTTCTCTGCGTGTGCCATGTACATACATTTGTGGGTATCTATATGAAATGCTGCAGAATACAGCTAAAAATTCAATCACATCTTTCTCTAAAAGCCCACAACTCCACACCAGCTCTGCGNCACACACACACACACACACGGCCTAGTTTAGGAGGCACGGTGGTGTTAGTTGACGGTTGGACTTGATGATCTTAGAGGTCTTTTCTAACCTTAAAACCTTAATGATTCTATGATTCTATATATATGTGTATATGTATGTATGTGCAAATGTAAATCACTAGGATGAACTGAGACAAAGGTGACCCAGGAACTGAGATATAAAGCTTGGATTCAAGTCCAGTTTCTGCCACAGGCAACCTCTGAGACCCTTGGGAAGTCACTCGAACTCAGATGCTTCCTAATTTCCCATTAATTGAATTTAATCTGAGACATTGTCTCTTTGTGGCATATTCAGTTTACCTTCAAGTACCTGCCTAAATTAGGAGACCAGGCTTCCCCTGCAGCCAGTCATAGAAAGAGGCCGCCCAGCAGACTGATCCAGAAAAGAAGCTCCATACATTCAAAACACCCTGGAAGACCTTCTTTCTCTATTGAGTATATAAGGACTGTAGAAAAGCTAACTTTCACTAAGGCAGCTAAAAGTCTTTGTCTGCAGTGTGCATGTGCGTCAGCCTCCTGTGCACTTTAGTTCCAGCTCATAAAAGAGGAATGACGGCACTTCACTATCCCATAACCATCTCAGGAGAATAAGCACAGGAAAGGCTGGGAGACATCAAGGTACTGCAGTGATGTGGTCGCACAGGAGACAGACAGTGACCTAAAAAGAACAGACTTTAACCCCTGAGAGGTTTGTCAAGGGGAGCTGTGAAGCTTACGCAACAGACTGGAATCGCTTTGGAGGTACTGTGTGGGAAAAACCAGCCCATCCAACAGTTTTACCTCGTGTTCTTGGGAGGCCCCAGGTGCTCAAGACATCAATACCTCTGTAACTTTAATTTCACCTTGGAGAGTTGCAGGAATGTATTTTAAATGCATTATATTTACTTTTATACACTATATCCATATAGACACATACAGCGTTAACTATTTCAAGGCCCCCACAGAGAGCTGCTGGCATAGACAGAACATGGGTGTGCATACTATTTAAGCCACATGCACCATCTGCTCCAACATTTTAATGTAATTTACCAGGCAAGAGCTGAGCGGGAAAAAAACCTGCTAGATGAAAGATATTAAATTTCCCCTTCCCCAAAACACTCCCTGCTGCTTGATATATGAACCCAGCTCACCCATAACTAAAATTTGATTTAAGAACATATTCATAACTTAAAAAAACAAAAAACAAACAAACAAAAAAGACCCCAAAAAAGTCCTGTGTCTGCAAGGTAACATTGACATAATTTTTCTGTTAACTACTAATCTGCTGCCCATGGAGAACTGTCCAAATTGATAATCCTTTTGCCAAAAACAAAACAAAAAGGAGTGGACACATTAAGAACTTAAAATGGTTACTTCCCCTCAGACAGCAATTTTGACGATCTTCAATAAATGAGTAAAGAAAGATTTATTTACCGCAGCATTGAAGCCAAAAAAGTTCTGCATGTTAAGACTTGTATTTGGCTGAAGGTGGCAGCTCTGGGCCAAGTACTATGTAAATTTTGGAGATAAGTCCTGCAACTGATCTGTAAAAGGGCTTCCAAATGGGAAAGACTTACACTTCAAGAATCAGGTTTCACCAAGTAGTACACTCATGACAAATAAGCTTCCACCTTTTAAAACAAAAGCAATGATATGCAGAAGTTATGACAAACTGCTTTCGCCATGTTCAACAGTATTCATGAAGATGTTTAGACAAGGTTAGTAAATTTTTCTTCATTAGAAGTACACACAAAATTAACAAGAAATACAGTACTAGGAAAACTACCTTTGCTATAAATTCAGGAAATCACACACAATTGGAAGACCAAGACTGCCCAGCAGCTTTAAAACTATAATTGTATGCAAACTATTGACAAAAAGTTCCCTCCATAGCCTTAGAATCATAGAATAGTTTGGGTTGGAAGGGACCTTTAAAGGCCATCTAGTCCAACCCGCCTGCAATGAGCAGGGACATCTTCAACTAGATCAGGTTGCTCAGAGCCGTGTCCAACCCTGACCTTGAATGCTTCCAGGGATGGGGCATCTACCACCTCTCCGGGCAACCTGTTCTAGTGTTTCACCACCCCCATCGTAAAAAATTTCTTCCTTATATCTGGTCTGAATCTTCCCGATTTTAGTTTAAAACCATTACCCCTTGTCCTATTGCAACAGGCCCTACTAAAAAGTCTGTCCCCATCTTTCTTATAAGCCCTCTTTAAGTACTGAAAGGCTGCAATAAGGTGTCCCTAGAGCCTTCTCTTCTCCAGGCTGAACCACCCCAAACTGTGGTTCAGCCTTACTGAAAGCCCGGTGCCTGCTCATTTCCTTGCTAATGCCATGACAATCTCCTACTATTCATGCTGGAAAGCTCACATTTACTCTTCCAAATGCCTACACCATTCCCTACTACATTCAAGCTGACAAGCAAAAATAAAAAAAAACATAATTAAAAAAAAAGAATAAAATGGGTTTCTTAAGACTGTAAATATCAATGTTGCTTTCTGATGTGGAAGGTAGAAAAATCTACATACAGCAGGAAAGTCTTACCAACTCCTCTTATTAGTAGCCTAAATACAGCTGCCTTCATGATTCATAATCTTAGGAAACAAGACCTCAACCTGAGCTCCCACCCAGAGCTGAATGGGTGGCTGTGTGACAGGATGTTTCAAACCACCACCCAGTGATCAAAAGCAATCATCTCCAGCAGTCATCATACTAACACCTCCCTTCATTTTTCAACTCAAGGCTCATTAAAGGTCAACACAGCAAACTGAATATTAAGAATTATCAGAAAAGGGAAAGAGATGGCAAAGTCTTCATGCCAGTGTACAAAATCACCGTATACCCACAGCTTGAACATTACACACTGACCTCCTACAGCAGAAACCTGGAGAAGACGCAGGCAGGAGTGATCATGACTATCACATCATATGGGTCAGCTCCCACACAGGGAGCGACAATCTGACCAGGACCCTTTGGCCTGGAAAGAAATCAGCGACGACAGTTACAACTGACATCTAAACAAATCCTGAGTGGCTTAAACAGGGAAAAAGAAAGAGCTACTAACTGTCTCTCCTCACATGAGAGAGGAGCTCTAACTGTAACTCTAACTTGTTGGTCAAAACAAAAAGGAAGTGATTCCTCATGCAAGTTAAGTTATGCAATTTCTTGCTACAAGACACTGCAGATAGTAAAAGTTCCATGGGACTCAAAAAACACTTCAACAAATGAATGGAATAAAATTCCACAATGACTACTGAAACCAGACATACCATCTTCAGGTCAGGAAACGGACAGCTGCAGGAGCGTATCAGGGAAGGATCACCATAAACATGCCTGTTCTACTCATCTTTAGGCACCTGCTTGGGATGCCATCATGAGACAGGGATACAGGGATGTCCTGGACTTTGGTTTGATCTGGTGTGCAACCTTTAGGTTATTTTCTTGCATACCTCAGGAGTTCAAAAACATCATGAGAAGTCTTACCAAAAAAATTATGGAATTCTCTTTTATAGGTTTTCTTTTTATTTTATTTGTGGGTTTGCATTTTTTTGGGGGGGTGGGGGTGGGTGTTTGGGGTTTGTTTTGTTTCTAAATGATTGGGGTTTATTGTCTCTTGGTTTTGGGGTAAACTTTAGTCCAATTTTCTTGCTTCCGTCCCCAGCTAACATGTTCTACAACATTAAGCACGGAGAACATTGCCATTGATTTCAATCAGCAAAGGATCACACCTTAACTGCTTCCAATTTCACAGGTACTAAGCAACAGTATGTGATCGCAGCCTCTGAGTAAGCAACGTCCTGTATTCAAAGGTTTGAATCATATAACTCCATACAGACCTGCACCTACCAATGAACACCAGCTTTGCAAATCTTGGATAACAAACTCTTGAAGCACAGAAATAAATACCTTACATGCTGTTAATTTATATTAGTTCTACTGAACCATAAAATTTCCTTGTATCCTCATTATGGACCTAAAACTGAGAGTACTTGCTACTATACTATAAAGTTTCTATATTTTTCCCCAGTATTAACCAGAATAAAGATAAGTTTTCTTTATACCAAAATTCATACATAACGTTCCTATTAAAGTTATGTATTCAGGTACAGTTTAAGATGAAAAAAAAAGCACACAAAAAAGGACAGTTAAACAGTACAATAAGTTAGATTTTGTACTTCTTATTGAACATTGATTATAGTAGTGATCTTCTGTATTCACATTATACCGAATAACTGCTCTAGTTTAGCACCATCAGCCTTAGGGGAACATGTAACTTCATTTCTCACAATTCAGTGCATCTTTGCAGTACTGCATATTTTTTCAACAATTATATAAAAACACTGTCATAGGGTATATGTTTTTCTTTTAAAAATAGCAACTATCACTGTTAGAAAAATATTCTCCCATTTTGTTAGTAGTAGGAGACTTTCCTGAATGCAAACAACTCTTAAAAAATACTCAAAAGCTGGATTGGCTTTAATGGAAATCGTACTTAGAGTCTTTGTCAAATTTTATTTGCTTACCCACACACCAAGACAACAGAAACCCTGCTTATTGCTAACACAGAAAATCTGAATGGTTCAGAAAACTAAATCATCCCCGCTACCCAGTGAATGACTAAGAATGAGCCTGGCTGTCCCTCCCTGAGCAAATCCTGATCTGGTTTCACATTTAAAGAATGTGACATTTCAAGGGTGAGATAAAGCACAGTGGAAGTACAAGCACGATAAAGCAATGAGCTGCAATAAAAAGTGCTGTTTTGTTCTGTTGCCTCTCGTATCTGGGTTCTTTATCACACCTGTACTGTGGAGTTCTATGTCAGAAACTAGAACTCTAGTTTGTTTACAAGCATGCAGGGAAAAAAAAAAAAGAGAAGGCCACAGAGACTCTTCACAGACCTCAAAAGGAAAAAAGAGCAGAGTAAGAAAGCAGGTGATGAAGAGTACTATCAGTTCATTTGAACATATTTGACAATTTTTCCTTATAACCAATGCATTTCTATTTGCATGTACTAAAGATCTGTATCACATTCTATTTAAAAGTGGTTGAAATCAAAGAAAGGCTCTTTCCAAAACAAAAGAATGCATCAGAAAAATTCAATAGGATATTGTCTTTCAGAAAGTAACAACAAATTTAACGCTGATTGCATAGGGCATTAAACCTACAATAGAATTCTTCACTCAATACTAAAAAAAAAAATCTTAATATGATCTGTCAATACCATCAAAGTTCGCTGCAACAGGAGGTTAACCTCCAAGGAACTATAGTGAGGTTATTTTGGGCAGGGAGTCGTCATTGTAAGATCTGCCAGTCCAATAGAAATTTCTGCCAGCGTAAAGAAACAGCTGCTTAGGGCTAATGTCCTGGCCCCTTTGCAGCACGGACCTTGTCTTTTCATCCCTCCACAAGGCTTCTCCAGTTCTTCTGCATTTTTGTTGTGTTTTATACATATTCATATATGAATATATATATTTTTTCAACAAAACAAAAATGAAAAGAAAAAAAAAAAATCTGTGCTGAAGCATCCTGGCTGTTTAAATTATAACCACCACAGATAACCAGGCACATCCAACTTCTGCTTTGAGTGACTGTCTCTGTGATTGCCTCACAAACCAGTCTTTTGTATTCAACCAATAACACACAAAGCAAAAGGACTTAAGGATTTTGAAGGTAAAAGCTCTCTTCCTTTCCCTTAGGAAAATATTGTCTTACAGAAAGAAAAGCAATGCTTGCCAGCAAACATTACATTTCAGAAATACGTATTTTAATAGTCAATATCAAGCAAAAAGTAGCCATAAAACAAAAATCTCAAACTGCAAGATACTAGAAATGTTATAGACTGTATATTAAAAAAAAAATACAATTTCTGCACTCATCAGTTTCTTCTCCAGTTTTTAATCAGCAAGCTATGCAGTACACCATGAAAAGATCTTTCTGCATTTGCCTGGTGAACTGGCACACCAAGAGTGAAGTATTTCTTCAGCACCAGCTTAGCCAGCCAAAAAATGAGTAACATTTCTCTTTTTCATTAAGTCCTAGTGAGTTGTTTTCTGGTAGGGCCCTTGAAGAGATTGACACAGGCACGGGAAGTTTGCAGTGCCTATTCTAGACATCTGACGAAGAAGAGAGACATAGCATCTAGGTTTAGGCACCAGTGTTTACTCCCTTATCAGAGGGAGGGTTAGATGCTTTCATGTTGGGCAATGGGATACTTATCTGTAGTTAAGGAATTTCATAATCCATGAACAAATGGTGTGGATAAAAAAAAAAAACCAACAAATGAAAAAAAACCCAAAACCCACAACCTAGTGTTTTTCTGAGTAGTTCACCTCAATTTCTTTTGCCTGGAAATCTACATTGACTGAAAATAACACTGCCTCCTATAAAGATGAACAGGCAGTATTCAGAACAAAAGGCACAAGGACAGAGCTATTGGGAAGTCACAGGCCTCCTTCCCAAGTTTGATGAAGATCCTATTCCTGGCTGATCTGCCCTGGTTTAAAATGGAAGGCTTTAAAACTGAAACTTTGGTGTTTCAAAGAAATTTAGGGGCACGGGACCAGAGTAATAAGCAATATCCATTGACCATGGATACTGGAGGCATTAAGGATATTCTAGAGGTTAAAGAAAAACAAGAAACTATTAAAAAACTACTGCTGTACAAATGTGGGATGGCTTTGGAAACCACTTGAGTTCTGCTAGCAAAAAAAGATGAAGGAGCTAGGAAAGAAAATTTTCACGTTCATCCTTCTCCACAGAGAATCTCCTTTCTGGACTTGTGGATTTTCAGTCTTGGGCAAAAGCAGCTTGCTGCAATAACACACTCAATCCCCCCCACCCCCAACCATCTATAGGTTAGTAATAGCAAACTTGGCTTCACCATAAATAGATGCAAGTTGGCATGCCAGGAACCTACCGAGGTTTTAAATCATTGCAAAAGAGGATTAAAGAGAATACTCAGAGCAGCAGTAGGCAGGGAAGACTGGTGTTTGACTCCTTACCTGACTGAAAATGTGAACTACCTTGTCCTCATTGTTACTTTAAACCAAATAAGCTAATTGTTAGCCAACATAATTATTAGCCACACTTCTTCCTCACTTGTGGCAAACAGATTCCACTGCTTCAATAAAATCCCATTAAGATACATTAGACTCAGCTTGTGTAGCCAAGTGTTTTTGCAGAGCTACTGGAGGGAGCAGAAAACAAAACTGTGGCTACATAAAGCACAATTCTCTCTAAATGAAGTGAAAAATGATTGGCACTTCCATAACTGAGTTTGCACCCTCTACAAATATGTTGCTAATAAAGTGAAAGAATCTCTTTGTTTGTTTTAATAATACAAGTCTAGTAGTCATTGAAAAGCTAGACTTGAGTTACTAAATTCATGAGTTCTTGCAAGATTAGAATTACAATGAATAGTTAGGAGTTTTGGTGCAGAAGGAATATAATTTTGAAGACCGTAATTCAGAAAGGTGAAAAAGAGCTGAGGCAGAGTAGATTGAAAACTTTGACCGTTTCAGAAACCATTGGTGTTTCATGCACATTCATTCACATACACACAAACGCCTACAGTAATTGTTTTGAGGCCACAGTTTAGCTCTTCTCACACACATTAAAGGAACCTAAACGTAAGAACTGAGCAACATAAAAGCTTTTCAAGAAGAAAGCTTGGCCATTGGTGTGTTACATCTGATGGAAATAATATTACATCCTTCGTGTAGACATACAGTCTTTCACTTCTGAGGCTGATCAGAAACTGTATTGTATTTACCACAACATGAACATAATAACCTGAGAAAGAACGTTAGCATAAACCATTAACCCATTGGGGAGAAACTCTGGAAGAGGATTTATCTTTTTAAAAGGAAAATGATCACATTAAAATACATGCAAACTTTGAGGAAAACAAGCAATGCCAAGTAACTGGGGCCAAAACTGAGCCGTTCATAGTTATGATACTTGGACTTCAACAGAAAGAATTTCTAGCACAAGAAAATACAACAATAGCTTAGGAAACCAACTGCAAAAAAAATTAACTGAGTGTAACTTGGATATCTGAAAGCACACTTGTGAGAATTAAACTGATTTTATTCCAAAATGCTCCCATACCTAATGAACAGCACTGGAAGACACTAACAACAGAGGTCTGAGCACATACAGTCTACCCTGTGCTTACAAAGAATTGCTTATTCTCAGCTAATGAAAAAACAAGCACGTAAAGTTCTCTATATGAAAGTAATCGGCAAAAACCCCACCAATTTCTCCTCTCCTTTTGTACTTATGTATAAGTTTTAGAAAGCAAAATTGTCAGGTGACAATGCCCTGTAATAATTTCTAAAATAAATGATGTTGCTCTTAATGCAGTTTACAACCTCATAAATAACTAACCTGAGGAGAAAAGAAACAAAACAAAACCAGAAAGCAACCTACCATTTACCCAGCAACCAAATAGCAATATGAAAGATATCACATTCCTCTTTCTATACTTCAGAGATACAGGAGCACTCTGATATTCCAAATATTAGGGGATGCTATTTGCTTACGATACTTTTAAATTGTAACTATGAATGCACTTGACATCTCTTGGAAGAGAAAGAAACTGCACACCCTAATTCGTCAGCTTCTCTTTTAAAGCTGACATCCATCTGTCTCCTTACTGCATGAAAAAAAAGGCAAGCTTTCCATTTGCAAGCTCCAGATCGCTCGCTCAATTGCTACACTCAAATCACAGCATGCAAGGGCTACATTCCACCTGAGGACTATTTGTGGCAGCTGCCACGAACAGAGACGTCTGTGCTCACCAAGGGAGAAGGGGGCATTTCAGACTGTAAAGCTGATTCCACTGGAAGTGTTTGCTAATAGAGATGTCAATGAAGTAAAGGAGTTTCAGTACCTGAGTTAACTAGCTGTTGCTCCATGACCCCGCAGCCCAGGACCTCCATCCATTCTCCTTGGAAGTTGATCTCCATCTCAAAGGAAGGATGAGTAAAGGGGAAGTAGCAGTCTACCCATCTGACTTGCAGTCCTGTAGCAGTGTTTAAAAAACAAATAAATATGAAGGGTGTATGCTTAAAAGGCCATTCCTCCAACCATCTGTAAAAATTGCCCTTCAACTAATGACACCAATTACAGAAATCCAGAGAAAATAAATAGCAAACAAACTAATTTACAAAACTTGTGCATGGCGATAAATCTTAAAACTTGTGGAAAAAAATGACCATGTCTTTTCTAATATGAAAAATGCTTTGTGCAATTCAAGCACCCTTTGAAACCATATCAATCTTTTGTCAAACTCTAGCAACCACCTGGCATCAAACAAAAATGAGCCAAGATCATGCGGAAGTTAGTAATTTTGTTATTCTTTGCACTAGGAAATTACTAACTGCTCCTCACAGGAAAACCTAAGTCTTTAATTTTTCCTTAGTATTTTATGGATCAGCTAGGCAAGTAATTTTTTTCATCAGAATCTATTTAAAAGACAAAGCTATTCTTTCTGTATATGTTTAAATATTGAAGTTAAAAATAAATATTAATACACACAAATATAAATATATATACACAGAGGTGTACAATATTAAGGTATGCTATATACCGACACACAGAGAGTACTCTGGACTCAGGAGACAAGATTTTAACTTTGTGTGGATGCGAAGTGAAAGAGAAAGGCGCCACTGGGTAACTCCCCCTCCTCCCCAGTTTAGAACCTCTTAAGTACCACTGCGCAGAGCGAGGAAACCCCTGGCATCAAAGAGCAGCGGAGCCAGAAGAGGGCAAGGTCTACAGTGCTGCCAAAAGCAGAGATGTTGTCAAGGTCCTCATTGTATTTGATGAGTTTTAGTTCTTGCAATCATTTACACAAGCTTTCTTTCGCTAAAGAATTTTTTCTAGCCATTAGGTGTCAGGAAAAAAAGCCTCAGAAACATGAACCGTAAAAACTCGAAAGAGAATTGAACTGCAAATTCTGTGGGATAATGCCTTAACCCCAAGCCCATCTTTCCCTTCAGTTAAGCCAAATGCTAATCACCATTAGGACCATTAACCAGGCAGGTACAGTTTTGAAAATAAAGGGCACAGCAAAGGTTGTTTGGGTGACGGTAACTGTTAACATCCCTGGTTTGGTTTTAGGGCTTTTTTTTGTTCTGTTTCATAAAAGGAACTTAAAACATGAAATTGCATGATTTACAGTACTGAGAGTTTTTCAAATTAAAACATTTTGTGTAGCCTCAAGGGTTAGATTTTCTTTGGTTACTTTCTGAAACATTAAAAGTGGCTACAGAAACTGAAACAGTAAGTTACAGCAAAAGTGTACATACATAGCAAAAACATAAAATACCTAATAGTTACAGGGAACTTTCAAAGGGAGAGGCAGGTTTCAAAACAAACACATTGGTACTTCTAGATTTTTTTTTCTCTCTTAAAAATCAACCTCAGGGAGTTACACGAATGATAAAAAAAGCGTTTTGATAACTTTACACACAGAACTCAGAAAACTGGAAGTATTAGCAATTACACCATTCATCACTGTACTGTGGCTTACAGCAATCATTTTATTGCTTTTTTTGTTTGCATAACAACTAAAAAAATTACACAGATTAAAAAAGTCATGTATACAACAGTATGGTGTGTGGAAAACATTTTTTTAACTTCCTGATCTTGGTACAAATGCATTTTTAATCCTAGGGCTGTACAACTCTGCATTCACTGTAAAGCCATGCACATATAAAACATCTTCATTTAGCTAGCAAAATTTGCAACTGCAGCAAGAGTGACATTGAATATTCAAGTAGTTTCATGTTCAGTAACAACATTCAGATAATGGTTTCTATTTAATCCTCTGATTACTTTAAAATGAAGTTCTGGGGAAAAAGGATTTATCTGCTTTTTGTTCTTAACTAAAATAAATTTTAAAAGGTAAAAAAATGAATTTAAAGCTCTTTTTTAATTTTGAATTTTAATGCATACTAGTACTTAAGAGGCATTTGTTTTAAACGCAAATAAGCAAACAAACAAAAATCTGAATAAACCAAAACAAATTCACAATGAAGAAACAGGTCTCACCTTCATTCTGTTCTCTAAATTAATAGTTAATCCCATATACCACAATAATTTTATTCATACAGTAACCAGGACAATTGGGAATACCTCTGTAGTTCACATTCAAGTGTTCTTTCAGACTTTTGGCTCTGGAAGACTTTACTGAAAAGCAGAGGGTGCTCAGCCTTCGGCAAGATTAAGCCTTCCAACTGCATTTCTATAGACTGTCACAGAATAAATGGGTACATTTAATATTTAGATGCAAAATATTGTCTTGGTGCTTAATCTATTTCCAAGGAATAAAGGGCATTGCTCACACCCAGCAAATTGCTAAAGACTTAAAAGGATTACGAAGATTAGGCTTTCTGTAGTACTATATAATTTACCTGATTAGGCCTAATTTATTTCTTAACATACAGCCTATGAAATGCTGGCAAAAATGCTCTTTTCTAGAAATTTTAGGAGGCCAAGAAATGCTTATCTGTCTTAAAACACAGAGGCACTTAAAAAAGCACAATGCTGAATCTAACTGAAGACTGATCACTAGATACAAACTCAGTAATTTCCCTAGTTCAAAGAGGTGATTTGTATCAGCCAAGGACACCTGCTCGTTTCACAGCCTCACAGTGTTCACGGGAGTCCTTCCAGTGGGTACATGTCCATTAGTAACTCACATGCCACATCTCCAATGAGTAAGGAAGAAGTGAATAGTTATTGTTATTTCCAAGTATTGAATCCATGTAAGGAATTGGTCATAGCCTGCACTCAAAAGTAATGGTGTTATCAGATATTAAGCTAAACAAGTATCTGTCAGTGCTAGCCTAATTGAGTCTCATAATGAAAAAGGCTTGACCAAAGGCACTAAAAAAGAAAGAAAAGAAAAAAAAAAAGCCCGACACATTAAAGCAGCCTATTGCTACGCTACAGCACAGAAGCAACAAAGCCAGAGACCCAGATGGTCTTCACTGACCAGAAATTCTCTTTGTTGCTGTGAGGATTATTTTTAGAGAAGGAATCTATGGGAGAAAAGGAGAGGGGCGCAGCGGGGGTGCTGGGGAGCACAGAAGGTATCGAGCCGTGGCCACTTGAGGGGTGTGTCGATTTTTAAGTACTCTGCACCTCATTGCTTCAGCTAATTCATCTCACTTGCAGCAGACAGGAGCTGGCTGTCCATAAACCTATGTTAGCTCACATTATTATTAGCTAGACTATTATGTCCTCAACAAATGATTTTTTTTTTTTAAACTCCTTACACTCATAGATCTCCATGCACTCGAAGGAGATATCAGTACAACAGAGTTAAGAAGAAAGAGCAGAACAACGCGTGTGATTTAAAAGACATCCAGTGGCTGTTCAGTCAGAACCAGCAGCAGCAGAACCATCAGTCAAAGCACAGCATTACTGACCCTCCTGCCTTCTCTTACCAGTGCCTAGGAACTGGGTAGATAAATATGGGACAGCAGTAAACTTTGGGCCATTTAATGTAAAGCAACAAATCACAGAACCAGCACACAGTCATTCTTTTCTATTTGCTATAGTAAGATTACTTTTGAATCTCTCAGGGTCCAGAAAGATTTTGGCAAACTACAAAAGGTTAGAGAAAGAACTGGAGTTGGGAAAGACTGACTGACTAACTTTACAAGGAAACAAGACAGCTATAAACTTGGAAAGCCTCATTACAAGGTAACTAAAATGAGACAGAACAGACTTCCTACACTGACGGATCTGCATGTGGAGATGGAGATGTAAGTTAAATCAGTGGATTTTAAGTGTGCACTGTATCTGGAGGTAATAGAGGAAAACTAAGAAAGGTGATCTCTAGGCGTAATATTTTAAATAGCTTCCTGACAGCAAAATCTCATGAAAGAAACTGAAAGACCATGAGTTGTAGAATGCAAAATCAGACATGGCATACCACTAGAAAATGTCATAAAAAGAACTACCTTTATTGTCAAGTATTTAAGACAATTTATTGCATGCTCCAGATCTTTCTCCCCCTCTAATATCCATTGTTCCTTTGCCTGTTGGCAAAGCCAGGAAGAAATAAAAAGACAAACCTTAGGAATAAATGTAGGTGCAGAATTTTATGAAGTCTTTGACCTTCCTCATGACAACCTAGTGATATTTAAGTAACTTTTGTTATATTGTTTACTGGCATGTGCAGTCAACACTAAAGTATCCAAATAGCGTGGGATGAGTCAGGTAAAGCAAAACTGGCTCATTAAATACATATCTGAAACACAACAACAACAACAAAGAAAGGTCAGTGATCTGATCACCCTGAGCTGGTAAATTCACACAGAAGCACTGCAGAAGCACAGCTACCAAAGTCCAGGACTTCAGGCCTAAACTAGTTTGTGCAAAACTAAATTGCATGTCTGTGCATTCATGGTAGACTTAACCTGCAATCCAAACAATCTGCCTATGAAAAACAGTTGACTGTATAACAGTGCAACATTTCAGTAGCTTACTGCAGCTACGATCATGTTATCCTGCTAGAAAAGATGTGCAACTTGACTGCAATATTCTGCTGACAGCACAGGCTGTAAAGAATACAACTGATGTGAAGTATAAAAGGAATGAAATTTTTGCTTTTAACAGAACATGGGGCCTTATGGAATACCCATATGAAGAAAAAATACAGAATTTTTCCAAAATCAATAAATGCAGTAAAATACATTTTAAATTTTAAGTTAAAATCTACAGGAGTTGAGACAAAAAACGTAATCAAAAGTATTGTGTAAAGTGAAGAGTAAAATGAAAGTTAAAAGATGACAGCTGTCAAAGGACAAATTTAATTACGTGTACCCCAGCTCACCTGCACTGCACCCATCTCATATGTCTAGTGCGTAACACGAAGTTTGCTTCTTTGAATATTACCTTCCTGTTTGTANAGAGATAATTGAATTTAAATCACTAACTATATCTTGTCTTTATATTTCAGGAAAAATATTGGGGGCATAGAAACAGAAAATCCCTACAGTAAGAAGGCAGCACCTACTTTTAGTCTGTAGGTTTGCAATCATTTAAGAATATATTTTTTAATGTCTTTCCAGCTACTGTGTGAACTGTAGAAGAACTAGTAATAGCCAACATACTGAAGCTTAAAGTGCAGCATCTGTCAACAGTTAGAGAAGGATGTCACTGTAGTCTCACATATCACTAATAACTCCTAGAAATTGCTCACTTTAAAAAACATCCTCAGCATCTGAGCTTGATCTAAAAATATCATTCTTACTATTACTGACTTTGATCCTAATTTTGTATGTTTCAAAAGGCCACTGTTAAGTAAAATACAACCACAAGAAGATCCGAACTCAGGAACCTAAAAAAATTTTTGTCCAGGTGGAATATAACAAAAACTGGTAAAAGTGTTGCTTGCTGTAAATTCAGCTTTAGAATTTCAGAAAAATATTCAAGCAGTCATATATAGGACTTGCTACCATTATCAATCCACTCTTGGAACTACTGCTGTAAATGCAGTGGGCATCTTAAAAGAGCTTTGAAAGTAGCCAGGATACCCCATGCATTCTAATACTATCCAGTATTTCCTCAACAGAAAAATGAATCAGTTCAGAAGAACAGCGTCCTTGCCAGGAAATAGCATTAATGTAGCAATTTTGACTCAGGCCATTTATAAATTCAGCTCCTGAAACTGAAAGCAGGTATTTCTGAGGAGAGGATATTTCATTGTATACACAGACATTCATTACCCTTCCTCATTCCACTCTCAGTACCAAAAAACAATTATTTTTCAGCTTGGTATGAACTTAGCAAACACCGTCTCCCCTCAGCTGCAAGGTTTAATTTATTTGCACAAGGGAAATGCTCAAGGCACTTCGTGTGCGTATGCAGCAAAGCAGGACATACGTCCCCCTTCCCTTCTCCTGTCAATCTCCATGCCACCAGTGCGAGATGTGATCATTGCCCTGCACCTTCCCCAGCAGCGCCCAAGCTCTGATGCATCCCCAGATGTGATGCTGCAGCCATGCTCTGTCCCTCTGGGGACATGGGAGGCCCACGAGGACGAAGCAGAGGGGGTCCCGTACAGCTTTGCGCTGGTGCTGGAGTTCATCTCTTCGCAGGACCCACACCAACAGGTACGCTGCATTTACCCTAACACGTGGCTTCTGCCAGACGAGTGCCTGTAGTTGGGTCTGGCACATGTCCCTACCTGTATTCATGCCTACTACGTTACCCTGACATGCTGCATACCAAAACATTTTCACAAAAACCTGATGATTCACAGTGTTGCGTGCACCAGTATTTAGGAAAACCAAGAGGGGAGTGTGTGTGGCCTCTTGGGCTGTCCTCAATAATTTTATAAGGAGTGGATATAACAGTATTAAAGAACAATAACATATAAATACAGGTTACAGCCAAAAGGTCAATCAATAGTCAGTTACTCTGACACTAGGATGGAACTCTGACCACACTTAAGACAAAAATGTAATAGTAAAGAATATGAATGAAGACTCCTAAAATTACTGTTAGCTCTCATTAGAAAAAACCCACATGGCTGTTTCAGTATACCAGCTGTCAACATTGCCCCTAAGCCTCCTGTTTTCATCATGCAGCAAAATGTTTCTCAAAAGTCCAGATGCCTACAGCCATCAGCAGTCTGGGAAAAAAGGTGCAAGAACCTACCATCACCAAAAATGTGAGTCACGAGCTTCGTGAGCACTTGCTTCAGGTTGAACTCCACCAGCCTCACAGCCTCCATGGTGTGACACTCTTGCTTGTGTGCAGTGCGATGACCTTGCTCAAACAACTGTAAGCCTTCACCATCTCTAATGTTGGAGAACAACTAGAACAAAACCACAAACACACCAGTGTTTTGCATCAATGACTTTCTAAACAAAAACAGAGAATGACATTTTATTCATTTAAGTGGGAATCTTACCTGCTAAGTCTGCACCATGAAAAACAAATGTAAAGACTGAGTTTATACAAATTCTGTTCACCAAACACAGAGATAAATCATCACAAGAACACAAATATTCAAACAATAAGATTTGTTTTATTTCTGTACCGTATCTTCAAATAATATGATTAGCTACAGGAAAATATTAATTTATAATGGAAACATCTCTTTTTTTCTGATTCTGTTACTTTGAAAATTATCATGCAGAACAAAGTACGCTGTACAGTATATGTAAATTATATCCCAAAAATGACAATACACAATGGCATTTATCACAGCTTCAACTTTTTTTAGTAATTGAATGATGTAAAAGAAATATCAAAAAACCCAACACTTTTTAAAAGCTGTAATCAAATGAACTTTAAAAAAAAAAACCAAAAGCAAAACCAACCACAGAACAAAAAAACCCTGGCAGTTTAATGAGACCTTAAGCTGCCTATATTTGATTCATCTTGGGTACAGTTTATTCATTTAAGGACTACCATTTTCCTGCATTTTCCCCCCACACAGCACCTTTCTGTCTACAGGAGTTTTGCCTGTGGGGCATTTAAGGACTCATGGACTTGGTCTGGGCTTTCCAGATAAAGTTACAAAGCATAGGGGCAGGCTGTACTTGGGATGTGACAGACTTGCTCTTCATGGAGAGGCCACTCTCCACCACATTTGCTGCAAGTTGAAGATTTCTATTTCCTGTACATCCCCATACGTTTCTGGCCAGGCGATCCCAGACAGATACATACCAGCAAATCTACATCCTCTCAGAGAGACCAATAAAACACTCTCGCTAAGTCACGTCGTTGGAGGCTCTGCGTCTTGGGGAGACGAGCAGGCAGTTTTACATTCTAAAGAGAATTTTTGTTGGAAATCCTTATAGCTGTACAAAACCCAATCCTGTTAAGTCTGGAGGGTAGGGAGAGCTAATTGTGAAAGTGTTTCTAGTGCCCTTTCCTACCCCTCCTGCTCCACCTTCCCACAGTCAACCAAGCACACACTGAGGGGAAAAAACACGCATGGAGATTTTCGTCACATTAAGCCTCCCAGCATAATTAGCTCTTTCTCAGGAGATGCCATGAACAGTGTGTAACCTTAACAACTCATGGATGCCCACAGAAGTTGTTTTAATTGCAGTTTGATGCCTTCAGTGCACTAAATGCTCTAAAAAAAGTTCAAGTGAACCTCTGGTAGCCTACAAATGCTAGACACAATTAATTAAGACTAGCTTCTAGCACATTTCATACAGACACAATGCATGCAGAAGGAGCCTGAGTTTAAATAGCACGCAAAGTAGCAGCAAAATGGATTGAGGGAATAAAAAAAAAAAAAAAATCCCATCAGCAGCATTTAACTTTGTATTGCCAGTCAGAATGAGACTTGGCTGGCAGATTAAGAAAATACCTCTCCAGTTAATCTCCTTAGTGTGCTCCAGAAAAATACAAAATAAAAAAGGAAAATGAGAAATACCAAATAAAACGATTATCCATCAGTCTAACAAAAATGCCTTTACTAATCTAAAGGCAGCAGCTTGACAAAACTACGTATTACGCTTTTAAATAACAAATTCTTTATTCAAGTGCTCATCTGAAAGATTAAAACCCCTTCTTCCTACTGGCATTACTTCTGCACTGGCTTGAAGAAGCAGACGATACCTACCCTATAACTAATTTATTGTCAGCAGGGCAAATCAGTCATCCAGCACATGGTTTTGAATGCCAGGGGGTATTCACAGAGGCCAGTATTACCCTAGGGAGGTGTCCTGGTTTTGGCTGGGATAGAGTTAATTTTCTTCCTAGTAGCTGGTATGGTGCTGTGTTTTGGATTTAGGATGAGAATAATGTTGATAACACACTGATGTTTTAGTTGTTGCTAAGTAGTGCTTACACTACTCAAGGACTTTTTAGCTTCTCATGCCCTGCCAAGCATGCCCAGCAAGAAGCTGGGAGGGGGCACAGCCAGGACAGCTGACCCAAACTGGCCAAAGGAATATTCCATACCATATGACGTCATGCTCAGTATATAAACTGGGGGGAGTTGGCTGGGGGGCAGTGACTGCTCAGGAACTGGCTGGGCATCCGTCAGTGGGTGGTGAGCAACTGCATTGTGTATCACTTCTTTTGTATATTCTTTTATCATTATTATTATTTTCCCTTCCTTTTCCATCCTATTAAACTGTCCTTATCTCAACGCGTGAATGTTACTTTTTTTCTTCCCCCTTTTCTCTTCCCCATCCCACTGCAGGGGCGGGGTGGAGTGAGCGAATGGCTGTGTGGTGTTTAGCCTGCCGGGTTAAACCACAACAGGAGGTTAATCGTCTTAGGCTCACTGAGTGGCCAATGGACAGACACAGGCTCCCTCACACAGGAACCTGGCATGGGTAAATTAGGTTTCTGCTCTGAACTACCCTCTACAGGTAGCTATTTTTTCTTTCTATTGACTGAAGAGACTACCCTCAGTAAGCCAGAAACACCCTTCAGGCCACAGAGATTTTCCCCCTTTGGACTAGAATACACTATATTTACACATTAGCAGACGTATTTGTTATTTTCCCCATCAGCAGTATTTTAGGACATGAAACTCTCTTCTTCCTTTTCCCCTTCATTCCTCCCCTCATTCCCCAGCTTAAAACTGGTTCCTCAGACCACTGCAAGGAACAGATAGTCTGGACACTGCCTTTAAAATACAGCATTTGTATCAAAAAAGTACATAGAAGTACTTTTCCTTACTGCTGTATTATTCCTGAAACATTGATATTGCAATTACTGTCTGAAGCAAAATTCTGTTTTAGTAGATTATGTCAGATGTGGCAATAAAATACATGCAAGAACCATTAGAGTAAATACATTTAGTCATAACCCAGCCCTCTAACCTGCCAGCCTCTTCATCCTGCCCAGCCAGCCATATGCACCATCTCCTTCTCTGTGCCAGGACAAGTGTCCGTGCGGCGGTGCACTGAGCCAGGCTGGGAGGTGGATCTGGATGAGAAGTAACCCAGGAGAAGGGAAGAAACTGAGGAATACAAAACCAGTCAAATTCAGCTCAGTAATCAATTATCAGCATACTAGAGGCACCAAGAGACGTGCTGGCACGTCGGATGGCACTGGGCCACTTTTGGCACAGGCGTGAATCTATGCCAGTTCGCACAGGCTGTGAAAGCACAGCCTTAGGGGAAGCCCCTGAAAGACAGGTAGCGGCAAGCAAACAGCCCCCTTTACAATCAGGCACTGAGAGGCACTTCGGTATTCTCCAGAAAGGCTCCATCAGCTCCTGTCAACTCCAGCACAGCTGTGAACGGGGTTATACTGAGAAAAAAAGATACTTTACAGTTGTATTAATATTTATTCCCTTCTTTCCATTCACCGACATTGCTATGTCAATATGAGCAGCTTTAAACTGATACACCAATTTCACTACTACAATGATTGAACTGCGCTAAGTACATGTCTTGGATTAGAAACACTTCAACATTTCTATATACATAGTGCCAGGGAAGTCAAAGCTTGAATAAAATGAAGAATCACCTACAGTCGCTCCTTTTTGATGTCAATTCTTCTCAAGCACATATCTGAGCAAATGGAGGAAAAAAAAAATTTAACAGTCTTGCATAAAACACTGACATACCCAAGGTACCACAATTTCATGTACATTTATTCCTTCAGTGCAGACTAAAATAAAATGCAACATTTTATTGTATTGAATATGATCAGTCATTACTACTACCAGAAAAGAAACTTCCTATAGCCATAAATCGAGCACCTATGTGTCTGTGTAGTGTAAGGACAAGAAGTTTTTTCTTTAAGTGAAGGTGTGCAAAACATTGAATATTGTGTCATCATGCAGAAGTCAAAAGAATGAATAATCACCAGGATTTAATCAGCATATCTGACTGATGCTGCATTACAAAGGAGAAGGCAGAAAGGAATCGAAGTGACCTTACCACATGGCATGAAATTTACTCACAATTTAACTCATAATAAGAATAAAGTCAAATTTGGTAACATGTAATGGCCAGAAGGCACTGAGTTTTAGTTGGACAAATACAAATGGAGCTATGCTCCTTTAAAAGCACTTCACAGTATTTCTCAGCCTGGCACGGAGGACAGAAGTCACATGCGGGATTTCAATAAAGACCCCAACATTTCTTCAGTCACTTGACAGACTTTTTTTAATCTCACATCACTTCATTATCCATACGTTTAGGATTCAGTCCAAGATTAAGTGTCTCTTTACAGGATGGCATTCATAGTAGGTGTCAGATCAGAAAGATCTGTAACTACATCCTGTCTTTCCACAATGCAGTTGTGTATGCCTCCTGCCAGTCATGCATACACCAGCAATTAAGATAATGAATACATAACGCTCATGTACTTATACTCACAGACAAACCGGCACTTAAGACTAGCTCTACATGGGGATCTGCATGTAGCAACACTCAACCTTGCCACACTGAATACATCTTGACTCACTGGCCCTGATAAATATCCCTATAAATAAACAAACAGCTGCACTCTAAATCCACTTACAAATAGCAAACCATTTCCACAACATTTTAAATATGCTGTAACACTCAACTGATGGATCAGGAATGATGATGATGATGCCACTTGAAGATGGCTCATCAAAAAGAAAACGTAATGCCAGTCCCAATCAGCCTCCAAGATGATGAAACTTGTAAACCTGCACCCCCATCCGGGCAGTTTCAGGTGCCAAAGAGATACACAGCCCATCGTCCGCATGACAGAATGCTCTTTACTGCATATCGATAAGCATTTGTTTTGGGAGAAAATGGCAAAAATCACTTCAAGCAACAAGCTTGCAGGTGGTCACCTTAATTTCTGGATCCTTCTGTTTTCAGTCCTCCAATTACAGTGAAGAAAAAGGTTATTTCTATTTGGGGTTTTTTAATGTAATCAAAGTGGTTTTGGAAAAAAACAAAATCATAGCCACTTTTAAGGGAAAACCATACAGATGTATTTGAATGGCAAAGAAAAAGCAACACTGCTACACAGATCTCAGTTATAATGAGACATGTATGATAGGACTCAGATTTCTGTTCCTGTGGCAATAGAAGTTCCTTTATTTTTAAGCACCCTGGACTTCCCAAATATACTTGTAGACATTTTGCTCTTTTTTTTTTCCTGCACAATTTAAATAACGCCTTGAATAGATTTAACTGCTTTATTCTGAAAAGCATTGTTGGATTTTTTTTTTTTAGCTGGATTAGACAAAGTTTGAAAAAATACTTTATATAAAGACTTTGCAATAAAAGATGCGCTAGCGGCTTCCAAACTTTCTAGACCATGGACCACTATGAAAATCTCACAGACCTTCTGATGCCCTTCGGTGTCAAGTTTTCAACTAAAAATAACAATGAATACAATGTGGGTCCTCGCATCACTGAAGCTCTATTTATTATGGCATGATTTATACACCACAACATGGAAAATAATGAACAATACAATGTTCACAACTCGGGTCGACACCCACAAGAGTGAAGGCAGTTCCACCTGAACTAGCCAGGCCCTTTATTCCTACCACTCAGCCAAATTGCAGCTTCAAGAATAAATTCACCTCAGAATATTCTACCAAAGTAATGCTGCTCTTCTTTTTCTTAACATGGTGGATCTAGTTCAGGTGCCCCTGCTCCTGTATGTTCCTCCCTGCTCCCTGAGAGAAGGAGGGCCATCTCTCAGGCTCCTTGGGACTGATGCATTGCTCACAACCAACATCTCAAACACCGTCCCAGAGGCAGCAGCACCTGAAATTTGATGTGATGCACACTGCTTTTTGAGCTTGGTGTCTCACCAAATGCATGCAGCCTGCACCACTTCCCATGCCCGGATGTGCTTAAGATGTGGGTACAGCAACTGCTGGCACACAGTGGTATCATCAAGAGATGGCACAAGCATGGATCCATGCAGGGAGATATGTGGTAGGTGTCCATCCTAAGTTAAAAAAAAAAAAAAAAAATCTGTTTCATCATTTGCCACCTACAGAAGAAAGCTGCATGGATCTCCACTTCAATACTATTATCTCAAAGCACCCAGGAAATCCCAAATCCCCTCTGACTCATACATGCTATTATATAATAAGAGATAAATGCCTTCAGTCAGAGGGGCTGACACACCAATCCATGAATCTCCACGTCCATCTCATCTGGCTACAGTCACTGACGCCTTCTCACACAAGCCTTAATCCTCGCTGGTTGAGGCACTGAAGAGCATCACCCAAATGGGAAGAAACATACAGAAAAGGGGATTTCCAGAGGCTGATTTCAGGGTCTTGTATCATCCCTGGACAAGCTTCTCCCTATCCTCAAGTTGCAGGGGCTAAGAAGAGTACCTTTTCTAGGCCACTTAAGCCTTTTTAAATATTTGTTCCTCGGTGCCCAGCTAAACATTGCTGTCGTGACTCCCAGTTACATACACAAATATTCTTGCACACACTGTAAATGCTCCAAATCACTCTATACAATAGGCTGGTCCCTGGAACACTATAAACTCATCTAAATTCCTATATATGTGAGGAGAGAAAAAAAAGTGACTGAAGACAGGAAGGAGCTTTCCTTTGATACAATGTCAGAACAGAAGCACAGTGTCCAAAGCTGCAGTAACATATGGGATTTTGGAGAAGTCAAACCTAACGACACTAGGCTTGCAAGCAAAAACCTACGGTGGCATGCATTGATCAAAAAAAAAAAAAAAAAAAAAAAAAAAATGAAAGGAAAGAAAGGTAAAAAAAAGTGTAAACAAAGATGTAGGTCACCTACTCCAAAGCATAAGGAAGAGGATAAAAGCAACCTTTTTTTTTAAAATATACGCAAAGAATATGGCCGAGGTACACAAGTATGAAAAGACCCGGAAAGGAGTATGTATTTATATGAATAAGAGAAAATCTACACTTCTATTACCTGGGATGAGAATCTTTACATTTCAGGATAGAAACACTACGAAGTTACAATATGGAAATGGTTTTTTGCAATTATATATACTGCTTTGGAGGAGCAGTCCTTATTTTTAACTGGAATATTTACAGTTTTCCATTGTGTCCTAACAAAAAAGTCGCCGTTTCCACAAAAAACATTTCAATGGAGAATAAGGATGTACCCTGACTACTTCTTTGCAGCCTCCCTATTTATAGTTTTCAGATGTCAGCACAAATGAGCCTGATGAGAGCATCATTTCACCATTTGAACAATCTGATATTGGCCTCCACTGGAACAAGGTTACTAAATTAGAGGAGCAGTTCCTATGTTTTCACATCTGTTCCCCTTAAAATTTATGTATAATTCAGTACAGACTATAAAATACCTTATGAAGTCTCCTTATGAAGTCTCCTTCCAAGGTGTAAACATTATTTATTGTCAACTGAAAAATGGTCTGCGATTGCCATTGGGTTTATATTGGCTCCCTCTGCTGGCTAAAATGCACGAAGTGTAATTTAGTTGAGATTTGTGTTTCTCTCTTTCATAAACTGTGGTAAGAACTGCACCAAAGACCATGGCACAGCACAGAAATAATTTCTTTTATAGTCCACCCAGGAAAGTTTGCCAGTTCAAACCTGACTACAGCAGTATCAATATTGCCAACCCAAATGATTAATAAAAGAAAAAAGCCATACACCATAGACGGAAAAAAAATCTATATGCCCTTTAGAAGGAAAACAGGCATGCTGGCATGCTGGAGGAAGAGAATACAAAAGAAACAGCATTTGGGAGTACTGTTTAAGAAGAACAGTTCATTCGATGTCCAGAATTTTGAAGCAGATTTGGGAAGCTATTTTGGCACTGGTCTGAACTATTTCTATTAATAAGTTTCTAACTCTTCTATATATTACATTCAGGTAATAATTACCTAAAATATTTGTAAATATACTGAAAACATGTCTAAATAGATTTTCAGATGTTCTTTGATAGCAGTCCAAGGACATTTTTAAAAAGTTTATGGGAAATTTCAGCATGACTTATTCTAACTTTTAGCAATGCGTTAGTTTGGAAGATGGGAATTTCTTTAGTATGTTAATATCTGCACTCATACAAAGCTGCAGAAAAGCATTGGTTACCTGCCCATCTTCGAATCAGAGATTACTTTTCTCCATCACGAAACCATCCATCATGAAAAATAGTATAGCCAAAGAAGCAAATAGCTTACAAATATCTCAGAGTAAAACACTGTAAAATTGCCAAACTACAATTCATTTTTCCAGCTCTTACTTCCAATGTATTAATTTTAACTTTGATATGAAGAAGAATTATACTAAAGGTTTCAGTCACAGGGCAGAAGTTTTAACCTGGCCTTGACTACAGAATTTGGTATTTGTAAAGGAGACACACTTTTCTACATCTNAAATGTCAGCTGCCTCTAAATTCAAGTTCCTATAAAAGCACTCCAGGTTTTGGGTTTTGTTCTCACCCCCCCAGTTCTGTGGTCACTTTCACTGAGAAGACGACAAATGATAAATGTATAAATCAAAAGAACAAAGTAGAGCAGTAAACTGACTAGTGCATATAAAATGAACGTATTGGCCATAGGTGGAAACGTACCCAGGGCTTGTAGCTAAGAGCTACCCGTTTTTCCCTTAGTTCCAATGATTCTTATCCTCAGTACTGTGCAAATTTCCTCTCGCCAGAGATTGCAGTCTGGTTATGAATGAAAAGTCTGAGATGAAGTTAACAAGCCCTGACATTCACACATTTCTGCTCAGTGGGTTACAACTTAAACCTAGGTATAAATAAATGAATATAAAAATATAAAAATATTTCTCTCATGTAGTATTACCTCCATTTAGTCTTTGTTCCGCTCAGACAGCTCCTTCTGGAATTATTTAAACTTGGGTTATTTTGAACAGGCAACCAGAATATAAAACACAGATACAGTCCCCAGTGAAATTTCAGAATTACACATTCAATTTTTTCCACAAGGCTCTTGTGATGATGACTGTAAGAAGTTTTACATATTGCAAGACTCTATCAGTATTTGATCTGCAACTGCAGCAAAAAAGGATGCTTTAGATCATGTTCAGGTTTAGAATTTATGCATGTTGCCCAATAAACAAGTCTCTACACATTGTACACCATACCACTATTCTTTCTTCATCAGTATAGAAAGTCAACTGGACTTTCATTCTTTGGAGAGAAAGACACATTTTCCAGCATATAGCTAATTTGAAATTCATCAGCTATTAACATTCTCCAGTAACATCTCAATCATTTTCTTGGGGAAAAAGAAAGAAGACAAAATGAAACAAGCAATCTACAATGCAATGAAACAGATTGTTACACATCGTGTATTTCTAGATACAAGATGTCAGTGGGCATTTCTGTAACTTTCTTCGCAGCTATTAAGCTCCCATTATTACTATTATTCCTATTATTAAATTTGTAGAGGAGAAAGAAATAGTCTGTCATTAGGACCAAAATTTCTTAAGGGGCATATTCATTAACAATAACTTCAATAATTAGATCAATCACACCTAAGTTTGTAGAAATTCCATCCTGCAAGAGTGTCGATATTATAATTTTGTGGCAGATAAAACCTTTCCATCTGAACGCCTGAACTCCTGCTCAAGTAAAAAAAATTGTCATGAACATAAAACATTAAGAAATGGCATTTTCTTAATGTAGTAGTGTACATTTTTCTCTTGCACATACCCTGATTGTATTCATAAACAGGCCTATGGGAAAAGAACAGAAAACAAACAAGACTGGATAGATCTGCAAGATTTCCATTTCCTGGTTACTAAAGAAGCGGTTGCAAGCTGTATTTGACACCATATAGCTCACAGGACATCTGCAGAGGCAGGTATGTTTTCAAAGTGGAAGCAGCACTGACAGCATGGGGTGGGAAACACCAGCGCAGGCAGCACGAACCCTTTCCACCAGTGAGAAAAGCAGTGCTCTACGATTACCCTGGTTTTCCCTCAGGCATCCAAACTCATCAGGCTTCCCTGCCAAGCTCCTGTCACCCACTGGCAAACACATTAAGAACGGTCTGCATCTCAGTATTATTAGAATAAGCTAGTTTTAGTTATAGAAATGTGAATTTTGCAGTATTGCTACAAGCATACACAAATTATAAAAATCAATTACTATTTAGAAAACAAACTGGCTTATATTCACCACTGATCAATGATACAACAGAATGCTTAATGACACCCAAGCATTTGCAGAACATGCAAGCTGTGCCAACAAAATATATAAACCCAAGGGTCCTGGACATCTACCTAGAGCTCTGATGAGTTTACTGTGTCTGTATCACACCCCAATAACTATCATCTGCAACAGATGAATCCTTCAATGCAGCTTTAGGATGAGATGACGAATGGAACAATTCATTAAAAAAGACATTCATGTGCAGAAGGTTGGAGCTATTAAAAGAAAAAAGATGACAGAATAAAAACTGCACTCTGGATGTAGCTGCAACAACTCACATCCATGAGTCCTTCAAGTATTAATATGACAAAGTTTTTGGTAAAGTGACCTCACCGGAAGAGACTTGTTATAGAATTAGAATTGAATCGTGTGAACAAGCTGTTTCCTTTCAGACAATGTTTTATTTTGCTAGCTTTCAAGAATATTTTCTTTCCATTTTTTCCACATTTTTCTGGGGAAGTTTATAGTTGTTTTCAAATTCAACATTTTCCACCTGTATTTTTCCCAAATTAAAAGTATTACTATGTGATCAATCACTTGATCTTTATTAATGTACAGCATCACACATGTGTTGCTGTAACTTGTTTACGTGCATGCACTTTGCTTACAGCAAATACAAGATCATGTAACTTACCCAAAATCTCTTTCACCCCAACTAGAGAATTCCTACCTCATGACAGGAGAAGAGCCGAACTCCTTCCATCTGATGGAAGACTGGGTAGTGGGTGTTATCAATTGTATCACGGCGGTAGACATCTCCCACTGCCAGAAAGGCATCTAGGCCCGAGTGTATCAAGTCCCACTGATGAGCTGATGTATGTGCTCGTAGCATGTGATCACGATTCAAGTAATAGTTATCCTCTTTCCTTCTGCTGGCATGGTTTTGTGGGATAAGCAAACTATCAAAATTCTGCTGTACTGTAACCACGGGAGAAAGACCGTCATAGACTGAAAAGAGCGGAGTCCCACGGCGTCCTATATATTGTTTGTAAAAGTGGTCCTTCACCTGCTCCTTGATTAGCCACAAAGGGTGATGCTTTTTGTTGTGCAAGTTCTTCCCCACCTTCGAAAGAATCTTCTCTGTGACATTGCTGTAGTTGTCTTGAGGATAAGCTTTACCAAGCAGTTCCACAGTATTTGAGCAGGGGGTGTTGGCATCAAAATCCGAAGGTACAGACTTGGACGAAGAATGCCTTGAATGGGTGGGAATTCCTCTTACCTTTACTTTTGGTGATAAAGCTGTTTTAGAATACTTAGCTACTCTCATAAATTTCCAGAGCATTGCCATTGCAAACTCTTTTATGATCTAGAGAAAGAAAAAAAAAATTTTAAAAAAAATTGAGTTAGGAACTTCAATCTTGTTGCAGGAATTGCTAGTATCTCAGGGACAAGTGAAATCCAAATGTCTGCTTGATTAATATGACAAAGTTCCCATTATAAACCACTATTTTGACTTCAGAGGGGGGAAAAATACCCTTGTGATCAAATTTCAGCTAGGATATCTTATTCAATTACCAGTCTTCTGCATCACTGCATCAGTATTAGCAACTGTAGACCTACCCTTAACCCCATTCCAGATATGCTACTCTTAACAGCTAAATAAACATCGGGCCTTCTTTGAAACAGTATTTTTCATCCAGTTAAAATACGAGGCAATAACTGAATATTACTCATGAGAAACTCAGAAATTTAACAACACCCTTCGGCAATCAGGGATTTGCTTATAATAAAACCCCAAGCATTAACTTATTGTTGTATCTTCTGCCCCCATTAGCAGAAACTATGGAAGGCGTTCCACATGAACTAGATGCATGTGGCACACACTATACAATCATTGCTAATTCTTACTTAATGCTAAACAAAATGAGTTTAACCTTTCAAACCACTGAACCACCGTGAAAAAACAGATGGCCAGACCACAAGGCATATATTTATATATAAACAGCATATTAAGTTCACATACGAGTATTGCACAAGATTCACAATAAAGGCTCCACATAGTCAGAACCAATGTCAGAATTTTGGGATGAGCACAAAATCCCTTTTCAATATGTTCCCAGAACGGCTATTCTTATGGCTTACACCGCTGTACTGGGCAGGGAGGCTTACAAATATCAGGAAGGTGAATGAAGTGACCAGATTCTGAAAGATGTCTGAACTGAACAACTCGTTTCCTATCAAAGGGCCATCTTTACACATCCGCCCTGTTTACAGACAGACTTTGTGCTTCACATGTACACAGCTGTTTTACTCTGTAGTGTTCAAAGAGATAATTCCAAAGAGCTTTGAGGATCACGAGCCCTTCAGTCACTCCAAATGCATAAGCCCATTCTGAGATGCAAAATCACTTGAAAATCTATAGTTGGGCTTCACAAATATTAGCATAGGTTCCAGTAAAATAATTAAGAATTACAATTTGCTTATTATGGAATAGGAAAACAGAGGCATTAGAAGTTTAGTGACTGGGGAAAGGCATCTGCTCCAAACAACAAACTGGTCTGTATTTCTCTATGAACCAAGAAATCCAGGGCCACAGGTTTCCCAGGTGAAAGAATTTCCCGTGAAAGTCTTCTTAAAGAAATAGGGGAAGAAAGGACATAAGTGATGAATAGACCACAGTCTTCAAGGGACAGCTTTCCATCTTTACACTAGGATTCCAGTATCTGGCTAGCTTTCCACAGCAACATAAGAGAAACAAGCGTAAAAAAAGAACAAACAAGCTAAGATTATTTTTCATACTCTTAAACTCCAAAAATATATATGCAAAGAGAATAGACACATTCTAGAATACAGAGTCCCCGAAAAACAGATCTGTAAAAGATAACGGGTATGTTCATATTTGGCTTCCTTTCTTCTGACTTACGCCTGGATGTTCTCTATAGGTCTATTTCCTAAAGTAATTGTATCTCAATAAATCAAAATAAAGGCAAGCTGGGTAGTCAGAAATTAAATTTGGCAGGGCAGCGTAAGATTACTAAATATTTGGTTTAATCCTTTTTCTGGTTGAATATCTTAAGAAAAAAGAGCAGCTACAACTTTTATCTAGTTTTGAAACTTTTAAGAAGGACTGCCTTTTTTTTTTTTTTTTTTTTTTTTTTTTAAGAGTTGGCAAAACTGTTTCACCAAATTAGTTCTTGGCCATTACTGATAAGGTCCTTCCATAAATGAATTCACACACACACACCAGAAACCCTTCTGATATAGACTAAACGAGGGATAGCCTTACGTTTTGAAAAGAGGCTCCATTTTCCCTAAACATACGTTCTCCTTCATGGAAAGTGAGTTCTCATTTTCAAACAGCTGCTTGAAATACCCAGTTCTAGTCAGATAATGAATTCAGCTTCCCTTAAGTAAATATCACCATCTGCCCGTACATTTATTTTTCAAAAAAATTTGATTCAAAACTTATACATAACTGTAATGTACGAAAAACTCTCGTGACTTTATTGTGAGTCTCGTGATGTTTGTTGCTTTCCTAAATGCCATTCCTCTGAGAATCAGAGAAGTTTAACTTTCACATAAACAGTTCTTCTCATGATTATAACTTTATGGATTAAGAAATTAGAACATGAACCATAGGTATTGGCAGGGGGGGGAAGGGACTTTGTTTGTTTGTTTATTTTAATACTCATGACTTTTAAGGGAGACTAACATATACATCTCTAAGGGCTTACCTGATGATTTTTCAGTATTTGTAATGAGCAACACTGCTATCAAGTTTCTGATAGTTCAGAAATGTTAATTTTTCTGAGCAAGGGACATATAGTCTTCACAATCTTGCACAGGAGAAAAACCTACAGATGAACCTGTATCAGAGTTTTCATCCTATTATGCTTGTGCCTTAAACAGTTAAATTGCATTACTGTCTGCACTATTATTCTAATTGAATGCAAAATCTACTGTGAGCAGTAAGAAAAGAAAGTTACAGTTATCCAGTGTTATCTGATGAGTTATCCAATGTCCAAGTACTGCAAACAACAGCAAACAAGCAGTAAAGGAGCCACTGACATGGTATCACACAGGAGCACCAGAAACATTGAAGTCCTTCACCAACACTCTTCTGCTCCACTCTCCCACCACAGATTTATGTATGCTACTTCCAGGATCATTACAGAAAAATGGTATTGGACTTAGTTCAACTCAACTGCTGATAAATTACATTTGGGGAGAGAAGCCGTAGAGAAGGAAGGAAAAAGCCACGTTTACATTCTTTACACCGTACAAGAAACCTTCAATCAAAGAAATGTTTACCAGGGTGGAGAGCAACACTGGAAAATAAAGAAATCTCTTTACCTTTCTGCTAGCAATAAAGAACTGATGTTAAGGATACACTAATCACTTATGTTCACTTGTAATAAATAGATAGTTATTTCTAGCAGGCATCTATTGAAAGGTCTGAAAAAGCACAATTTAAATTTATCATTTTCTTCCTTCATTTCCACCATGCTTATTATTTGGCAGTAAAATGAAACTGGTTTCTGTGCACACTGACAAAACCTGAATCCCACAGCAAAGACTGCCAGCCAGCTAACAACCACAGCAAGCCAAAGAGCAGCTGTAGGTCCTGTAGCTGAAAAAAAATACATAAATGGGAAATAAACATTGAACAACCACCACTGGCATCTACGATCCAAAGATGGCAAAGCACTCCACCAGCATTACCAGTGGGTCATGCGCTCTGGGCTTGACAGTGGCTCTGACTCACAGATGGGAGCCAACGCAGGGTTTTGGAAGCAGGCTGCCCCACCAGCAGCTCCCAGTGGGGCTTCTCAAAGCACTGCAATCACCAGGCCCACCATCTCCTATTACACAGGTCCTTACCTTGACACTGCCACTGCCACATTCCCGGGTACCTCAGCAGCTCCTCTGAAGCTCCGTGGGCCTGTCCCTCTACCTCAACCTCCATACTGAGATGTCTAACACAACTGCAGGAACTCAGATCTTTGATAGGGATGATATCGTACATTGTGTTTTGGCAATACATGTGGAACCATGCCTGCACTTGGGTATGAGCTTTTGAGCAGCTTCAAGGTAGACCAGAGGGCAGGAGGTGGCACCCATGCCACCTAGGGATGAAGGCATCAGAACAACCCTGTCTGTGCTGTGGATAGACCAGGCACAGACGTGACTGCACTTGCCAATGTCAGTCCTCTACCACAGACCCCATGCCATTTCTACAGCAGTTTCAGCTGATGGGCAAGGCTCCTTCATCCCCCACAGAAAACCAACCAGACCCCATGCAGCAGCACAGTAGACATTACATATGCAGAAGTACACCATAGTCAGGAGCTTAACAACAGGGAAACAGCAGACAAAATACCAAAAAAACATGGTGTTTTTGGAGCACATGCAAAAGGCAGTTTGATGTGATAAAGGATCATATTGCTGTACTGTTAAGGCATACCCTTTCATGTCTAAATCCAGGTTTCCATGTCACGGTGCAGCAAGGATTAAGACAGCATTATCAGAGGTGCAGTGGTATTTGTCGCAAGTCCCCTCTACTCTGCTGAGGTTTAGGAAAGAATCATAGACCCAGTGAAATTCCTCCTTACACCTGCCTTGAAAAAGGAGGAGAAAAGAGGGGTAGTTCAGCAGCTCACAATGAAAAGAGAAAGGCCTGTGCACCAGTGTTGTTTTATTCACCCACCTCTCCTAAAAAAGCATAAGAGAGAGAATGCTCTTGTTTGTGCAAACTAGAGCCCATCTGTGAACCAAACAGGCCTGCTTTCAGGGCCATTTGCTAGCTATTTACCTCTGTGAAGCAAGGGCATCCTCACTCTCGCTGACCACTTTTCTGTATGCCCTGTTTATGGCTGCAGAAACAGAGATGGGCTACTGTATACATAAACCGAAGTACATGATGGGTCTGAAACCAAAATTCTACAAAGATGAGAGTCTGTCTCCTATCCAAGAATAGCTAATTAATGCAAGACTCTGAAGTGCCATGGAAAATGTTAGAAAAGTTGGGCTGCCACCATTTTGTGATGTGACAGCTTTTATCTACAGTATGTGTGGGGAGGGGAGTTCAACCAACATAGCATATGTTAAAACAAAAATTATAAACATATGCTAGGCTGCTAAAATTGGACATTTACCAGTCTGCTTAGCAATTTAGCTAAGCACTGAATTTTAGTTTTGAAAACTATGTAGACATAGAGTAGCAGATATAATTGTATCGCCATGACCATATCTACATTGCATAGGATACAACAGAAATTATTTTGCATGCAATACTAATAATGAGCTCAGATTTTTTTAAAGCTCATTTTAAAATGTGGATGTATTGCTGCACAACAGAACAGACTCTCTCGTTGAGCATGCTGAATTTATGTTATACTCACAGACCTCTGAAATAGCCTTACAGACAACTTAGAATGGACCCATTTTAGAACCTGACCTTCCAAGGGCAGAACATTTTCAGATGTCCCTGATGATGGCTAAACACCCAATGGAAGAAACATTGCATGCACTACAAAGCACCAGGCAAGATAACATAGCCTTCAAGTATTCGGCTCTTAATTTTTTCATGTACTTGGAGTTCATCTAGTTAATAATCCATCAGTAAGTTCCAAGAAACATAAAGAATAACTTATTTTTTGGTTATTTTTCTTAACTGAAGCAAAAATGTGTCATAAGCTGGCTTGCTGTCTGCTCTCTAATAGTGATACATTAATCATGATGCCGCCTTCAGCAACATTTTGAGGCTTGCAATATTGAGAGAGAAAATTAAAAAACCTTTTCTGGGACAAGGCATGACCATGTTTTCTCTCAGTGTTACATGTAAGACGTTCTTAAATATGAAATAAAAGGTATTAACAACCATGCACCTTTTTCACTGATCCAGAAGATGCTTATTGTCTGAACAAAGGCCAGTATTTCATGCCCTGTTTTACATACATGAGCACCTGAAGGCAAGCACAGAAAACATGGTCCATACTTCTGAGGCACACCTTCAACCTCCTTCACCATTCTTTAGGACTACAGGATGGGCTAAGACAGTCATAGTGGGCAGCGAGTCTTTGGAGAGGGGAACACAATTCTGCAAGGACCTCTGGGCAAGCACCAGTTTTAAAATGTTATGAATCATCACTTGAGCACACTTGCCATTCAGTTTCAGGTTGAATATTGCAAATGATGACAAATGGTCACACTGCAACAAGTTTCAGTTCCCCATGTGGTCCTCCAAAGGCTGCTACAGGCACTCCTTTCCCCTGATACACAGTATCACTCCAAGATTGTTCAGGTTTATCCATAAGTTTCCCACTTATTAAAAGGATAAGACTTCTCAAGACATATGATTCAAGACAGGTAAAATGTGTTTCAGTAGTCAAAATACTTGTAAACTCTGTAGCTGTGCTGCCTAGCTGGTATAAGACTGTTTCAAAGACTGACAGAACAACCTGTAGTGAATTTTGTTTAAGCAGTTCAGAAGTAGAGTATCCACACGTTGCAATTTGTGTGGAATCAGCAAGCTAATCAGGTACATCAAATTGCTGAATTATTCAGAGAGTATGTAATTTTTTAAAAGAGAAAAGTATACAGCACAGTTGGCATTAGAAGTTAAAGACCAAAGGCAAACAAATTCAGGCTTCTGGTTCTACAAGATGGAAAGACACCTAACTCTGTAACATGCAAAATTCAGAAGTTTAAGGTGAGCAGTCCAACCACACCATTTTTAGTTGAACAGAAAAAAACCCAGATGAATAAAAACAAAATTAGCAGAGGAAAGAAACTATGAGTGAAAAAAAAAAAAAAGAATTTCAGATATATACATGATCAATATATACAGTAGATTAAATTAAGGAAAATCACCCCTGCTCAGAAACAGTATCTAACTTCCTTTCATTTATACCTTAATTATTTCTTGATTTTCTTTTTCACAAACTAAAACAGAGTTTGTTTTTTACTGAAGAAATGTCAGTTAAACCCTTGAGTGGAAACTTTCAATACTGTGAGATGACTAAGGCACACAAAACTCTACTGAAAATTAAGCAGCTGTGACCTGAGCTCCTACTGACATACCTCTGCTCTTCCCTCCCTCCACAATGAAACAAACCAGCTAATAGTCAATTCCGTATTTTACAGGAAAATCCTCGTTACACAAACATATTTTGAATGCATTACATTACAAATTACAGACTGCAAAAAGGCAATGCAGAAATCATTCTTAAATATTCTCAAATGCGTCTCCTGCTTTTACATACACCCATTTTTCAAGGGACGTAATCTGAAAAAACACTGCCTTCGTCTGCTGAGGGAATATTATTTTTCCAATACCTTGAAAATGTTGCCAACTAGCTTTCTTCCTTAGAAGACATATTGTAAATAACTGTCAGATGAAAGGGACAGAGACTTTTAAATACCTATAAAATCCTCACTGCAGTCAAGATTACCACTATCTCTTCTGCCTTCTTTTTTCCACCAATATCTCCAACTCGATTATCTGTATTTTTCTATAGACGTATATGCCATCAAGAATTCTACTCCTATGGAGTTTTATCTGAGTAAAAATTAATTTGTTTAGAAATCAGATATTAGCAGTATTTATGTGTAGTGGTATATCTTCTTAGCTCTCACTGATTAAGTACACCATTTGGACATAATATTAACAATAGTGATCTCATCCTGCCTTAAAAGTAGGAGGGAGTAATAATTTTTTTGCAGTCAGTTATTAAACGCCAAGGATAGGATACATGCAGACTTGGTAACAGTGCAAGGGACAGCAGAGGAAGTAATTAATTTTAACTATTCATAATTTCCATGATAGTAATCCAAAACATTACACCATAAAACAACAACTCCGCAGTGTGTGGGGTGATAAACATGGTACATGGTGTACTCCTGAAACAGCAGAACCTCCTGAACTTCAGCACTGCTTCTCACGTGGAGAAAGTCACCTATAGGTGCATTGCCATGTGTCAGTGGTCTCTGTGGGATGAAGATGCGCACTGCAATACACTGCAGAAAAGCATAAAGCTATAGGTATATGCTTTATTTTTGCAATTCAAGGCAGAATGGCTCAACCACAGCCGCCAGAAGTGCTGGATTCTCCTGGTGGGCCAACTGGGAAGCTGCAATCTCCCTTCTGAAGAAGTGCTGCACCTCCCTGGCAATGACAATGGCAGGAGGAGCCCAGCCCTCTGGAGATGCCTGTGGTAGACAAAGAAGATATCCTTCGACTCAGAAGGCATCATTCACTGATCAAGTAATGACTGCCTGCCTCTTCCAGGAAAAAGGCAGAAACAAACACAGCAACATCTTACATACCAGACTAAACACACATACTACCTGAAGGGCTACATTCAACCTTCATCTGCGAAATATTCAACGTGCCCGGACACCCAAGTTTCAGACACCTCATATGGTACAGTGAAAAATTAAACTTGAGAAACAAACCCAGCCCACCCAATACTCAGAAAACCAAATGACTTAGATGGGTCACGCTGGAGGAGGCGGCTAACATGAATCACTCAGTTCATCCACAAACTAGGAGAAGTTTTCAGCTTTACTTGCTATCTCCCGGTAGTATTCTGATTCCCACCATCTCCTTCCATTCTTGAGGAGAACTGGGAAATCCACGGCTCAACATAGATCTCCAGATGCCCTCCTTAGTAATACCCTAGACATCATGCTGTAGTTCAAAAGAATAATCTAAATATTAATACGAAATAATAAATATAATGATATTTAAACCAGGGAGTTATTTCATGGTTTTAATATGTATGTAATTAACATTTAGATCAAACTAGACTTTCTTATCATGTTTCAACCCGAAGTGGTGGGGGGGGTATTATTAGTTTGTGTCATATCTATTTGCTGTCACACCAAGCTCTAAAGAGATCAGCTTCACAAATTTGCTATCGTCTTGAGCCAAAATATCACCAGAGATCCACATCTCAGACCTAGCTGTGACGTGAACTTGATCTCAACTCCAGCTCTAACTCAGCTGCAGTACCGCGCCTTGGTCTGTCTCTATTATAGAAATAACGAAAGTCTGTGAACAGACAGAGCCTTTACAAGGACTATGTATCTTTCAACACCCAATCAAAAAAAGAAAGACAGAGACAAATTCCTCTACGGATTTTGCTTCAGAATCAATAAGTCTCATGGACTTCAGTATGGATAAAGAAGAGAAAATGTAGATGTTTGCAGCAGAGATTCCACTGCAGTCCAACACCTCCCAGTTAGAAAATGTATGATCACACATATACAAAGAAGTCCTCTCTAGTTTGAACTGCACCGGCTTAATTTATCTGTCACAGGCTCTGACAAAGCGTTTAAGGAAAAGATTAGAAGGCTCCTAAGGAAGGAACTACATTTCCCTGCCTGGGGCATATCACTTCTCTGAGGTTGGTAGGAACGGGGCTGAAATATTAATGAGTAAGCCATTTGTCAAGAAAATTATGCAAGAAACCTTGGCAGCCACACAAAGAGGCTAGCAATAAGATACCAAGCTAGGGCAGTACAAACCAAGCGGTTAAAAGGCGGGGGGGGTGTGGGGGGTGCGGGTGGGAAATCACTTTCATTTGCTTGTCCACGTGCATAAGCTTTGGAAGAAAAAAATGAATTATGGGAATATGTAAAGATGAAAATTCATCAGACTCAGAATTAGTAATAACAGGTACTAACTTCTAAGAGGGACTATGAGCCGCTCTAAGATCTAGAATTCAAGTTTTCAAGTCTTGATTCCTCCAAGAAATTACTTCTAGTGATATTCTTTGCAAATAAACTAGCTTGCCACGTAGTATGTGAGCTAAAAGGTGCTGCCATGACAGAAGCCACTTAATTACTGAAAACTCACAAACAAATGCAAAAAAAAAAAAAAAAAAAAAAAAAAACCAAAAAGNAAAAAAAAAAAAAAAAAAAAAAAAAAAATCCCACAAGGGACAGACACACAAAAATGAAAAAATACACTCGTCTTGAGGTTTCCTCAGAAATCATAATGAAGAAAGATAAAGGCAAAATCATAACGACTGTGTCAAATCAGACGTTTAAATCTATGCTCCTTAAAAAGACCCAAGAACTAAATCAGTCCCAGGAGTTTCCAAGTATTATTTCTCCATAAGAAGAACTTGCAAAAGAAAAAGATTACAAAAAGATTCAGTCAGACTCCATGTTCCTACCATTTACTCCCACACTTTATATTTATTCATAAATTTTTATATAATTTTAATACACTTATTAAATATAATATAATAATTATAATAGTTATAAGTATGCTTTTAGTGCCAGGGATACTATAATTTTATATAGCATTTTTTATATGATAAATTTGAAGGCTTAGTTTTTAATGTGACATTGCTAATTTTTCAGTGTAAGCAAATTTGAGAAGCATGTAAAGCATCATCATATATTAAAAAGAAAAGTATATTATTAAAAAAGAAGGTGGTCCTATTGGCAAATAAAGTAAATTATTAATGTATGTCGATTTACCTAAACATAGCCATAGTCACCTTGCTAAATGTTAAACATGTCCAACAATGTGATCCATGGGTTCGATCACTGTTGACACCAGTTGGACATACTGACACCCATACGGAAATGTGTTATACAGCAGCATCTAGACTTTCATTAAGCAGCACTCCGCTCTTACATAGCGTATCTCTACACAGGATCTCAAAGTGCTTTTCAGCCTTTAACCAATTAAGCTCTACAATACCCCCACGGGAAAAGTATTGCATTATTTATACCCATTAGCGCAGCAGCTCCATATTCAAAAGTGCTGTACTTCAACATCTTGGCCTACGCTTATTTTTTCTTTCCAAATTGTTTTGATTATATTGCAATTTTTTACTCCACGTTCAGAATTTTTTTGTTGTTTGCAATATCATTTTATCAACAATTTAACAAGTTTAAGGGCTACTGTGAATAGAATCAAAATGTTTTGAAAGCACCTTGCCAAAAATTGCCTATTAGGAATCATGCCGAACAGTTCAGAAATACTGAGCTATTACCATTGAAACAACCTTCTCCCTGAATGTGCAGATTTTTCAGGCTCAAACCTACATGCCTTGAGCAAGAAGTACAGAGTCATTGCTCTGTTCGCATTGTGTCTCAAACTTCATAGGCCGTAACCTTATTGTAATTACAATTACGTGCTTAGTATGATCAGGAGACATCAACTGGAGAGGCAGAAGACATTTAGAGGAGATGGGAAGGTAAACAAACGAAGCATTGCTGAGGCAAACAGGGATATGCAAGAAGAAAGTAACCAACTGGGTGAAGCGGCATGGGACAGACCATTGCTGCTGTATCTGCTCCACGGCAGGGTTGGCCTGCAAACCAGCACGGCATTCACGAATCATCTTCTTTTAACTAGGATTTCACCTCTGATCACCACGTTTACCAGAACCAAAGATAGCATTTACTTTGATGAGGAAATTATATGTTTGTTAGGGGCCTCTTTTGGGGAAGTTTCACATTATACCTAATCCCACTGCTATTCTTGCCTCAGACTATGCAGAGTGAATCATGTCAGCCTGCCAGTCCAACCAGGAAAAAGAGTATTACATGGTGGGTTGTCTCTCCTGTATCAGTTGTGACAACTGACAGAGTCATCTGAGATTCAAATAAACACAATACAGACCGAGACCCAAGGCAGGCAATAGAGATAAGAATCTTTTAATCATATTTGCCAGTGAAAACCTAGCCAAAAGCAACAGCACGCCATCAGCCTTAGGACTTGCTTCTGCTGGGGCCAAAGCACCTGGGTGCTGGCTTGGCACAGCAGTCAGTATTTGCTGAAGAGTTTTGCAGAACTGAGGCCCAAGAGCTCAGAAGAGCTCACACAAAGCCCACACCACCTTCAGAGTAAAGGAAAAAGAAAGCAAATCTAACCAATGTCACAAAACAGCAGAGGGTGCCTCCTACACCATGTGTTACTACCCTGCCCTGAAGCCAGGCAGACTACATATGAAATACGAAGACAGAGTACCTAGAAAGGAAAATTGTCATGCCTGGTGCCGCTAGTGTAGGCAATCAGAAAGAAGTGCGAGGTCAGTAGTGACACGTACCACACATTAGCGCTAAATAATTCTAAATTATAATCTTTACCAGATTTGACCAGAAGACAGAGTAGAAGTGAATCCACAGTGGGATTTAAAAGCATTATAGGATGCTTTGAAACGAAATCCTAATTGAATGGAGGGGCAGGAGAGGCAGGTCTCACAGTGTGCAAGAAGGCAGGAAACAGTGCCTTGCTGAGGCCAGAATCAACTACATGGGACCTGAGAAGGTCACAATGAGTTAACTTTAAGGTAAAAAGGCATGGTCACAGTCCCTCTCCCTTAAATGCATAAAAACCAATGGACTATTGCTATAATGAACTGCTATGAAAGGTGAGTAAGGGCAATCAGGTCTCACTCAGCAAAGGAAAACATAACCAGCATCTATACCACTTCAAACTGGAACAGCCACAGATCCACAGATTTATAATGTGTGCTAACATCTTTTCAGTATGAACCTTTCATATTGAATTCCTGGAGTTCCAAGGACCACCACACACAGAGCTATTAAATAAAAATGATGGTTTAGACTTGTTTTATTCTCTAGATGTGCTAGCTATTTCAAAGTTACAATTTTCCAAGCATAGGCTATCATGTAACCAATATAGTGATTGATTTTGATTTTATTTTTGTTTTTTTCTCTGTAGTTATTATTACCTTGTTGGGTCTTTAAAAAAAAAAGAATTAATTTCATTTTCATCCTGCTACTCTCTGTATACTCAAAGAACCAAAAGAATTACAGGAAATTTGTCCAGCTTACTATTTGATATAACAAAATCTGGCCTAGCATGGCACATCGCCTCATTTTCTAGACAACATTAAAATATGAATATTGGACTTTACTTTCAAGGCTGAGTAGGCAAAATCATATTCATCATGTCTGATGAACCTGATTTATTTACAAATGTAGTGAATGCCCAAATGTGAACTGGCAATTTATTCAAAAACATGTAAGCAAAACTGCAAAGATTTATATGCATAATTGTAAATATCCAGCTTCGGTAGGTATAAAATAAACCTGCATGTGGTAATTTCGTATTTGTAAATTACAACCAAACATTTCTAGTTGTTTATGTGTTCCTATCCCCACCCCCCTCCAGCCACACCAAGATGTGTCCTCAGCTGGATGATGTGCATTTGCAGGATTCTGCTCTGTTCTTACCTCATACCACATGAGAGCCCAGACATTTCTAAGACTGTTTTGGGGTCCGTTCTCAGCTAAGCTAGACTGAACACCATTCACTGCTTAAAAAAAAAATTACTCATATGAAATATATAATGAATAATGAATAAAAACATTATTTCAGTGAATAACATAAGAGCTGAAAATCATTCCCTAAATTACCAGATCCTTTATCTTTCAGCCTAAATTATTCGGTATTGGTTTTTTGTTGTTTGGTTGTTGTCTGGGGCACAGGGAGGGAGTGTTGGTCTTTGTTTTTTGGGGTTTTTTTAATGAAAAATATTTTCTGTCACCCTACCATAAAAAGCTGCATGCCCATTTGCTGCCTTTGACATTTATTTAGACATGGTAGAACAATTGAACTTTGTTGGGAAATATTTCCATAAAATCCGTCATGTAACTAAGTGAAGGATGAAAAGTCCCAGTATAAATTTTTTGAATTCTTGAAGTTAAAGCCGCTATCCTGGACCTTTACAGCATTTAATTTTCTGCCATTCCAACACATGCATTGGCATCTGGGCTGAAAACTCTCCTTTTCCAATTCTTCTTTCTGTCACCTGCTGGGAGGCAGAGTAGAATAATTAGATTGACTCAAGCAGTTGCTGATTGCTTTCAGTGTGTAGTTCATTCCTTGACACCACAGCGAGGAGTCTTGCTAAATAAGGATCAATAGACTGGATAGGAATGTTTAAATTTTCTTCAAAGGTGAAGAGCAATGCCAAAAATGAACTTCTTTTTAAGGCAAGTTATTTGAAAAAAAAATGTTGAGTGAGTTTACTGCATAGCAAAGTTTACGAAAGAGATGTGAAGAATAGAATTTAAGCAGAATGAAACTGAAGTCTGGCTTTTCAATTCTCATTTACTTCTTACTACACAACTACCAAGAAACACAGCTCAAAGGAAAAGCAAGCAATCAAGGCATGATGTTAACATTTCAACATCAGTTGAAGAAGAATTGCATTCAGTGAAGGGGCCTTCAATTGGAGTATTGCAAAATCACGTATAAAATACACCATCACAATCAGCACCTCTGTTCATAATTACAGGCAAAGATTAAATACTGTATACAAGCAGACAGAAAGAATAAAGAAATAATAAAAAATTACAACCTCTTGCTTCCAAGCTGGTGCTATTTAGTTAAGACAGAAGCAGGGGAAAGGTAGTTTCCTGCATTATCATTGCTAGCATAGACCTGTTGTGGGCATTCAGTCTTCTTTAGCACTACATGAATTTAAAATAAAATAACTATGAAGCACTCAATGAGACTTTTTTCCCCTTGAAGTCTTAAAGCTAGCTTCTTCTCACAACAAAGTAGCAAACTCAGGAAAGCTCTTTTACTGTCTCTTGTGTTTTATGCTTTCAAATGACTTCTCTGTTCTAATGTTTATTTTGATACCATGTGGAGTGGGTAAAGCAAAATGTTTCATCAGAAAAAAAAAAAGAGCTAAATTTCAGTAGTCTTTTAACCTGCTGTACTTTTTGTTGCACTTTCGCTAAGTTTGCTGTAAATTGAGAAATAAACGATAGAAAGATATCTCCCGGTGTACCTGAAAATGACATATACTCACACTTAAGGCTGAAATTCACCACTTTGCAGAAGGGTGGCACCCGACTCATTGCCAGGTAAGCCTTATAAAGATACCTATAAAATCACGTACAGCTCTGATGCCTGAAGCCTGCACTAGATGTATCTCACGCGGCACGAATTTGCAGCTTAAGGCCTTAACTCACATCTGTTTATTGAGAACTTTAGAACATGGCCTTCTGACATACCAGGTACACTCAAAAATATTTTGTGTAAGTAACATTACATCTCTGTATGAGTGTCCTGCATTCAACTGTTCAAATAATTACCATGTTATTCTCCATCCTAATGGTACCCACACTT